>JASTWF010000912.1:0-159000 GCA_030390025.1 Squalus acanthias
CCCACACCCCACAACCCAACATCCCAACAACAAGTGAGCTTAGCTACATAACAGTTTCTGCAATTCAAAAGTATTTTGTTGTGTGAAATGATTTGAGACATTTTGGCATGATAAGGCACTGTATAAATGCAAATTTAAGAATATAAGAAATATAATTACAAGTATTATTATAATTTTGAGAACATGGCAATTTTGCATATGATAAAGATATGTTATGTGGCAATGATGAGAAACATTAGGCAGAAGCAGATGATCAAGGAGTAGAGATGTAGACTGGTACTGTTGCTGCATGGACTTGTGTGACACATTCAAATATAAGCCATATGTTAAGTATAGCATGCCTACTGGTGACTTTGGAGCTATGGGGGGAATTTTAATATGGGTGAGCGCATGGGACTGGGTCCAGGTGGGGGATTAAATCGGGAAAAATTCCGAGTGCGTCAGAAAGCCAGCTCCAACCCGCTGACTGACGGGTTTTACCGAGGTGGGACAAGGGGCGGTCAGCCAACCCGCTTCCAGGAGGCGGGTTGGCACTTTAAATATGTTAATGAGGCTAGCAGCCTCTGATTTAACCTGCTTCACAGGTTTTATAGTGAGTGGCTGGGTTTACAAGGCCTTGGTAAACCTGGAAGCTGAATCAAGGCAAGGATAGCTTCAGGGAGACAGTAACTGCCTTCACAGCACTGCTTGCGGGGCAGTAGGAGCAGGAGTGCTTCCCCTGGGCCCTCCAAGCTCCCCCATCAGACTCCTCCCCATGATTGGACCTTCCTGGGATTGGACTCCCCCTCCCCTCCGGGATCGGAGCTCCCCTCCCCCCACCCCCGGGGTCGTGGATCGGACCTCCCTGTTCCTGCGGCCTGCCCAACTGGAAGCCAAGTCTGTCAATCAGGCTGACTTCCGGGCAGGAAATCTGCCCAGGCCAAAAGATGCACACTGTGGAGTTAAAACTCCACAGCATCCAGGGAAACGGAGACTTCCGGGTTTCCCGTCCAAAACTTTGCTCCCCCGCTGCCTACGTAACCCACCCCTGTAAATATCCAGGCCATGGTTTCAGAAGCTTTCCACCACTAGAGGTTTTCTTCACCTCATGTCTGGGTCTGTTGTAGACTAATTGACAGAGATTCATTGCCATGATTTGTCAACCACTCTATTATCGTTTTGACTACCAGGATGGTAGAAGACAAACTATGTTCCTTTATCGCTTTTAATAAAGGGACATGGACCATGTAGGTCATATAGACTTGATTGAATTTAAGTAATATAATGAAGGACACATGCACCCACTCTGCTAGGTCTGTCAGGTTGTAGACTAACAGGAGTATTGGCCTTCTCCGGTTTCTCTGGCACCCTAAGAAATGGTACACCGGGAAGATTACAATACTGACCTACTTGGTTGCTCAGCCTTACAAAACTAAATACGGTTGCCATGGTCACCTAAGGGAAGGAAGGCACAGATTTGGATAAACTTCTTGTAGGATTTAGAAGGGAAGATACAAATTGGATACGGACAGGTGCTCGCTGTACAATCATTGATAAGAACTTACTTATAGAGTTGCATTACTGCTGAATATGTACTGACAAAGTTCCTCCCACCGATATTTACTTTTCCACAGAGTTTCTCTGTGGCTTCCAGTAATATTTTTTCTATTTTTGTTTCCTAATGCTCCACAATACAGAGATTTGTTTTTCCTGATTGTGTAGAAATGGATTAGTCTGAGTTTTTCCATTTTGATTCTGTCTTTGCTGAGTATTACATTGTGACTATTCCATTTTTTATGAAGCATTGTTCATTCTCACCAATATCAATACATCATAATATGATGGCACAGTACCATTTCTGTCAATTGACAATAGTGTGGCAATCATTAAAATCATCGCAACCCATACACAATCATTTGGATGCCGTGTAGGGTCAGCGTGTGCTTTGGTGCACCAATGTTCTTGCATAATCTGTTCTGACAAAGGGCTCAGCCCGATCATTTACTGTCTGTTTTCTCCACAGATGCTGACTGACCTGCTCTGTGCATCCAGTATTTTCTATTTTTCTTTTATAAAATTGCACATTTAGGGATGTGACTTCTAAAAGACACAGAGCTAGAAATTGTTCCTCTCAGCACCACTCCGTAGCGCTATTAAATGGCGCTAAAACGCTGGCCGTCGCTCTTTCGCCAGCTGGTGGTGGGTCCCGTGGCGACTGCCGTTTTTGTGCTTACCTTTGCGCTGCCAGTAACTGGCAGCGAAAGGCTGGAAAAAATGGCGGCGTGGTGACATCAATCGGCATGCAACATTCACATTTGGGACTTCTTTTTAATGTTAACTATTTTTTTAAAAGGCAGAAAAGGCTGAAAACTACATTGTTTCACTTCATTTTAATTTGTATTACTTCAGAGCGCATGGCCCCTTTAATTCTCAGACCTCTTCATTGCCCACAATTCCTTGCGAACGCCACAGCCTCACTTCCAGAGGCTGTGGGAAGCTGCAGCGCCGCACCTGCACACAAACTTCGCCTTGGATGTCTCCAGCAATGCCCCCAGGACGGCGTTGCATGGCAGGTAAGTGCTGCGCCAACAATCTCCATCCCCCCAGATGAGTTGTGCCCTGTTAGCGCTGTGGCCATTTTCAGCGGCCGTTAACTCCCATCACCGGCAACTTTCCTGGCTAAAACGAATTTCTCCCACACAGTTACCAACCCAGAAAGTTACGATAAGTTTTACAATATTTTTCAAAATTGATTAAGGATTAAAGCATCATATGAAGCAGACTGTTATGTGGCTGTTGAAAGATCCTTAGATGGTTCTTTCTTTTTTGATGAAAAATTAGACCTTCATGTTGCTTGTGCAGTAAGTACTTGTGAGCTAGTCACTCTGGGCATGAAAATCCTTGGGGATTCCATCGATCTGCTGCTGTAACTCAGGCAAAAGATCGGCATTAACCGCCAGAGAAAAGGCAGAGACCTGGTTCTGCTGAGTCTCATCCATTTCTGGGAACTTCCTTAGTGCCTTGTAATGGGTGGAATTTTCATCTACCACTTACAAAGCAAATAACAGGCCACGGGCAGAGACTCCCTAAGCTGGGAGTTCTCACTCCCAGAACTGTAAGAGGAGCAGTGGTGGCAGGTACTCCCAGTTAGGTGAAGTGTTTCAGCCTCTAGAAAGGTGCATGTAGGGCCCATCAGTGGGGTCCAAGCAAGGCAAGCGGCCTTGATCCCCCAAATCTCAAGGATTGTGGCCACCTTGCTTGGATGTGTGCCAGGGTCAGGGAGGGGTGCCTCTGTGGGGGGTGGTTGTGGGGGGCGGTTCGGTGCTATATGGCACCATCAGGTGTGATTCCAGTGTAACTGCCAGGATTGACGAGCAAATTCAGAGCCGTTTTCTTGTTTATGAGATTATGTGCTGATACCTTTCCTTTCCCTTTTTCGTTTTCATGTTTTGCTTTAAAGGGGCACTGTCTTCGACAAACTGTTGATAATTTGGAGGAGGAAAAGAACCAGAAGTGCATCATGCATTTTTTTCCCAGACTGACAGCACAAATAGAGGTTGCAATGTTACATAAGATCATAGAATTTACAGTACAGACGGAAGACATTTGGTCCATGGTTCCTGAGCTGGCACAAGCTCTGCAATTGGAGCTGTCTACTCTAAATCTCATTCCTTGCTATTTTCCTGTGTCTTTCTTTATTTTTTTTCCCCAAATACTATCCAATTCCTATTTAAATGATGTGAAGGTTTTTAGTTCACTTAGCTACTTAGGAATTGCTAAACGAAAAAAGTCCAAAGTTCATCTTTTTTCTCCAAGCATGCCTCACTTACCATATGTCAAGTCTCAAATGACTTACTTACTATATTGGGCCAGAAATTCGGGTCTCCACGGGTGAGTACGCACTGTGTACTCACCCGTAGACCCAACGAAAGTGCCGGTTTCGCTCATGCGCTGGAAACCAGAACTTCCGTTCCCCTGAAGGAAGGGATTCAGAGGTCGAACGCGTGCACCAGAGAGGCAGTGCGCACGCAGCGAACTTCGTTTTTTTTTTCAGGTTTCTCCGTGAGGGTAAGTACGGAGAAGCTGCACAGGAAAAAAGGAGGCGCAAGACCTGCTTTTAACAAGGTAAGTGGTGAATTAAGTACAATTTAAACATTTTTTCAACAGGTTTATCTTTTTTACATACTTTAAAGAAAGGTAAGTTTATTTTTAGCACCGTTAAAAAGTGTAATTAATTTTTTCAAAAATTTAAATTTTTGTTCAAAGTAGTTAATTTATGTAATTTATAGTTATTTTAAAAATGTGATTTTTAAAAAATTTATTTGAAGTTTTAGTGAGGTTTTGGGGCCGATCTCTATTCATAGATTTGACAGGTCTTCCTGTCAAAATCTATGAATGAAGATTCCCTGCTCCGATTGGCTCTCCATGGCCCACGTGATCCCAGGGGACGCTTCGAACTAACTGCGCCCCTGGGATACGCAAGCACTGCGCGCCGGCAGCTGCAGGAGGCCCAGGAGCCGAATTCCACGCAGGCCCAGAGCACAACGGCAGGCGCGCTAAGTAAGTACGCGCGCGATCCTTGCACCCGCGGGAAGCCGGAGAGCCGAATTTCTGGCCCATTATTTTCTGAAAGGAACCTAACTAATTTACATTAGAATGAATCAACACTTTCTGCTTCCACTGCATCGCTGGGATGGTCCAGGCTTTCTATCTTCCATTCGATTGCACATCTTCAGGGGTGCGGATACGACAGGACTTCCACTCGTCATAATGATGTCCTCCCGGCCCTTTGAATTTCCGGCCTCAGTATCATTATTATATTGAAGATGGCCTTCCTGCCTCTGCCAAGGAATCCTGCTGAAGACAGAGCAGAGTTTTGATGTGGTCAGCCATGAGGGCTGGCTCCACTGTTTTTTCCTAAAGTTTTTGACTTCTTCCCCCTTCTTAGATCTGTGCAAGGCAGCACTCCCTGAATGCTTGAACAGGCCTTAGTGGCACAGAGACTTTTATTTGCCCCGACTGACCATCGAACTGCATCCAGTGTTCGAATGGTGGGAACCTTGAGGGAGGTCCTGTTTTCCTCATTTGCATGTAGCTAACATGCTCCCATGCACATACGGCTGGGCATATGTTTCCTCAACGGGATTGGTCCCAGGGAAGCGCTCAGAGGTAGGGATACGACCGAGCACCTTTCCACCTCAACCCACCCTAGATCTTTTGAAAAATCAGCGAGGGATAGTGGAAAGCCTAGGCCACTGCCTCAATAGCTACTTGTGGTATTTGACATTCCCCTAATGCCCCCCCATTTCATTTCTCTAGTGATAATCTTGAGCTTATGTTCCTTGTTACCAATTCACCTAAAAATGGAAACAACCTTTCACCCTCTCAAAACTTTCATTATTTTGAAAACCTCTATTACATCCTCCCTTGGCCTTATGACGCTTGCTGAAGGTCAGGTTCCTCTTGAAGACACGTTTTCTGGATCGGATTGTCTTCTGCCACTCGTTGCTGCTGCCTGTTTTCTCCTGGCTGATCCATAGCAAGGCGCCTTTGCAGAGTGAGGTTGGGTAAGGCACACACAGGCACCAATAATTTTAAACCTCTTGGTCGAGCTGTACTGCAGCACTCCCCTGAATGGTCCAGACATATGATAACCTACTTCAGGATGCCAATAGTTTGCTTTGCCAAGACCATGGTTGCAGGGTACGCCTCATAATCTTACTCCCCTGTCCTTGGATGTCTCAATATGATAAAGTAGCCACGGCTGCAGCAGATTGCTTTAGTTCCCCAGCAGCCGCCCATCCAATCTTTCTAGCCCTTGAAATCATTTTATTCTGCTGGAACTTTTGCCCTGTGCTGTAACTTTTCGCCCTCGTTGCTTTAATGTTGTTTACTTTTTACTGTTGGGATCATATTGCTGAGTGGGAGGACTACTGGAGGAAGAGTGAAGGCCATTGGAGGAATTGGAGGCTCAGGCATATGCTGAAACTGGACAAAAATATATAAGGTGGAAAATTGGACAAAATTGGACAACCTTCTATGCATCATTGGACTGACGAACTAGTGAAGTCTTCAGAGCTCATCGTAGCGGGAATGTCAGAAACTGGAAAAAAGTGGTGCACAGAATATTGGGCCCATTGCACATGCATAAACCTTGGGTTAAGTAGTCACGAATGGATGATAATGCATGGAAGAAAGGTGATAAAACAGGCTATACAACCTCCACTTCGACATGGAATATTAGCTGCAATGAAAAATATGAATGAAAGCATCAAATGCAAAAAGATAATTTGTAAGTATAATCATGTTATTGTGAAATATGTATCTTTTAACATGTTTTTGGCATGTTATAAATATTATTTTGGACTTCTATCCAGCAGTGTTGATATTTTCTAATGTATTTTAAGTAGTTTTAGCACTCTTTTTGTTTGTACTGAGAATTTGGATACAACTGTTATTCCTATGACAAATTTATTTGTGTAGCTAGTATATCTATTTATTTAGCTAACTGCAGTCTTCAAGAAAAATGCAAATTATGTATATGTTTCACTGTCTCCAGACAAAGCTCTTACATCTTTCACTTGACATGCTGCCCTCCCCCATTTCCACACCCCAGGAATCACCTTTGGAACAGTGTGACCTCTGACATACCAGCAGCAATGCCATGGGAACTGTATACTACATATAAAAGATTGCATTTAACCCCAGTACCTCCTCCCCCCACCCCACCCCCACCCCACAACTTACTAAAGCTGATCAGAACTTGCCACTTTGCCTCATCTCCTAACCCACTCTATTGGACAAAAGAGTTATGTAGCTACATAGTTCTGATATAGTTGAGGAAAAAAAAGATGTAAGGGGCTCAGGCTCAGGCTGGAACAGCTTGGGCTGGGGAGGTTGGGGGGAAATCTGATTTCTTTATTTTCCATGATGTTTGCATCCCTCCCTCCCCCATTTCTACACCCTTGCTCCATCTGTGGCTTACCTCAAGGAGCAACACTGGAGATCTGCTAATGCTATACATGTATCCACTCGACACAACTTTTAATAACACATTTTGACAAGAGTTTCTAATCTCATATTTCTAATCTCATATATTTTGTGATATTTGATCATTAGTTGCTGTTTAATCCATTCACAATGAAATCCTTATAATAAACAGCATGATTTCATTGCTTGGGATTGTCACATCACTTCTTGTTCTGTCTGTTTGTCTATCTATTGTTTCTATCTTTCTTTCACCCGTCCCTTTATCTAGTGAGTTGCACATTAATCATTTTGTATATATTTATTAAAATGACCCTTAGTTTTTCTGAAATGCAACATAATGAATGGTTTGTCATTATAAAAGAAATAACGTGACTAGATGAAATTGAACAGAAGCAGACAGTATTTATGATTAAAACAATTTATGAATGACAAGGAATGTCAATTCTAGCTTTGTCCGAGCGCATGTACTGATGTCAGAACATGAAAATTGCTAGGTTTTACAGTCTCGAAAATACAGGGATATTTAGTATGTGGTATACATTATATGGGATTAGACTAGGCCTACAGCTAAATTGAATACTCAGGCCAAAGCGTATAGGTTTCTGTGGAAGAATGTGGTAATAATTCTTGATGTATGATTCCTGACTCTACTGAGTGCTGCCATAGCCCAAAACGTGTGTAGAAGTGCAATTGAAACCAGTTTGAAACCAGGACTGTGTTTGTGTAAGTTATGTCCAATAAATAAATTAGTCTCAAGATGAAAGTAATTGTGGTTATGATTAATGTCCAAGATGCATTATGACATTTCCCAGACATCACTAGCATTTTAGTCTCTGGCAAGCAAAACAATAACAAAAAGGAACTGCAAGCTGAGAAACATAAACACACGGCAGCTACTTCCCTTGCAGTGCTGGTAGGCATTGTGTTATTGCTGAGGAAGTTATAGAACATCAATATCCTGTCACTAATATTGGTAATGTTGCCGTGGAGTATTGTTTGCCCTGCCTGATGATATTAGGAATAAATGAATGATAGTTGGTTCTGAATTGTTCAACAGATTCAAAACAAAGGAACTTGAAGCGTACTGATCATTTGTATGACTAGAGTTACACAGCTTGGATTTTCTTTGTGTTCAATGAAATACTTTCAGGATAAAATATAATTGTACTGCTGCCCTGGAGAACACGGAGGTCATGCAAAGGCGCCCTTTGCTTGGTTTTCTCTTCCATTGTAAAAACTGTGCCAAAAAACTTTGAGAAAAATGGGAGAAATGTCAATTTTTCATCAAAATTTATGATCTACTCATGAAATCAGAGGAATGTGCAGCTTAGGGACATGGAGTAGATTTTCATCTTTACTGTTTGAGTTTTAAGCATCGTCTGGGTGAAGAGCAGAAAGGAAAATCTGGAAGGGTGGATCGCATACCCCTTACAAAGTTCGCTGGATTTTCCTTCCATTAATTTCAATGTGGACTCCGTTACTGGCGTACGATGCTCCGCACCAGATTTTCCTTTCTGTGCTTCGCCCAACGGAGCCTTATATCCAGTCGTTAAAGACAAAAATCTGGCCTGTGCAATTCTGTTAGCACTTGGGAGAAAAGCACCCAATCGCAAGGCACCTGTAATAACATTCCTTTTAACACTTATAAACAGCTAACCGACACAAATTTTGAAAAGTTTGTTCAACCAGTAGTGAAGAGTACAATTTCTGTGACTAGTAGGTTGATGCCCAACTCAGAGCCCATTTTAGAAAACAAAGAAGAAGAAGAGGACACCTGGGAAGCAGAAGTCGATCGAGGATGAATTGCCGATGGCATAACTTAAATGTCATCGCACAAAATTTAAAGCACAGAAACAGGCCTTTCGGCCCGATTTGGTTTATGCTGGTGTTTATGCCCCACCCGTGTCTCCTCCCACCCCTCTTCATCTTCCTTTCTCCCTCATGTGCTTATCTAGCTTTCCTTTAAATGTATCTTTGCTATTCACCTCAACTACTCCCCGAGGTAGCACATTCTACATTCTCACCACTCTTTGGGTAAAGAAATTTCGCCTGAATTCCCGATTGGATTTGTTGGTGACTATCTTTGATTTATGGCCCATAATCATGACAGATATTGCGGACAGAGATGGAACCAGAAGTCGGCAGAAGGGATTTCAACTTTGACCTGATGGCCTATCCATTTTCATGATACTATAAACTCAAATGCATGATTGCTATTGGTTATGTTTCTATAAAAACTACAGGGGCAATTTTGCTCCCAACATACAGCCTTGGTAGTGGAAAGTACAGCAGCAGAGATAGTTTTCTGATGTGCACTCCCCACAAGTGAGGCTCTACACAAGGAACACAGCCGTACAAAATTGCCCCCTACAATATAAGGGGTAATTTCCTAACTCCACGCTTCAAACAAGGTGCCTTGCCCACCAAGGGTGTCTCTTGTGAACTGGGGCGTGTGCTGTATACAATTTTCAATACATTCATTTAAATGGTAAGTAAATGTCTGCCCATTTTTCCCATCCGTTACCGCCCATCTGGATATTATTATTTTGAGCTGCTCCATCATAACGACATAGATTTGTAAATTGCTTTGAGCTCGTCCCTCTTAAGGGTGCAACAAAGGTGAATCAAGAATAGTCCTGCTCCTAAACGAGGTTCATGCTGAACCATGAGAGAACCAAGAAAGTGACAATGGGCTAATGATGTGATGGGAGCCCCAGCACATATGCAAAATCACATCGCGTGCCTGCTCCCTGCTTCCCATGTTATTGGGTGTGAAGGCCAGAGATCCGAAGAGTGCTGGGAGCCTGTGCACAAGCAGTGTACTGGAGTCATTAAGGTCCCGAGGAAAGTTCATTTAGAGGGTCTCCCTAAAATGCAACTGGTGTGCAATGCCCAATTGGAATGGGCACAGAAGGGGACTCCCCAATTGAAAAGAAATCAAAAAATTCCCACTACCTCTGTTTGCTGCCCCCTTGGCACCCCTGCCCTTGTGCCTCCCAAGTCCCTCTGCCTGTTTCGCGCCGTGTTGGAAAATCTTTCTGGCACTGAATGGCCAGTCAAAGGCTGTTGGCACCCAAGGCTCCAACCACTGACTTACTGGTGCTCCCAACACATCATGAGATAGAAGCTGGGAATGCTGTCAAATATTATAATGATATGCCCTTGCATTTTGAGGGACATTTCCTGACTTTGTACTTCCGGCAGTAAGTCCTGTCTGCCAAGAGTGTATATCGTAAATTCTGGTACACACTGTGCAGGATTTGCCAAAATGGTCGGAAAATCATGACTGGAATTTCCAGTAGGCACTCTCGGAAAGCACAGTGCCCTGCCAAGAGAGCAAACTCAGAATATTGCACCCATGTGGCTAGATTAGTTCATTCCTGCCCAGCGATGCAAAGTGTTTGAACAGCACTGGCCCTTCCCTGTTAGCGGCCCCATGTTAAGGATGGGTTTCTACACAAGAAGGGAAGGAGGTTTGGCATGAGTGATGTATGTAATTTATATGAGTGGAACCCATGATGTCTGGGGAACATAAAATATATAACTTCTCACTAGTTAACCTTGAAGGTTCCACTAACATTGGTCTTAAACAGGGCTCGGGAGAAATCTAACAATCACGGTACTCCCAATTGGAAACATTTCCTGTAAGGATTAATGGTGCAGATCAGTTTGTATAACATCTTCTTAAACAGTGTAGTCTTTGATGTTGTAGTTTATGTCATATCATGGCTGTACATTAGGGAAAGGTTCTGGGTATTGAGATTTTGTGTACTAGATAAGAACACATCCATCAGTGTGTATACAGAGTCAGAATGAGTGAAAAGTTTACCTTCCCTTCATTTATCTTCAGATTTTACCCCATTGGTAACACACGGTATGGTCTCTCAGCACATGGATGGCTATTTATTGGTCATGGTTTTGGCAGAATTTGACTATTTCTGTGGCAGATGTTTTTCAAAATGGAATATTTGGATTCTTGGGGGTAGAAATTGCTATGTGTTGTGCCGGAATAATGTACATCCTCCATTATTCATTCTAGACCTTCTTTGGCTTGATGCTGTCTTGGTTCTGGCAGCTCAGGAACCATTATGTTCCACATAATATTCCATTATCTCCATCCTATCCTTATAATCCACAATTGAATTGTGCAAATTTAATTCAGGTTTTTACATCATTACAGAACACAAGGGCCTAGAAATTGGGTCACGTAGAGCCCGTTTTTCATGCACTACACAGCCTTCTAAGGCCCCAAAATGGCAGGCAGGAAGCACAATTCCCACCATATTGGGTAAGGACAAAGAAGAGGTGTCCTCTGCCCATGCCTGAAGCAGGCGTTAGATCCTTTGCATATGCATATATGGGGCCTAATGTCTGCTTGAGGTTCCCGCTCCAACATTGCTTTGCCCTGAGGCAGCCGGCACCATCGCTGGCTGCACTGGGATAAACCAGCCCTACGGAACACCTGCAACAAAGAAGGTAAATAACTCACCCGAATGTGAAGCTGAGAGGAGCAGAAGCGCTCCTCCCCACCCCACATTAAAGGACACTTACGATCGCCGCCGCTCCCGGCCCCTACCCGCCCTTGGATCCCTGACCCCCGAACTCCCACCCTCCCATTCTCCCGCCCCCAAGCCTAACTGCAATGCCCTGCCAGCTCCGATGACAATGAGATCTGAAGCCCAATACCAAGGGCGCCTCGGATCTCACTATTCAGGCGCTCCCGAATTTCTAGGCCATAGTGCTTGTGGACGCATTCAGTAAGGAACGAGCCCAGTTCTGTATACATGGGTAATTCTTACCGTCATTCCTTGGCAGGAAGCTTAGGTTGCACAGAAAGGACGGCCCCGATATTTACTCTGGACCGTAGAGAGAGTGGGGAGGGCGGGGGAGCATTTCCGGACGGGACGCTGGAAGTACGGGTTTCTCGGACGTTCTGCTGACATTAACAGCAGGACAAGTTTTACATTTTTCTGCAGGTTTCCCGCTGAACAGCCAGCCTAATTGACAAGCTGACTGCCTGTTGGGCAGGAATGCCTGCAGCACAAGGCCGCAGCCAGGGAGCAGAGAGGAGGGAGAGAAACATAGAAACATAGAAGATAGGAGCAGGAGTAGGCCATTCAGCCCCTCGAGCCTGCTCCGCCATTCAATGAGATCATGGCTGATCATCCAAATTCAGTACCCTGTCCCTGCCTTCTCCCCATATCCCTTGATCCCTTTAGTTTTAAGAAATATATCTAACTCCTTCTTGAATATATTTAATGAATTGGCCTCTACTGCCTTCTGTGGTAGAGAATTCCACAGGTTCACCACTCTCTGGGTGAAGAAATTCCTCCTCATCTCAGTCCTAAATGGCTTACCCCTTATCCTTAGACTGTGACCCCTGGTTCTGGACTCCCCGGCCATCGGGAACATCCTTCCCGCATCTAGTCTGTCTAGTCCTGTTAGAATTTTATAAGTTTCAATGAGATCCCCTCTCATTCTTCTAAACTCCAGTGAGTATAAGCCCAATCGACCCAATCTCTCCTCATACGCCATTCCTGCCATCCCGGGTATCAGCCTGGTGAATCTTCGCTGCACTCCCTCCATGGCAAGAACATCCTTCCTCAGATAAGGCGACCAAAACTGCACACAATACTCAAGATGTGGTTTCACCAAGGCCCTGTACAACTGCAGTAAGACATCCTTGTTCCTGTACTCGAACCCTTTCGCTACGAAGGCCAACATACCATTTGCCTTCTTAACCGCCTGCTGCACCTGCATGCTTACCTTCAGCGATTGGTGCACAAGGACACCCAGGTCTCGTTGCACTTCCCCTTCTCCCAATCTATTACCATTCAGATAATAATCTGCCTTCCTGTTTTTGACACCAAAGTGGATAACCTCACATTTATCCACATTATATTGCATCTGCCATGCTTCTGCCCAATCCCCCAACCTGTCCAAATCATACTGGAGTTTCTCGGCATCCTCCTCCCGGCACACACTCCCACCCAGCTTTGTGTCGTCTGCAAACTTGGAGATATTACATCCAATTCCCTCGTCTAGATCATTAATATATATTGTGAATAGCTGGGGTCCTAGGACCGATCACTGCGGTACCCCACTAGTCACCGCCTGCCACTCGGAAAAAGACCCATTTATTCCAACTCTTTGCTTTCTGTCTGCCAACCAGTTCTCTATCCAAGTCAATACCTTGCCCCCAACCCCATGTGCCTTAACTTTACACGCTAATCTCTTATGCGGGACCTTATCAAAAGCCTTCTGTAAGTCCAAATACACCACATCCACTGGTTCTCCGTTATCCATTTTACCAGTTACATCCTCAAAAAATTCCAGTAGATTAGTCAAGCACGATTTGCCTTTTGTAAAGTGAGAGATCGGTGGGGGGCGAGATCGTGAAGATGGGGGTAGGATCATGAGGGAGATTGGGGGGGGGGCCGGGGGCGGGGGGTGGGTCGAAAATCACGGGGTCTATGAAAAGATTTGCTTGTTGGGCCTGGAGGAAAATCTCCCGCTCCTCCAAGCCCACAAGCAGAACTGTAAGTGCACTTGCCTTATGGGTCCAGCCCTTCTGATATCTTTTAGAGTCATAGATCATAGAGTCATAGGGGGAGAAATTCAGTATCGCCCCATTTGGGGCGCAATTATCGGCCGGGCACAAAGATTAGCGCCTGGAGCTAATTATCGCCACCGACTGCAAACTTGACTTTTATCGCCCCTGGAGGTGATTGGAGTGCTAAATCAGGCGCTTCACACCTGTCTTAAGACGCAAAGGCCGAGGAGCGAGGCGCTACCTCAGAGCGCTGGCGAAGCTCATGTGATGTCAGTCAGCAATGGAACACACACACAATGGCACGGGCCAGTTCTTAAAGGGGATGGTTAATCTTGCTTTCCATCCACATCCTGCTCATTGCAGCCTTGAATCTCGGCCTGGAGAGACCTGCACATCAAATCTGCTGGAAAGAACAATGGAGAGTACCTGGCAAAGAGCTCAGAGTGCAGCCCCCACAGTCTCTTCTAAATCGATACAAGGAATGGCAAATCAAAATGAACCTGCAAAGTGCTGCTCAGTACCCAAAACTCCTTCACACAACGTTGAATCTCTCCAGAAGTCTCTCTCTCTCTCTCTCAGAATGCGTGGTTCAAAAATGGCACCAACAATAAAAGGCAGGAAGCGGTCACCTTTAAATAGCGCTCCCCCAGTCCCTTCATGACTGCAAAACGCTCCCCTCAACCTGTCGTTGCTAGCGTCAGGCGGTAAGGCAGGGGGCACCACTCAATATCCGCTCCGGGGCGATACCGGGGCGTTGCGCACTCGACTGACGTCACGATCTGCCGGCGCAGGAGATCGTGGCGGTAGTGTTTAGCGCTGCCACAAAATGTCTAGTTAGTTTTGCAAGCGGCGCAAACTTCGCCGCGCCTGGGCGCTAGATGCTTTGCGCCCCATTAGCGCCCTCTTAAGGCGCTAACGGGAGGCGCAACCAACTGAATTTTTCCCTCATAATAGAGTTATACGGCACAGAAAGAGGCCCTTCGGCCCATCGTGTCCACGTCAGCCATCAAGCCCTGTCTATTCTAATCCCATTTTCCAGCACTTGGTCCATAGCCTTGTATGCTATGGCGTTTCAAGTGCTCATCTCAATGCTTCTTGAATGTTGTGAGGGTTCCTGCCTCTACCACCCTTTCAGGCAGTGAGTTCCAGATTCCAACCACCCACTGGGTGAAAAAGTTTTTCCTCAAATCCCCTCTAAACCTCCTGCCCCTTACCTTGAAACTATGCCCCCTGGTTATTGACCCCTCTACTAAGGGGAAAAGTTCCTTTCTATCTACCCTATCTATGCCATTCATAATTTTGTACACCTCAATCAGGTCCCCCCTCAGCCTTCTCTGCTCTAAGGAAAACAACCCCAGCCTGTCCAGTCTCTCTTCATAGCTGAAGCGCTCCAGTCCAGGTAACATCCTTGTGAATCTCCTCTGCACCCTCTCCAATGCAATCACATCCTTCCTATAGTGTGGCGACCAGAACTGCACACAGTATTCCAGCTGTGGCCTAACTAGCGTTTTGTACAGCTCCATCATAACCTCCCTGCTCTTATATTTTATTCCTCGGCTAATGAAGGCAAGTATCCCATATGCCTTTTTAACCACCTTATCTACCTGTCCTGCTGCCTTCAGGGATCTATGTACATGCACACCAAGGTCCCTCTGATCCTCTGTCCTTCCTAGGGTCCTACCATTCATTGTGTATTCCCTTGCCTTGTTAGTCCTCCCAAAATGCATCACCTCACACTTTTAAGGGTTAAATTCCATTTGCCACTGTTTCGCCCATCTGACCAACCCATCTATATCGTCCTGCAGCCTGAGGCTTCCCTCCTCGCTATTTACCACTCCACCAATTTTCGTGTCATCTACGAACTTACTGATCATACCTCCTACATTTATATCTAAATCATTAATGTACACTACAAACAGCAAAGGACCCAGCACCGATCCCTGCGGTACACCACTGGACACAGGCTTCCAGTCACAAAAACAACCTTCAACCATCACCCTCTGCCTCCTGCCACTAAGCCAATTTTGGATCCAATGTGCCAAATTTCCCTGGATCCCATGGGCTCTTACCTTCTTGACCAGTCTCCCATGCGGGACTTTGTCAAAAGCCTTACTGAAGTCCATGTAGACTACATCAACTGCACCACCCTCATCCACGCACCTAGTCACCCCCTCGAAAAATTCAGTCATATTGGTTAGACATGATCTCCCCCTGACAAAGCCATGCTGACTATCCTTGATTAATCCTTGCCTTTCCAAGTGGAGACTAATTCTGTCCCTCAGAATTTTTTCCAATAATTTCCCTACCACTGATGTTAGGCTCACTGGCCTGTAATTCCCTGGTTTATCCCTACTACCCTTCTTGAATAATGGTACTATGTTAGCTGTCCTCCAGTCCTCTGGCAACTCCCCTGTGGACAAAATTGAGAGGTCGCACAACACCAGGTTATAGTCCAACAGTTTTATTTGAAATCACAAGCTTTCGGAGCTTACTACTCCTTCGTCGGGTCTGAAAATTTGTGTCAGAGCCCCTGCAATCTCCTCCCTTGCCTCACACAGCAGCCTGGGATACATCTCGTCTGGGCCTGGGGATTTATCCACTTTTAAGCCCGCTAAAGCCGCTAGTACCTCCTCCCTCTCAATACTAATTTGTTCAAGTACATCACAATCCCCCGGCCTGATTTCTATGCCTATATCGTCCTTCTCCATAGTGAACACAGATGCAAAATATTAATTTAAAACCTCACCCACATCTTTCGGCTCTAACATAAGAACATAAGAACATGAGAAATAGGAGCAGGAGTAGGCCAATCGGCCCCTCGAGCCTGCTCCGCCATTCAATAAGATCATGGCTGATCTGATCCTAACTGCCAATCTACTATCTATCACAGAACCATCTCCTGCATCTAACAGAATTGCACACACGAAATAGGAGCAGAATCAGGCTACACGGTCCCTGGGCCCGCTCCACTACCCACAGGGCCATGACCGATCCGAACCTAGACTCATGTCCAAATTCCTGCCCGCTCCCCGTAACCCTTAATGCCCTTTACTTCTAGGAAACTGTCTATTTCTGTTTTAAATTTATTTAATGATGTAGCTTCTACAGCTTTTTGTGGCAGCATATTCCATGGACCTACCACCCTCTGAGTGAAGTAGTTCCTCCTCATCTCAGTTTTGAAAGAGCAGCCCCTTATTCTAAGACTATGTCCCCTAGTTCTAGTCTCACCCGTCATCGGGAACATCCTCCCCGCATCCACCCGATCCAACCCCTTCACAATCTTATATGTTTCAATAAGATCGCCTCTCATTCTTCTGAACTCCAATGAGTAGAGTCCCAATCTACCCAACCTCTCCTCATATGACCACCCCCTCATCCCCGGGATTAACCGAGTGAACCTTTTTTGCACTGCCTCGAGAGCAAGGATGTCTTTCCTTAAGTAAGGACACCAAAACTGTATGCAGTATTCCAGGTGCGGTCTCACCAATACCTTGTACAACTGAAGCAATACCTCCCTATTTTTATATTCTATCCCCCTAGCAATGAAAGCCAACATTCCATTTGCCTTCTTAATCACTTGCTGCACCTGCATACTAACCTTTTGAGTTTCGTGCACCAGGACCCCCAGATCCCTTTGCACTTCAGTACTCTCCAGTTTCTTGCCATTAAGATAATAAATTGCTCTAGGATTTTTCCTGCCAAAGTGCATCACCTCACACTTTCCAGTGTTGTATTCCATCTGCCAATCTCTGCCCACTTACTTAGCCTGTCTATGTCCCCTTGCAGGTTTTTTATGTCCTCCTCACTCACTACTTTCCCTCCCATCTTTGTATCATCTGCAAATTTTGATATGTTACACTTGGTCCCTTCCTCCAAATTGTTAATATAGATTGTAAAGAGTTGGGGACCCAGCACTGACCCCTGTGGAACACCACTAGTTACTGATTGCCAGTCTGAGAATGAACCATTTACACACAGATTGCCACTTTGGTCCCTAATGGGCCCTACTCTTTCCCTGGTTATCCTCTTGCCCTTAATATACTTATAAAACACCTTGGGATTTTCCTTTATTTTGCCCGCCAGTGTTTTTTCATGCCCCCTCTTCGCTCTCCTAATTTCTTTTTTAAGTACCCCCCTGCACTTTCTATACTCCTCTAGGGCTTCCACTGTTTTTAGTCCTTTGTATCTGCCAAAAGCCTCCCTTTTTTCCCTAATCCATTCTTGTATATCCCTTGACATCCAGGGTTCCCTGGGCTTGTTGGTCCCACCCTTGACCTTTACAGGAACATGTTGGCATTGTACTCTCTCTCTTTCCTTTCTGAAAGACTCCCACTGCTCTGATGTGGATTTTCCTACAAGTAGCTGATCCCAATCCATTTTGGCCAGATCCTACCTTATCATATTAAAATCGGCCTTCTCCCAATTTAGAACCTTTATTTCCGGTCCATCTTTGTCCTTTTCCATGACTACCTTAAATCTCACCGAATTATGGTCACTGTCACCAAAATGCTCTCCTACTGACACTTCTACCACTTGCCCGGCTAGATTCCCTAGAATTAGGTCCAGTACCGCCCCCTCTCTTGTAGGGCTTTCTACATGCTGGCTCAAAAAGCTCTCCTGGATGCACTTTAAGAATTCCGCACCCTCTAAGCCTTTCACACTCTGACTATCCCAGTTAATATTGGGGAAGTTGAAATCCCCTACTATTATTACCCTATTATTTCTACACTTCTCTGAGATTTGTCTACATATCTGTTCCTCTATCTCCCCCTGACTGTTTGGGGGCCTATAGTACACTCCCAGCAAAGTGCTTGCCCCCTTTTTGTTTTTAAGTTCTACCCATATGGCCTCATTAGAGGAACCTGCTAAGATATCATCCCTCCTTACAGCAGTAATTGACTCCTTGATTAATATTGCGACACCCCCTCCTCTTTTACACCCCCCTCTGTCTCGCCTGAAGATTCTATACCCCGGAATATTGAGCTGCCAGTCCTGCCCCTCCCTCAACCATGTCTCTGTGATAGCAACAATATCATACTCCCATGTGTTCATCAACACCTTCAATTCATCTGCCTTACTTGCAAGACTCCTTGCATTAAAATAAATGCCATCCAGCCTTGCCATACTCCCTTGTGCCATTACATATTTGCTCTGCCTTCCAGGCTGACTTGTTTTTTCCTCTATATTTGGCTGTGCATCACCCCCTACTATAGTTCCACTCCGTATCCCATCCCCCTGCCAAGTTAGTTTAAACCACCCCTAACAGCACTAGCAAACCTCCCTGCAAGGATGTTGGTCCCATTCCGGTTCAGGTGCAACCCGTCCGACTTGTACAGGTCCCACCTTCCCCAGAAGCAAACCCAGTGATCCATCATTAGTTAAAAATAAAAATCATGTAAAAATGGAGGCATGCAGCTTCCTTAAAAGATTTCAATGACCGACCCGCTTCCTGAGAGCGGATTGTGGTCGCCCACCTTCCGACCCACCTCTCTTAAAACCAGAAGTGTGGGGGATGGTGTTGGAGGTGCTTTGGGGTTGGATTTGAAAGTTTTTCCATTTTTACTTTTCATGCTCCCCAAATCCACCCGTTCTTGGGAGTTAAAATTACCCCCGATGTGTCAGATGGCTCATTGGTCAGGTTTGGCATGTATGTGGTACATAGGGGTGTTTAGGTGGATGGTGGGTTCTCCCCATTCATTAGTTGACCCAAGGCTTCCCTCAACTGTGCAAGTTATAGTTTGTAAAACTGTTATTCAACACTGCATTAATTGCTTTGTCTGAAAATCTATTTGTATATCCTTTACTGTATGAGGGGGGGGGGGGATATCCTTTTAATATGAAATCATGTAATTAATTTTGTAATTATACACACTCTAATTTTGTGCTGACAGTACAAATTAAATACATTATTTACACCCATATCATATTTCCTTCAGTGTTTTAAAAATCTAGCTCTTATTTTCACTCAACTTTTCTTTTCCTACGAAAACAGTTTAAAGTCTGTGAGTCTCTTTTCATTACTTGCACCCTGAAGTCTCAGAATCATCCTTGTCGCTCTTCTCTGAACCCTCTCTAACACATTGGTACTCTTTTGAAGGAAATTGTTTGTCCAAATTGTGGTATTCCAATGATCTATATAAAGTTAGAATAACTTCATAAGCAAAGCTAAGCCAAGTCTCAAATGGGAAAATTTCAGTATTATCCAGTTTTTATATTTAGATAGACAGAGTAATGTACTTTAAAACTGTCTTCAGTTAGCTGTGGCTAAGTCATAAAGGCCCTGAAAATTCACAGCCATTCCATCATACCCCCATCGTAACTTTGGTGGGAGTTTGCTGGTATGGTCAGAATTTAGGTTGGTATCCTGGTTTACAGCCTTGTGTGGGAATTCCTGCTTGGCCTTGTAAGGGGCAGAGCTTTGAACATCGGAGTTCCCACATCCCTGGCCTCTTAGTTGGCGTGGGCAGGATTAGCAACCAGTACAAAGGGATCCCTAAAAGTGATTTGGATTTTATATCAATTTTTTTTACATCTGATGCCCTTACATAAGGAGCCACTAGGGACAGTTGTTGGATGTTTCTGGGAGGGATCAGGCAATTTACCCCTGAACTGAACTAATCTTTGGCTAGATTTTCTTTATTTTTGCATAACACTCTCCCTGTGGTGATGTACAAGGGGTATCAAGACCAAGGGGTAAAAATTCAGTTGGTTGCGCCTCCCGTTAGCGCCTTAAGAGGGCGCTAATGGGGCGCAAAGCCGCTAACGCCCGGGCGCAGCGATGTTTGCGCCGCTCGGGAACTTAACTAGAGATTGTGCGGCGGCGCTAAACTTTACCGCTGCGACCACCTGCGCGCGCAGATTGTGACGTCATTCCATGGTGCAACGCCCTTGTGGCGCCCCGGAGCGGAAATTGAGTGGCGCCCCCTGCCTTACCGCCTGGCGCATCCAACGACCAGAAGACTGGAACGCTATCAATCGCTGTGGGGCTGGGGGGGGCGCTATTTAAAGGGGGCCTCTTCCTGTCTTTTATTGTTGGTGGCATTTTTGAACTACGCATTCTGAGAGAGAGAGGGAGAAACTTCTGGAGAGATTCAACGTTGTGTGAAGGAGTTTTGGGTACTGAGCAGCACTTTGCAGGTTCATTTTGATTTGCCATTCCTTGTATCGATTTAGCAGAGACTGTGGGAGCTGCACTCTGAGCTCTTTGCCTGGTACTCTCCATTGTTCTTTCCAGCACATTTGATGTGCAAGTCTCTCCAGGCCGAGATTCAAGGCTGCAATGAACAGGATGTGGATGGAAAGCAAGATTAACCATCCCCTTTAAGAACTGGCCCGTGCCATTGTGTGTGTGTTCCATTGCTGACTGACATTACATGAGCTTCGCCAGCGCTCTGAGTTAGCGCCTCACTCCTTGGCCTTTGCGCCTTAAGACAGGTGTGCAGCGCCTGATTTAGCGCTCCACTCACCTCCCGGGGCGGTAAAAGTCCAAGTCTAGTAAGCTGGTCAAGAAGGTTAGAAGGTGGTGGGATAACTGGACCCAGGTGGGGAAGGTGAGTCAGGGAGGGGATTGGAGGTAGATTAAAGGGAAGTGGAATGGAGAGAGGAGAGGGGGAAAAGAGCAGTGGAGGGAGGGAGAGACATGGATGAGAGGAGGTGGATGGCAGAGGGGGAAGAGGTAGGGGACGGGGCATGAGGAGTGGCAGAGGAGAGAGAGCACTGGGTCAAGGCCCATTTCTTCAAAATAGGCAGGAGAGAGGTGAGGTGGACAAGGAGAGTGGAAGGGAGAAGTGGAGAGGGGTGGAGAAGAGGAGACAACGGTGGATGGGAAGGGCTGGGTGTCACTGGGCATTGGCTCAATTTTCTTAATAGGAGGAGAAAACTACACTGGGCCAAGGCCCAATTCCATCTCGTTGTTAGGGGAGAGGGGTAGGCAATGTTCAAATCATTGCTAGTGGGCGAGGCAGGAGTTACTGTCCAGCTTTTTGTTCAGTGTGGGGGTATTGCTGGTGGCAGGTTCCATTATAAATTTGGACATAGCAATTAGTAATGGAAAAGTTGACAAAAGATAGACGTAAGATTTTTAACGTTTTACAGATAGATTATAAACCTTTAAGATACCAATAATAGAAGTAAGGCTACACGATTCAGTACTGATTTTTGCACTTTCTTCACCTTAGCCAAACCGCTGCCCTGGATTGAACAGAAATCAATGCAAATGTCAATGTTATTTGGCTCTTGTCCTTAGTAGCTTAGAGGTTTGGCAGGTTGTACTTTTTTATATAAATTAGCCAATTGCTAAGATTCTTTGCTTCTTAGTTTAAGCAGTGGCCAACCCACGTCAGGAACTGTTTTAAAGGTTCCAGAAAATGCACTGACGGATCAAGTGTGGTTAGTGCATTAGTTTATGTATTTTTGGAATCCACTAATCAATACAAAAAAAATAACAGGGTAGGCTTGTACTGACTGTTTGGATAGACCCACCACACAATTCCCATGAAAAGCAAAATTCTGTGAATAAGTGTTTGATGTATTTTCATTGTATCCCACATGCTTTGCTTTGTCCACATTGGTGCATTTTCTGTGTATGCTAATTGGGAATTTTGGCACAGATGCAACTCTATTCACTGAAGGATAAGTTTTGAAGTAAATGCCAATACACAGTTTAAAATGGCTGCAGGAATGCCACATTCCAGACAGAGAGTCATTACTGTACATTTACTGATGTCGCATTAGCTTTGTTGATAAACATTTTTTTTTTTAAACATTCAGATTTAAAAAGCAAAAGTTGTATCACCTGTTTGCGTAGCTAAAAGACATCTGACCCACAACCATAATGTCTTTCTGAAGTTATCTAAGGTGGCAACAGTGCTTCCTTCTGCACCACAGCAACATTTTATACCTTGACTGGAGAAACTATGGCCTGGATTCAGCTTAAGAAAAACATCCATTTTTAGGTGGTGTCGAGGCGGTGTGGCAAGTAAAATGGGGCGGATAGGTCCTCTGTCGAAACTCCGCCCCTATAAATGGCAGCTATGATTTCCCTCCTGTGACTTTGCTGTGATCCCAACCCGTCAGCTGGAAGTGTGCCCTGCGGAGAAGGTGGCCAAATTCCTCCCAACATTTCACTCTGTTTCTGCCCACTGGCCGCCCTTGGAAATGACCACCACTGTGAAGGTGGTGGTGCTGAGCGCATACGGTGGCCCACAGGCGGGAAGAAATCGGGAGGCGAAAGGTCACACAGGAGTGAGATTCTGCAATGTTGTTTTGGCTGGAGTCAATTCCAGTACTTTGAAGCTGCAGTTTCTGAGCATTTCAAGGTACTTTATAAAACCTGCTGAGAATTTAAAGGGTCCTCTGCATAGTGAATTAATGGATATCCCTTGGGGATTCCATTGTTCCTGTGCTTTGAGGAGGAGGAGGATGTGGATGAGGACTTGGAGGAGGAAATGATGGAATCCAGGAGAGTGCAACATCATGCATACAGGTATCCACCCCATAGGTTCTACAGACCATCCCCTCTGTCTCAGTAATGCCTTTGTCTGAGGCTGTGCCTGAGTAAGTAAGGTACCATGACCGAGTTGGTGGATCAGTGGTGGAAGAGTCCCTCTGGAGATGTCTAGCTGCTTGTCAGATGCTTCTTACTGTAAGTCCGCAGCACCTGTGAGGGACACAAAGGGCATTTGTCTTAGGAAGGTGCTGTCTGACTTGTGAGTCAGAAGATGTGACTGAGCAATAACAGGAGGCCTTTCAAGTCATCAAAATGTCTTCAGACAGCAGAAACTCAGTTGTGTAAACACTCCACCCGATTACCAACCTGAACCTGACAGCTCTCCTCCAGCTTCTCCGCTCCCACAGGCTTCCTGAGGTATCTGTTCAGGAGTCGCAGGACCTCTTCCTCATGCCTACTGAGGGGACTGATGCGAGACTGACTGTGACGCTCCTTTGCGTCTGATTTTCTGATGCTTCTGCTTTGCAAAGGACAGATTTAGACATGGTACAGACTAGTTCACAATGGGGTAGTATTTCCTAGGGGTTCCCCGATCTCCACCATAAGCTCGCTGGAAGGTCGGTGGGAACCCCAGAGAAATGGCATAAAGAGCTGAACTTATGGTGGAAGATCGGAAGAAATCCCACACAAGTTGGTGATGTATGTGTTTTCTCCAAAGTGTCTGCTGACATTCCCCTGTGATCATGCTATCAGGTGCAGGCAATGCAGCCGTCTCTTCCATTCTCAGTCAAACGTTGCAGGACATGAGATATGGGGGAGTGGAATGGTTGGAGAGGAGGGGGATGGTGGGAGTCTCTTGTGCCTACTAAGGGTCTCACTCATTTCATCTTAGACATTGGGGGTAATTTTGTCTTTGGGCGACAGTGCGAAGTGAAAATGGGGAGAGAATTATAACGGACACCTGAATCGATATCGCCCATTTTACACTATCACCCAAAATCAAAATTACCCCCACTGTGTCGATAGCATGGAGGCGAGTCATGCTTTCATCATTTGCATGGGTACTCGTACCTTCCCTTACCTTGACCAGCCTGGGGTGATCATAAAACTGTTTGTGGCACTGAATAGCTGTTCATGGGGTGGTCGAGTTGGCACTGACCACCAGTGCCACCTCTCTTTGGACTACCTGCATAAACTTTTTCCTGGGTCAGAACTCCTTGGGTCCTGAAGAGCCTTTGTCCTCTAGTCCTTATCTCTGCCAGTATTATCTCCACTGCAGCTGCTGAGAACCTTGGGGTGTTGGTCATTGCAGAACCTTCAGCTAGTGCTCCTCCTTCTGGCATTGCTATTCAATGTTCAAGTGCAGTTACAGCTTTTTGTTTGTCTTGCTCTCTCTCTCCCCCTATTGTGTTACCTGCTGTGCTTGTGGCCATTTCAACTGCAGCACCCTTTTAACTGCCTTGATTTCTCTCCCTCCCTGTGACAGAGACCAAGTCAGTAGTGGAATATTCCCTGAAATCTCACCCTGCGTACTCAATGAGGCCACCCTAGGAAAATACAATCAGGCTCTGGCGGGGATCACGCGGGTGGGCGGATGTTCCATGCCACCATTTTACCTCAGAGGTGAGGAAAATCGCCCGCCCCCCGGCCTGCCCGCAACACCCCCCCCCCACCCTCATTTAACAGTTGCTATTGAGTAAAGTCAAAAGTATTTTTGGAAGTCACCACTGCTTTATTCAAACTGCCGTTGTCAAGGAGACTGCATATATTACCCACCCTGAATGTCTCGCTGCAGCAAATTTGAGGTTCAAGGCACTGAGCTGTTTTCTTATTTATTTCCTTTGATCTTCGCAGCTACATTCCAATTTCAGCTGAGAAGCACGTGGGTAACCTGCTCTCAGGACTCCTCCAGCTCTGCTATGAACCCACTGCTGGGAGACACACGAATGCAGACTGGAGATAACTCTAATTTTCATTCTCTCGGTCAGAATTTCACCCTGCAGTGAACAAGATTGATGCTGTCAGTTTAAAGTGTGCTACACTTATTACAAACTAGTAGATCTCCCATGGCATTGTTCATGGGTAGACCAGGACCTGGAATATGATTTCTGATGTTTATTGTGGCCTTGCTGTAAGGCCCCAGACTGACATTTATCTTCTTCTTCTTAGGCAGTCCCTCGGAACCGAGGATGACTTGCTTCCACATTAAAAATGAGTTCTCAGGTGACTGATGAGTCCAATGCGGGACCTACAGTCTCTGCCACAGGTGGGGCAGACGGTGGTTGAAGGGGCGGGTGGGTGGGGTGCTTGGGTTGACGTGCGCTCCTTGCGCTGCCTGCGCTTGGCTGTGATTCCCAGGTGTCGGTGGGGATGTTACACTTTTTCAAGGAGGCTTTGAGGGTGTCCTTGAAGCATTTCCTCCGCCCACCTGGGGCTCTCTTGCCGTGCCGGAGCTCCGAGTAGAGCACTTGTTTTGGGACATTTATAAACGGCTATTGACACACACTAAGTTCTAGAGCAGGTCCTGCTTCAGAGGATCACATGCTGAATTAGCACAGTGTATGCTGGGAGTTGTAGCCTCAGTAACTCAAGAGCTACAGTAGTGAGTGATGCACAAAAGGTAATAAGACAGCGATTCCCCGGTGCTCAAATTGGAAGATAAAAGCGGTTGATTTTCATGTGGAGCATATATCAGGTGGGCGTTGGGTGGGCTGCCTGCTCCACCCACTTTGCCCACTCTGTGTGCGCGATGGCCGGTGGGAGGCCCAATCAGTTTTCTTGGTTAGTCTCATTTTCATTGACAAGGCGAGCTGCCAGTGTTAGTTATGCTGCTTAGAGCCAGCTTGTCATTTGGGAGCCAATTGGCATGAGCTTGCAGCAACACCTTAAATGGGAGGGCTGAAAGCATTGGGAGTAAATTGGAACAGCGCTATTCTGCAGCAAGAACATTTTTGAAGCACGAGATGAAATAACGCAAGCTTTTAAGCTTTTAAAACACACAAGAGACTGCAGAAAAATGATTGCCAGATCTGGTTCCAGCATTCCTTGACAGCGAAGAATACCTTTAAACACCACTGGAAATGGCTGCATCCCATGTCTGTACAAATTGTAACTTTGCAGCAATGGTATTTTTATAGCACCTTTGATGTAGTAAACTGTCCCAAGGTGCTTCACTAAAGTGTAAGGAGAAAATGGATCCTGAGACTCACCGGCGGCAGCAGTGAGAGCGGCCCTGGGTGGAGACTGAGCGCGGAGACCGAGGAGTTAAGGAGTGGGGAGAGAGAGAGCGGCCCAGACTCACCAGCGGCAGCAGAGAGAGCGGCCCTGGGTGGAGACTGAGTGCGGAGACTGAGGTAGGCGGCCCTGGGTGGAGACTGAGTGCGGAGACTGAGGAGTTAAGGAGCGGGGAGAGAGAGAGCGGCCCAGACTCACCAGTGGCAGTAGAGAGAGCGGCCCTGGGTGGAGACTGAGCGCGGAGACCGAGGAGTTAAGGAGCGGGGAGAGAGAGAGCGGCCCAGACTCACCAGCGGCAGCAGAGAGAAGTAAAAAGTAATCGAAGTGTGACATCACCAGAAAGCAGGTAAGTGATTGGTTGGTGAGTATTTCTCTCTTTCTCGCTTTTTTCCAAACTTAATTTTTGTGGTTTATAGTTTCTAGGGTCTCTGTTGTGTAACGGGCAGTGCTAGTAAACAAGGGCCCTTGAGTATATCATTTAATTGTAGTGTAATTAGTGGTATTGATTTGATTTAATTTAATTTGAATTAATTAAAGGGTAAGTCATGGCAGCACAGCTCAGCCCCGTGGCATGCTCCTCCTGCACTATGTGGGAAATCATGGACACTTCCTGTGTCCCTGACGACCATGTGTGCGGGAAGTGTATCCAGCTGCAGCTACTGACAGACCGCATTGCGGCGCTGGATACACACTGGAGCATTCGCGATGCTGAGGACATCGTGGATAGCACGTTTAGGGAGTTGGTAACACCGCAGGTAAAGGCTGCACAGGCAGGAAGGGAATGGGTGACTACCAGGCAGAGTAGTAGGCGCAGGCAGGTAGTGCAGGGGTCCCCTGTGGCCATCCCCCTTTCAAACAGATATACCACTTTGGATATTGTTGAGGGAGATGGCTTATCAGGGGAAGGCAGCAGCAGCCAACTTCCTGGCACCATGGGTGGTCCTGCTGCACAGGACGGGAGGAAAAAGAGCGGGAGAGCTATAGTGATGGGGGATTCTATTGGAAGGGGAATAGATAGGTGTTTTTGCGGCCACAAATGAGACTCCAGGATGGTATGTTGCCTCCCTGGTGCAAGGGTCAAGGATGTCTCGGGGCGACTGCAGGGCATTCTGGAGGGGGAGGGTGAACAGCCAGTTGTTGTGGTGCATATAGGTACCAACGATATAGGTAAAAAACGGGATGAGGTCCTAAAAGCTGAATATAGGGAATTAGGAGGTAAATTAAAAAATAGGACCTCAAAGGTAGTAATCTCAGGATTGCTACCAGTGCCACGTGCTAGTCAGAGTAGAAATAGAAGGTTATTTCAGATGAATACATGGCTAGAGGAATGGTGCAAGGGGGAGGGATTCAAATTCCTGGGACATTGGAACCGGTTCTGGGGGAGGTGGGACCAGTACAAACTGGACGGTTTGCACCTAGGCAGGACCAGAACCGATGTCCTAGGGGGAGTGTTTGCTAGTGCTGTTTAAACTAAAATGGCAGGGGATTGGGAACCTGTGCAGGGAGACAGAGGAAAGGGAAGCAAGGATAGAAACAAAAGACAGGAAGGAGAAAAGCAAAAGTGGAAGGCAGAGAAATCAAGGGTGTAAATCAAACAGGGCCACAGTAAATAATAATTCTAAAAGGACTAAGAGTGTTAAAAAATCAAGCCTGAAGGATTTGTGTCTTAATGCGAGGAGCATTCGTAATAAGGTGGATAAATTAGCTGTGCAAATAGATGTAAACGGATATGATATAATTGAGATTACGGAGACATGGCTCCAGGGTGACCAAGACTAGGAATTCAACATCCAGGGGTATTCAATATTCAGGAAGGACAGGAAAAAAGGAAAAGGAGGTGGGGTAGCATTGCTGGTTAAAGAGGAGATTAACACAATAGCAAGGAAGGATATTAGCTCTGATGTGGAATCTGTATGGGCAGAGCTGAGAAATACCAAGGGGCAGAAAATGTTAGTGGGAGTTGTATACAGACCCCCAAACAGTAATGCTGAGATTGGGGATGGCATTAAACGGGAAATTAGAGATGCGTGTAATAAGGGCACAGCAGTTATCATGGGTGACTTTAATCTACATATAGATTGGGCTAACCAAATTAGTAACAATATTGTGGAGGAGGAATTCCTAGAGTGTATACAGGATGGTTTCCTGGACCAATATGTTGAGGAACCAACTAGAGATCAGGCCATCTTAGACTGGGTATTATGTAATGAGAAAGAATTAATTAGCAATCTTGTTGTGTGAGGCCCCTTGGGGAGGAGCGATCATAATATGATAGAATTCTTCATTAAAATGGAGAGTGAAGTAGTTGACTCAGAGACTAGGGTCCTGAATTTAAATAAAGGAAACTACGATGGTACGAGGCACGAGTTGGCTAGGATGGATTGGGGACCATTACTTAAAGGGTTGACGGTGGATAGGCAATCGCAAACATTTAAAGATCGCATGGATGAACTACAGAATTTGTTCATCCCTGTATGGCATAAAAATAAAACAAAAAAGGTGACTCAACCGTGGCTAACAAGGGAAATTAGGGATAGCATAAGATCCAAGGAGAGGACATATAATATGGTCAGAAAAAGCAGCAAACCTGAGGATTGGGAGCAGTTTAGGATTCAGCAAAGGAGGACAAAGGGATTAATTAAGAGGGGGGAAATAAATTATGAGAGTAAGCTTGCAGGGAACATAAAAACTGACTGTAAAAGCTTCTATAGATATGTGAAGAGAAAAAGATTGGTGAAGTCAAGCGTAGGTCCCTTGCAGTCAGAATCAGGGGAATTTATAATGAGGAACAAAGAAATGGCAGATCAATTAAATACATACTTTGGTTCTGTCTTCACAAATAACATCCCAGAGATGTCGGGGATCATAGGGTCTAATGAGAGGGAGGAATTGAATGTTGTTAGGGAAATTGACGGGATTGAAGGCTGATAAATCCCCAGGGCCTGATAATCTACATCCTAGGGTACTTAAGGAAGTGGCCCTAGAAATAGTAGATGCATTGCTGGTCATCTTCCAAAATTCTATAGACTCTGGAACAGTTCCCATGGATTGGAGGACAGCTAATGTAACCCCACTATTTAAAAAAGGTGGTAGAGAGAAAACGGGGAATTATAGACCAGTAAGCCTGACATTGGTAGTGGGCAAAATGCTAGAGTCCATTATAAAAGATGTAATAGCAGAGCACTTGGGAAACAGTGACAGGATCGGACAAAGTCAACATGGATTTACAAAAGCTAAATCATGCTTGACTAATCTACTGGAATCTTTTGAGGATGTAACTGGTAGAATAGATAAGGGAGAACCAGTGGATGTGGTGTCTTTGGACTTTCAGAAGGCTTTCGATAAGGTCCCGCATAAGAGATTAGCGTGCAAAGTTAAAGCACATGGGATTGGGGGTAAGGTATTGACTTGGATAGAGAACTGGTTGGCAGACAGGAAGCAAAGAGTTGGAATAAACGGGTCTTTTTCCGAATGGCAGGCATTGACTAGTCGGGTACCGCAGGGATTGGTGCTAGGATCCCAGCTAGTCACAATATATGTAAATGATCTAGACGAGGAAACTAGATGTAATATCTCCAAGTTTGCAGACGACACAAAGCTGGGTGGGCGTGTGTGCTGTGAGGAGGATGCAGAGAAACTCCAGCATGATTTGGACAGGTTGGGGGATTGGGCAAATGCATGGCAGATGCAGTATAATGTGGATAAATGCGAGGTTATCCACTTTGGTGGCAAAAACAGGAAGACAGATTATTATCTGAACGGCAATAGATTGGGAAAAGGGGAAGTGCAACGAGACCTGGGTGTCCTTGTGCACCAGTCGCTGAAGGTAAGCATGCAGGTGCAGCAGGCGGTTAAGAAGGCAAATGGTATGTTGGCCTTCATAGCGAGAGGATTCGAGTACAGGAGCAAAGATGTCTTGCTGCAGTTGTACAGGGCCTTGGTGAGACCACACCTTGAGTATTGTGTGCAGTTTTGGTCGCCTTATCTGAGGAAGGATGTTCTTGCCATGGAGGGAGTGCAGTGAAGATTCACCAGACTGATACCTGGGATGGCAGGAATGACGTATGAGGAGAGATTGGGTCAATTAGGCTTATATTCGCTAGAGTTTAGAAGAATGAGGGGATCTCATTGAAACTTATAAAATTCTAACAGGACTAGACAGACTAGATGCAGGAAGGATGTTCCCGATGGTGGAGGAGTCCAGAACCAGGGGTCACAATCTAAGGATAAGGGGTAAGCCATTTAGGATTGCGATGAGGAGGAATTTCTTCACCCAGAGAGTGGTGAACCTGTGGAATTCTCTACCACAGAAGGCAGTTGAGGCCAATTCATTAAATATATTCAAGAAGGAGTTAGATATATTTCTTAAGGCTAAAGGGATCAAGGGATATGGGGAGAAAGCAGGGACAGGGTACTGAATTTGGATGATCAGCCAGGATCTCATTAAATGGTGGAACAGGCTCGAGGGGCCAAATGGCCTACTCCTGCTCCTATCTTCTATGTTTCTATATTTCTATGAGCCAAAGAAGCAGATATTAGGAGGGGTGACCAAAAGTTTGGTCAAATAGGTGGGTTTTAAAGATAGTCTTAAAGGGGGAGAGGGAAGTGGAGAGTCAGTGGGGGTTAGAGAAGAAATAATTTATATACGGTTAGAATAACTTGTTTCAGCTTATAGTCAAAGTTGGTTGAAATGGATACCGGTACATGATTAGTCTTGTTGCGAACAGTTTCACATTAACTGGATGGTTTCAGTGAATAATTAGAGAGGTTTAGGGGAGGAATTCCGGAGCATGGGACCTAGGTGACTGAAGACATAGCCACCAGTGCTGAGGCAAAGAGAGGGAGAATGCACACGAGACTCAATTCAGAGAAATGGAGAGTTGGAGGGCGTGTGATGTTGAAGGAGGATAGGGATGGGTGAGGCCTAACAGGGATTCAAACACAATGGTGAGAATTTTAAATTTAAAGCGTTTGGAAACCAGAAGCCAATGTAGGTCCCTCACGGCAGGAATGATGGGCTAGCAGGACTGGCTGCGGGATAGGATATGGACAGCAGAGTATTGCTTGAGATTAAGTTTATGGAGGGTGGAGAATGGGAGGCTGGTCAGAAGGACACTGGAATAGTCAAGTCTTCAAATAGATAGCAAATCAAATGACACAAGTTCCAAACTCTTATAATTTACAGGAAACTCGTTTAAACGGCACCTAAATATCCGGAATTCTCTATTAACCGGCAAAATTCAGGAGTAGGTTCAGTTAAGTTTTACTGTATATTAGTGGCCATGTAACCGGGGTTCCTGCACCTGTGGCCGTGTAACAGAGACTCCTGGATCTGTGGCCGTGTAACGGGGCTCTCATACCTTGGTAGGTATACATCTCCGTTATCCGGAATTTTTAATAAACCGGCACCATCCCGGTCCCGTAGGTGCCGGATACCAAAGAGTTTCCTGTATCTACATGGAGTGTAAATACTATTAATTTAATTTCCTTAATAACAGGCTAACTGCGTACAGTTCTGATCACCACATTACACGAAAGATGTGATTGCACTAGAGAGGGTACAGAGGAGATTTACGAGGATGTTGCCAGGAAGGACTGGTGAATTTTAGCTATGAGGAAAGATTAGATAGGGAGATTTAATTGAGGTGTATAAAATTATGAGGGGCCTAGATAGAGTGGATAGGAAGGATCTATTTCCCCTAGCAGAGAGGTCAAAATCCAAGGGGCATAGATTTAAAGTAATGGATAGAAGGATTAGAGGGGAATGGAGGAGAAATTTTTTCACCCAGAGGGTGGTGGGGGTCTGGAACTCACTGCCTGAAAGGGTGGTAGAGGCAGAAACGCTCTTCACTTTTAAAAAAAATACTTGGATATGCACTTGAAGTGCCGTAACCTACAAGGCTACGGGCCAAGTGCTGGAAAGTGGGATTAGGCTGGATAGCTCTTTTTCGACTGGCACAGGCACGATGGACCAAATGGTCTCCTTCTGTGCCATAAATTTCTATGATTCTATAAACAGCATAATGAAACATGTCATAAAAGCTCCAGGAACAAACGTCATTCCCCACGATCATTTTCCAGGGAAGGACAAGCACTCAAATCATCAGTAGATCCAAAATTGATAAACAATAATACTAATACATTTATGTGGCACTTTAGCACATTGAAACATCTCAAAACGCTTCACACAATACATTATGTTTGGAATGTGATTACTAATATTATGTAGACAAACACTGTCGCCATTCTGCACCAACGTTGTACCACTTACAGCAATAAGATGATTGACCAATTAATCTGTTTTTTTTATTCGTTCCTGGGATGTGGGCGTCGCTGGCAAGGCCAGCATTTATTGCCCATTCCTAATTGCCCTTGAAGTGGTGGTGGGCCGCCTTCTTGAACCACTGCAGTCCTTGTGGTGAAGGTACTCCCACAGTGCTGTTAGGGAGGGAGTTCCAGGATTTTGACCCAGCGACGATGAAGGAACAGCGATATATTTCCAGGTCAGGATGGTGTGTAACTTGGAGGGGAACTTGGAGGTGGTGGTGTTCCCATGTACCTGCTGCCCTTGTCCTTCTAGGTGGTAGAGGTCGCAGGTTTGGGAGGTGCTGCCGAAGAAGCCTTGGCTAGTTGCTGCAGTGCATCTTGTAGAGGGTACACACTGCAGCCACGGTACGCCAGTGGTGGAGGGAGTGAATGTAATAAGGTGGTGGATGGGGTGCCAATCAAGCGGGCTGCTTTGTCCTGGATGGTGTTGAGCTTCTTGAGTGTTGTTGGAGCTGCACTCATCCAGGCAAGTGGAGAGTATTACATCACACTCCTTACTTGTGCCTTGTAGATGGTGGAAAGTCTTTGGGGAGTCAGGAGGTGAGACACTCGCCGCAGAATACCCAGCCTCTGACCTGCTCTTGTAGCCACAGTATTTATGTGGCTGGTCCAGTTAAGTTTCTGGTCAATGGTGACCCTCAGGATGTTGATGGTGGGGGACTCGGCGACTGTAATGCCGTTGAATGTTAAGGGGCGGTGATTAGACTCTCGCTTGTTGGAGATAGTCATTGCTTGTCACTTGTGTGGCGCAAATGTTACCTGCCACTTATCAGCCCAAGCCTGAATATCATCCAGGTCCTGCTGCATTCGGACATAGACAGCTTCATTATCTGAGGAGTTGCGAATGGAACTGAACACTGTGCAATCATCAGCGAACATCCCCATTTCTGACCCTATGATAGAGGGAAGGTCAAACAACAACAACAACTTGTATTTATATAGCACCTTTAATGTAGTAAAACATCCCAAGGCACTGCACAGGAGTATTTTAAGACAAAAAATGTGATTGATGAAGCAGCTGAAGATGGTTGGGCTTAGGACACTGCCCTGAGGAACTCCTGTAGCGATGTCCTGGGGCTGTGATGATTGACCTTCAACCACCACAACCATCTTCCTTTGTGCTAGGTTTGACTCCAGCCAGTGGAAGGTTTTCCCCCTGATTCCCATTGACTTCAATTTTACTCGAGCTCCTTGATGCCACACTCGGTCAAATGCTGCCTAATGTCAAGGGCAGTCACTCTCACCTCACCGCTGGGATTCAGCTCTTTTATCCATGTTTGGACCAAGGTTGTAATGAGGTCTGGCGGAACCCAAACGGAGCATTCTTGGTAGCATTTGTTGAGGGAGAAATGTTGGCCAGGACACTAGGAGAGCTCCTTGCTTGGTGATGGAATTCTGCTTTAAGCTCGCAGTCAATACTTGACTCCAGCATTGCCAAAAGTCAAATGTTCACTTGATTTGTAAAAGCCACATCAGCACTCATCTGATTTTCCTCAGGTTCATTTCAAACAGCAAAGACCTAGCTGGTATATTCCAGGCATCCATGACACAGTGTGTGTCTCAGGTGACAGATGCTCTTTTCAGATGAGCATCTGGTTTCCTGGGTCAGTACAGCAGCAAAAGCAAGTCATGCATAACTTTTATCAAATAGCAAGCTGTTCAAAAGTCCATATCAATAACACACATGTGGCTTAAACCACCTGCTCATAATTAGGAGATCTTTCACAAAATATTGCTACTTCATCAATGTGCAGGTGGTCTGTGATACCTTATATAGTGATAACTTCAGCCCCAGTACATGCCTGATGGGGGAAGAGTTCCTGTCTCATCCTTTTCTCCTCAGCAGATGATGGTTGGTGACGATCTAACGCTGTATGACCACCTTTTCCTTTGAACACCTTTTCTTGCAGTGTGTCTGTTATGATCTAAGGCATGAGATTGACTTAATTTAGGGTATGGTCGTATAATGGTTATGGTATTAGATTGGCACCACAGTTTAAATCCCACCATAGCAAGTTGTGAAATTGAATTCAATAAATCTGGTAATTTGGGAGCTAGAACCAAAAGGGTAACTATGAAAGCTGTCAGATTGGTGTTAAAAACTGATTCACTAATGCCCTTCAGGGTAGGGAAGCTGCTACCCCCGCATGTCACTCCAGTCCCACGCTACTTGGTTGGCTCTTAATGCCCTCAGGGCAATGAGGGATGGACAATAAATGCCTCAAATGGAAAACCAATGATCCCATCCCTGTTGATTCATCACCAAAAGGATTGCCTGTAACCCTTGAATATGCTTGACTTTTTCAGTGTTTCTCTAGTGCTAGAATAGCATTTTTACTTGCCTTATATAAAGGTATATAAACATTTCTGCAAATGATGACAGATTCTATTTACCCGGGTTCTGCCCCATAATGGCAGTGCTGCCGTTTCTACTCGAGTCTGGGGCCTTCTGATAGCACATGCTGCTGGGAACTAATTATAATATATGGAACTGGTATGGAATGGTGCCAGAGTGCCCAGATTCCATGATTAGCATCCCATGGCACCAAGGGTAATTGACATCAGTAACGCTGGCAGAACAGGGGCAGCTCTGAGGAATTTCCTAGCAAATAAAACTTTTTTTTGTTCAGTAGCTGGATATTAGTAGTTTCTAGGGGCTAAACTTTTAGCTTTGAGTCAGGTCGGGCCGCGCAGCGGGTCGCTATCCCGAACTTTCCAACAGCAGGCTCTGCAGTTTGTGTTTAACTTAACTACATTAATTGACTGAGTCAAGCGAGTTTCTCAGCCAATTAACTGGAGCGGGTCTGATGACGTCACGGATGACTCGCCTTCAGCTCACCTATTTAAAGGAGCCTTGCACACATCAGAGCTGAAGGTTGTTGGAGGTGGTTCTGAAGTTGTTGTGAGAGGTGGCCGTTGCTGTTATATAGTTCCAAGATTTTAACTGTGAAGGTTCAAGCATTTATAACCAAGGATGTAGGCTCAGTGCCAGAAGGCTGCCCCCCTGGAAATCCTGCTCCAGTGAGCACGCAAGGAGGTCCTCTTTCTTGGTGATGGGAGGAAGAGGCCAGCCGCTGAAACAAAGAGGGTATGGCTGGAGATCACCCACGAAGTGAGCAGTAGGGGTTTGTGAGCCACTCCTGGATCTAGAGTAGGAAGTGATTTAATGAACTCATGAGGTCAGGAAAGGTGAGTACAATGCCACACTCAATTACATCCTGATGTGCGTGTCACCCCAACCCCATCACGCTGCCTTCCCATGCCTACTCCTGTAGGTCACTCCTCACACCAACCTACCTTGCAGGTGCCTCCATCCTCACTATCTATGCACCTACTCACATCCCCATCTGACTATCCACCACTGACAATCACCCTCAGCCTAATGCAATCAACAGGACACGGGCAGCTGAGTTTTGGATGACCTCAAGTTTACGTAGGGTAGAATGTGGGATTTCAATCATAGAATCATAGAAAGTAAAGCCACAGAAAGAGGCCATTTGGCAATGTCACACCACTCCCTCATAGACAACCTTTACAGATGTAACCCATCCATCCCCTACACTCATTCTATCACTCTCACTCAAAGTTCTCTTATTTTCTCCTTGCAGGAGAAGAGAGCGTAGAACAACAGGGAGTGACGGAGAACCGGAGGTGGCCCTCCAATTTACAGCGCATTGACGTCAGCAAAGGAGGAGGCACTGGAAATAAGTGGAGTGGCAGAGCTGCTGGCGGTGGGAGATGGAGAGAGGGGGACCTCCTAGCAACCTAGTGACAGAATTAAATATCATACAGCCACATGGCATACAACAGTCACTCATGGTGACTTGATGTCAGCAGCCAATGAAATATCATGTGTATAATGGTAACGTTAAACATTCTTATAAGAGTTCTAATTCATGTCTTTACTCTCCCACAGGCCCATCAAGTGCCCCCCGCCACCCCCCCACCCCACTGTCCAGCCGGAGGAGGAAGATGACTCCTCAGAGGAAGTTCCAGTCTCTGAGGGTGCACCGTGAGCAGACCCATGCGTGCCCAGCACCAGCGCAGATACGTACACGTCGGTGGGTCCTGCGAGACATAGAGTAGTGTTGTCACCTGGTGTCTCACACATCACAAGTGAGCAAGAGCAGATGTTGGAGACAGGGACAGCAGTGGAGAGTCCTCGTCGGAGGGCGCAGGACGCTCCAAGCTCTACTGAGCTAGATGCAGATGCTGAACCTCACGGGCCGTCGACAAAGAGGTTGATCTTGGAGGATCAGCAACAAATGTGTGAGGCTCTGGCAGCTTTTCCAGCTGCCATGTGTGCGATTATAGGGAGAATGGAGGAGTCCATCTCCAAAAAGAGCAGCACCATGTTGCAGGTGATGGCGATGATGTGCTCTTCCATCAAAAGAATGGTCACCGGCATGGAGGAGCAAACGCCCCAGTCAAACGAGAACATGCTTGCTGTGAACAACAGCTTGCTGACTCTTATTGCAGTCATATCTAGGAGGGATACCAACCTAGACTTGGGCGTTCATCGCCCCACTGATGTGCAGCAAGGCGCTCTCCAGCGTCTTGCTAGCAGGGAAGTGTGGGTGGCCTAAGAGAGGGATGATGGTGAGAGTGAACATGGAAGTGGGGGCTCTGCTCAAAGCGCTCCCACTTCTCCCCTGTTGCCTCCCCCTTAGTCAAAGCCCCACATGCTGCCTCCGATTCCGATGGCCAAGTCTGCCCCTGCACAGTTGCAGGAGGAGCAGTCTTTGGCAGGGCCATCACAGGCTCCAAAGCCCAGAGGACGTCCACCAAAAATGTCTAAGCAGTTTCAGCAAGGAAGTGAGCAGGCTGACTCTACCCCTGCTGAAGCCACAGAGGCTGCATGTCGTAGAAGCACTCAGAAAAGAAAAATGACACAATTGTAGATGCACAAGGGAGTGCACATGGGTGTTTTCCAAGATGTTACATTGTTAAGTTTCAGTTCTATTTATAACCCACGTAAATTTATTTATTTGCACCACTTTCCCATCTTGTCCATTTTTGCCTGCTACCTGGGAAGTGGCCTTTTCAGTTGAAGTGAATGGTAAGACATTACTTAATCTCGAGCAATGGGTGTGTGTGACAGGAATGGTTTGGTCATTCTAGGACTGCGTTGTGGTTTTGGTGGGGGGGTGGAATTTGTTTCAGCATCTGGGTGCCATATGGGTGCACTTGTGCAACTTAACTAAATTGTGCCATTATGAGGCCATCCCGGGCCTCCTGGGCAGCAATGTGGGCCGCTGCTGGTGTCATCTGTACTTCAGGTTCCTCCTCCTCCTCATCCTCCTCCGAGGAGGTTCTGCGCTCTGTGCCTTGCTCCTGCTGCAGCTCCAATCCTCGCTGCCGCGCTATGTTGTGCAGCGCGCAGCATACAACGATGATTCTGGAGACCCTGGCTGGTGTACACTGAAGGGTATCTCCAGATCTGTCCAAGCATCTGAATCACATCTACTGCATCCCAATTGCTTTCTCTATTACACATCTGGTCGTGATGTGGCTTTGATTATAACGCTCTTCAGCCTCATTGCTTGGCCTCCTCAAGGGTGTCATCAGCCACGTCTTCAGTGGATAGCCCTTGTCTCCAAGCAGTCAGCGGTAAGTCTGGTCTGAGGTGCAAAGAGCTGAGGGAGGGTGGACTGTGCAGGACGAAAGAGTCATGACAGCTGCCAGGGAATCTGGCGCACACATGCATGATGACCTTTTTATGGTTGCAGTCGAGCTGCACATTGAGGGAGTGGAAGCCGTTACAGTTCACAAACACTCCTGGGTGATCTGGGGGTGCCTTAATGGCCGCATGTGTGCAGTCGATGACACCCTGCACCTGTGGGAAGCCAGCCAAAGCCGCAAAGCCGAGCGCCCCCTCAGTCACACTGGCTTTATCAGTGGCAAAGTTTACATAAGTGCCTGACTTCTGAGACATGGAGTCGGTTACCTGAGTGATGCATCTGTGGGTGGCCGACTGCGATATCCTGGAAATGTCTGCTGCAGATCCCTGGAAGGAGCCTGAGGCGAAGAAGTTGAGGGCGGTGGTGACTTTGACAGCCACTGGTAAGGAGTGTCCACCAGGTCCACTTGGCAGCAGGTCTTCTTCCAGCAAGCTGCAAATGTCTGCGATTACCTGGCGCGATAGCCTGAGCCTCCTGAAGAACTGTTGTTCAGTCATGTCCAGGAAGCTGATCCTCTGTTTATATACCCTGTGTTGGGGGTATCGCCTCCGGCGAGGTGCACCCCTGTGTTCATCCCCTTTCTCCTGTGGAACAGCAGGTCGACGAGGAGAAGGCTGCTGCTGCTGGTGTGGCTGTTGCTGCTGCTGGTGTTGCTGCTGGGGCTCACCTTGGTCCGAATCTGAGGTCCAAGGTGAAACAGCATAAGCGGCACCCATGCTGATGTAATAGATGGCAGGTAAAGTGAAGATCAGAGGCCCAATCCCTCAATGTAGTGAGAGTGACTTCCAATTGGAATTCTCTACCCCAGAGGGCTGTGGAGGCTCAGTCGTTGAGTATATTCAAGACATAGATCGATAGATTTTTGGATATTAAGGGAATCAAGGGATATGGGGATAGTGCAGGAAAGTGGAAATATGGTAGAAGATCTGCCATGATCTTATTGAATGGCGGAGCAGGCTCGAGGGGCCAAATGGCCTACTCCTGCTTCCATTTCTTATGTTCTTATGTTAATGTAGTGAGAGTGGCTTCCCAGGTTGCAGAAATCGCCTGCAACTCCTGAAAGCAAATTCACTGCAACAATGATGTCAGCAAGACCCTTTCCCTTAGGCAAGGAAGCAGGTGTAAGGTGTGAGTATTTATGTGATTATTTCAACTGTCAATTGTTCAACTCACAGAATGGCCAGTCACTTCTCACCTTGCTTTGACAGGCGAGTTTCAGGAAGCCAGAGAATCCCATGCACAAGCGATAAAAGCTGAAGCGTCAGGTTAAAAAGCATCTTAATAGTTTGTTAATGACCTCTTAAATACTTCAATGAGGTAGCCCACCTCTCGCGAGCGGGTCTCTGGCGAGGCTGAGAAACGCGTCGGAGTAAAAGATGGAAGTTGGCGGGATGAAGGCTGGTTCCCGCTGCGCTGTCAATTTCAGCGTTTTTAACAGCCCAACCGCTCGCAAACCCACAGTCATTTCAGAGGGAAAATTCTGGCCTAGATTTTTGTAAACTGCTGCCACTCATCAGCCATTATATTACCAAATGTAAACAAAAACCAATAGACTTTACCTTGCAGCATTGTGACAGCTAATTTGTAACAGCTCACATTCTAAGAATGGACATTGATCAGGATGACAGGATGGTGAAATGGGCAGAAGCATGACAGATGGAGTTCAATGCGGAGAAGTGTGAAGTGATGCACTTTGGGCGGACTAATATGGAAAGCCAGAATACTATAAATGGCACGATTTTGAAATGTGTAGATGAGCAGAGACACCTTGGTGTCCATGTGCACAAATCCTTAAAGGTGGCAGGGCAAGTTGTTGGGCGGTTAAAAAACCATATGGGTTACTTGGGTTCATAAATAGAGGCATAGAATATAAAAACAAAGAGATCGTGCTAGAGCTTTATAAATCACTGGTTAGGCCTGAGCTGGAGTATTGTGGACAATTCTGGGTGCCACACTTCAGGAAAGATGTAAAGGCCTTAGAAAGGGTACAGAGGAGGTTTACCAGGATGTTGCCAGGGATGAGGGACTTCAGTTATGAGGAGAGATTAGAAAAGTTAGGACTGTTCTCCTTGGAACAGTGAAGGTTAAGAGGTGACCTAATAGAGATTTTCAAGATGATGAGAGGTTTTGATAGAGCAGATAGAGAAAAAACTATTCCCTCTGGCAAATGGGTCAATAACCAGAGGTCACAGATTCAAAATCATTGGCAAAAGATCTAGAGGGGAGACGAGGAGAAATGTTTTCACTGAGAGTTGTCGGGATCTGGAACGCTCTACCTGAGAAGGTGGTGGAAGCTGATTCCATAAATAATTTTAAAAGGGAGTTGGACAGGTACTTGAGGATGAGAAACTTACATCTTTTCTGAAGTGTGGCGCCCAGAATTGTCCACAATACTCCAGCTGAGGCCTAACCAAAAAGCGGGGATGTGGGACTAAGCACGACTGCTCTTCCAAAGAGCCAACACAGGCACGACGGGCCGGAATGGCCTCTTTCTATGCTGTAAGTTTCTATGATTCTATTACATCTCTTAACAAGGGAGGAAGAGAGGAAACATTTGACATTGTAACAGTTTGATACTGCTGGTGTTCATTCTGGAACGTGCATTTACAAACTTCCATCTATGTCCATATTTGTGGCTGATAAGACAGTCTTTAGCCTGTGGGGAATTTTTTCCAGTTTGCTTATGATTTGATAATTCAAAACTGCGGTTGCAAACGATGGATTCCAAATGGATTTCCAGCTGCGAAAGTTACACAAATCTTAATTGTCATTCTTTAAAATAATTACAGTTGACATTTGGTGGGACCCACTCTATAATTATGATTTAAAACATGAACTAAGATCTGGCCACATGTTAGACCACTTGCCTCGATATTGAGCCTGAATCCCTTTAGGCTGCCTGCCAATTGAATCCATCTCCTTCACTTGGGTGAGCATTGTCCATTCTTAGCCAGGCTACCAGATGGATTGTAGTATGGAAGTGAGTGCGTTGTACAGACACAAGTTTTTCAAAATACTATGATTTATGTTTTGGAAGATTGTTTACTTAAAATTTTGAATTTCTTTTTCAGACTAAGGGAGTGAGACAAAATGAAGTAAGGAGCAATAAAAGACAAAAGTTGAAGTGAAACAGAATGAAGTCGATGATATGAACAAAATACATGCACATATTACTTAATGAGTAATAGAAGGACACAGGGCTCTGAAGAAACATGAAGAGTAACAATAGGACCATAAGTTGTGTAAGTACCATATTAGGCAAGAACCTGCCATTTTTTTTTAAGGAGCCAAGCATTGTTACTGCAAGCTAAAGTTGCCAGGTTATGTGTATCTAAAGTAATTAAAATTACACAAGTAGTAAACAGATTGAAAGAGAAATCTATGGCTTGCTTTCCTTCCACTTAAAAAGGAGTCTGTGAGTTTAATGACCTTTGAATTGGTAAATATACTGAACAGATCTTAATGTGGACTATATAGTCACGGCTATTTGTAGTACCAAGTACTGCACAACCAATCTTTGTGGCCAAGAAAAGGATTCAACTGCAAATGCTACAAATACTACCTGTTAATACTGTGAGTAAAAAAATGCTCATCAAGGAAAGGAAGTCTATATTATCAAGATGTTGCCATGTGGAAATTCTCAAGCACAGAATGGAGGTACCTTTTTAAGTCCAGAATAAAATACTCTTTCAGCTTCAGTACCTACAGTGTAATATCCAACAGTTTGTTTTGTTTACTAATTCACTGTTGTAAAACTGCAACTAATGTAGAACTGCAATCATATTCAGTCAAAATTGCAAATCTATTAAGTAGGGTATTTTCTCTTTCGGTAGAGTCTGTCTCTGCCTGGTGGAAACCAGACGGAGGGACAGTTCAAATAAAGTGGGGGTCTTACCCACTCCTTTCCCGGCCCGATCTGACAACTGCAATTTTAAATTGCAGGCAGCAAGGACACCCGCACTAAGTCAGTGGGGTTCTCTTTAAATATGCAGGTCCTGCTGCAATTATGCCCTGGGGCCGGATCTGTTATTTCAGCTGTGGCTCAGTGGGTAGCACACTCGCCTCTAAGTCAGAAGGTTGTGGGTTCAAGTCCCACTCCAGGGACTTGAACCCACTCCAGGGACTTGAGCCCACACCAGGGACTTGAACCCACTCCAGGGACTTGAACCCACTCCAAGGACTTGAACCCACTCCAGGGACTTGAACCCACTCCAGGGACTTGAACCCACACCAGGGACTTGAACCCACACCAGGGACTTGAACCCACTCCAAGGACTTGAACCCACACCAGGGGCTTGAGCCCACTCCAGGGACTTGAACCCACACCAGGGACTTGAACCCACTCCAGGGACTTGAACCCACTCCAAGGACTTGAACCCACTCCAGGGACTTGAACCCACTCCAAGGACTTGAACCCACTCCAGGGACTTGAACCCACTCCAAGGACTTGAACCCACTCCAGGGACTTGAACCCACTCCAGGGACTTGAGCCCACTCCAGGGACTTGAGCACACACCAGGGACTTGAACCCACTCCAGGGACTTGAACCCACTCCAGGGACTTGAACCCACTCCAGGGACTTGAACCCACTCCAGGGACTTGAACCCACTCCAGGGACTTGAACCCACTCCAGGGACTTGAACCCACTCCAGGGACTTGAGCCCACTCCAGGGACTTGAGCACACACCAGGGACTTGAACCCACTCCAGGGACTTGAACCCACACCAGGGACTTGAACCCACTCCAGGGACTTGAGCCCACTCCAGGGACTTGAGCACACACCAGGGACTTGAACCCACTCCAGGGACTTGAACCCACACCAGGGACTTGAACCCCCTCCAGACTGACCACTCAGGGACTTGAACCCACTCCAGGGACTTGAACCCACACCAGGGACTTGAACCCACTCCAGGGACTTGAACCCACTCCAGGGACTTGAACCCACACCAGGGGCTTGAGCACATAAATCTAGGCTGACACTCCAGTGCAGTGCTGAGGGAGTGCTGCACTGTCGGAGGTGCCGTCTTTTGGATAAGACGTTAAACCAAGGCCCCGTTTGCCCTCTCAGGTGGGCGTAAAAGATCCCATAGCACTATTTCGAAGAAGAGCAGGGGAGTTATCCCCTGGCCAATATTTATCCCTCAATCAACATAATAAAAACAGATTATCTAGTTATTATCACATTGCTGTTTGTGGGAGCTTGCTGTGCACAAATTGGCTGCCGCGTTTCCCACATTAATACAGTGACTACACTTCAAAAGTACTTCATTGGCTGTAAAGCACTTTGAGACGTCCGGTGTTCGTGAAAGGCGCTGTATAAATGCAAGTCTGTCTGTCTGTTTCTTTAAATAGTTTCTTTAAAAGGAATCTTTGGAAGAGCAGGTGAAGAGAGCTCTGTGGCTAATGGGCGAGAAGCTGGATAAAATGCTTTAAACTATGTAATGTTTGAGATAGAATGTGTTATGGAAAGTTCCTAGTTGCATTAAGCTCAAAATTTAATCAGAAACTTTTGTAAAGAAGAGAAATGTTCAGATTTAGAGCTGCTTAATGTTCTCAGTGGATTCTCAGCAACCCTTTCTACTTCTGACCCCTAGCTCCAGTCCCTTCATCTACAGAAAAAGAACGCCCAAAGCGAAAATAAACAACCACTTCAACATGATCTAGGCATGGAGCAGGGAAAAATAGTAACATCCATTACCTGCATGACAACAATAACTGCACTTCAAAGTAAATCATTGTATGTGAAGCACTTTGGGACATTTCTGAGAAATGTGATAAGGCACTTTATAAGTTTTCTTTCTTTCCATAATCCTCCAAAAATTGGGAATTGGAGCCTATATAAAACGGATCCATCGCTATTCCCCAACCACGATATCCAGGACCGAGATTATGAATATAAGAGTGTATTCTAAATGCTTCACTAAAATGTGGAGGTCTTCTATTGAAATGAATGGGTGAATTACAGCCATCCAGCTGGATGTAATGATGGTGGAAAAAGTATGTCAAATGGAGAATAGCAGCTTATCAAGAAGAAAAAATTGCCAAAATGATATACATGATGGTGTAGGCAAATGCTCTAATAACTGCAGTTCCTCACAATGGAGTCAGTCGTCAGACTGACTGCTGGGAAAGAGAAGGGCTAATGCTAATTAAACCATGAAGGCATATACAAACAAAACATTCCTTACTAGTGATGGAAAAGGAGCCATCAAGACCCACAGGAAGACATACAGATATCCTACACCCTCTGGACTGATAATTGGCAAGGAAAGGCTAATTCATTCCCTCAGTAGCTTGGGCAGGTCCTGTTGAGAGGTTGGTGGTTTGAAATGCTAATATAATCTGAATTTCTAGGCATAGATTTGGCGGTAAACCCCAGACACTTCCTTGACAAAGAGTTAAGGTGAAGGGGTTAATGATTCGTCTAGTTCCCTCGATGAATATTCTTGTTAAGGTGTTGATCCCAGTGTTCTTACAATGGACACATTAATTTGGGGGCCCACAGCTAATGTGGTTGAATTGTGCTGACTGATTAGTAATTGTTTCATTTAATGCACTCAAAGTTCCTGGAGAAAGTGCTGCACTGTGAGATCATCTGGGCTGTTATTTTATGAACAAATGAACTCGTATTTATAGCCGGGAAGAAAGGCTTTTTTTTTTGGTCCAATGAGTCAATTAGTAATTGGGCAGAGTGTTCCAGCAATAGAGGGGAAGGAATATAAAAGTTTCATGGTGTTACAGTGGCTTTTGTTGGTCAGCAGTGAGAAGCAGCATGGAATCAAAGGTTACATGTTTAAAAAGTGCTTGGCCTGAATGTGTCTCAAGAGTTGTTAATGAGTCTGTCAGATGTTTTTTCAATAGAATTCAAACGAGAACTTTCTATACTTAACATGAAAGTGGTCTTGTTAAAAGAAAAATCTCATCCAGTGGTTTCAGTGACTGGAGCCAGAATTTACGTTTCAACTGTTAGTAACAATTGCAAATATGTTTTGTTATATCAGACGTGAAGGATTCTTTAAAAACATATGACTTCCCCTCTTCTGATTTATAGAAACAACTTAAAAAGCAATCTGGAACACTCCAGCACTTTCATACAGACGGGGAATGGAGCCTTGAATCAGCCTGTCTCACTCATCACCATGGCACTTCTCCAGCAGCTGAGAAATAATTGGAGCTCCCAAAAAGTTTCCAAGATGATAATAGTTAATGTTTAGTCTAATGCTTTGCTCCGATAAACCTCTTTTTTCATCACATTTTATTTCATCGCACCTACAACTGCCTGACTGTTTTAAATATTTTGTCTAATGAGTATCTCACCGTTAGATGGTGAAGCAGGTACCTCCTGGTGACGTGCCATGTGTAGAACAACTTCAACTTTTATTTGTCCTGTATAACTAAAGTAGGGAAACCAGTATTGAAATGCTACACGATGGATGTCCGGTTTTTGTTTTTTAAAAAACTAATGACAAACCAAGTTTAAAATCCAAATAACTATTTTTGAAGTTTATGGCTTTTCTGGATGACAGTCAAAATTCTGAAAAGTGGAATGTATTTTGACAATAACAAATTACATTTTCTAATTCAGAGTAAAGTAGAATACGAACTCGATTAGGGTGTCTCTGAGCTATAAATAAAAAAAACGCCCTAAATTCATCTCCAACTCCTTTCTTCTTCTTTTCCTATTCTCTCAGTTTCTGTTTTCATTACCTCATTGTTTCTTCCTCCCTTATCCGGTCCTCAGAGCCGCTGTTGTCTCTCCCTTCCCTTCACCTTCCTTCTTGCACGCACCCTTTTCAGTTCACTGATCCCACATTTGTTTGTGTGGTTGAGTCATGAATAAGTAGTTTGCTGTGAGGTTACTTCACAGTCATTTATATGTGGCATAGTGTTGATTGTAATTAAGTAATTAGAAACTGTACACTGTTTAATTCTAGTACCCAATTCTATTTTAGTGAAAAGTAAATGACAAAGTTCCATCATAGTTATGCAGAATGTAACTGTATTTGGAAATTTTAAAAAAAATTGCATATCTATTGCACTCTTCATGTCCTCAGAATATTCCTAAGTTTTTCAACACCAATTAATTATTTTTGAAGTGCAGTCACTGTTGTTTTGCAGACAGATGCGGCTGTCGATTTTGAACACAACAAGGTTCCACACGCAACAGAGAGATAAATGACCAGTTAAACTGATGGGCCCGTATTTTCCGATCGGAGGCCTCCGATCTGGAAAAAATCTACAAACTTACCTGAGGACTCCCGAGGTGCGTATACATCCGCTCCTGGGCCTCTCCAAACTCGAAATGCGCAAGCGTCCCTGGGATCACGTGGGCCATGGGGAGCCAATAGGAGAAGGAAATCTCCCTTCATACTTTTGACAGATAGACCTGTCAAATATATGAATGGAGATCACCCCAAAAACACAGTAAAACATTAAATAAATTTTTAAAAAACCATCACGTTTTTAAAATGAGTTAAAATTACAATAAATTCAATATTTTAAACAAAAATTTAATTTTTTGAAAAAGATAATTAAAGTTTTTTACGGGACTAAAAATAAACTTACCTTTTTTACAAGTATTTTTAAATTATAAATGAGTGAAAAAAACATTTTTAAAACTTTTTTTCAACTCTTATGCTGGTAAAAGCAGGCCTTGCGCCTGCTTTTACCAGGCGTAAGATTTCTAAGGGTTTTCTGCGGGCGGAGGTTCTCCAGAAAGTGGAACTATCCGCCCGCAGAGGCCCTTATCCAGGGCAGGCGTCCAATCTGTCAAGAGCATTCTTGACAGATCGGAAATACCGGTTTTCAGCGCATGCGTTTCGCATGCCTGAAACCAGCAATTCCGATGTCCCTATGGATGTGTACACAGCTCGTACACACCCGTAGGCATCGGAATATACGGCCCATGGTGTTGGTTGAAGGATGAATATAGGCCAGGACACAGGGCTCTTCTTCAGAAAACTTTGATGTCCACCTGAAGAGGGATTTCAGTCTGATGTCTTATCGTGCAATACAGGACTCCCTCTACACCTCAGTGAAGTGTCAGCTGAGATTATCACCAGGAATTTCCTCGGTACTTCTCCGGCTCCGCTGGAACTCCGGCAAAGTTATGGTGGCAGAGCAGGAGAAACCCCAAGGAAATTCCTGGCGCATGTGCTCAAGTCCTGGAGTGAGGCTTCAGCCCGTAGCCTTCTGGCTCAGATCAAAGAATGCTAGCCTGAGCCAAATTGACACATTTGGCTGCTAACATTTCATTTCCTGAATAAACTGCAACTTCAAATTGGTTAGCAGGATAACAAATGGTGTGAGCAGCGTCCTTAAAATTAAGAACTGAATGTTCCCGGCAAAATGATATAAGTCTATAGGATAATTATCACCAGTGTTTTCTCCTGATGCAAAGTCTATGCCAGGAGCATGAATCTGTAAAATCTACCCTTGCAGATAAACATTATTTGAACCATTGGCTGATCTAGTGGTGAAGTGCATTATAACCAACATCTTCTCAGCCCAATTAAAAGGGAGACCAAAAAAAGCAATGAGCAGAAATGAGTCCTATATGAGAAAGTGAATGGGGGTAATCTTGGCATTGTGCGATAGTATAAGATGGATGATAGTGAATTGGCAGCCCGCTTTACAGCTCACCCCGTTTTTATTTCTATTGACTTCAATAGAAATAGAAATCGGAAGGGATGTAAAACTAATTTGACAACATTTAAAAGCAAAAACAGCTTAGAACAGTGAGAAAAGGAATACTGCTAAATTATTCACCTCCACACTGATTATGCTAACCTCATGAAGCGGGACAATCATTAATGGCATTGGCAAAAAAAACAGATTGTTCGGCTGCCCTATTGGTGAGGGGATGGAAAGTCTGACAAGATGCAAAGAGGGATAAAAAATAACTAAAATATGAGAAAGAGATATTTACGAAATATATCAGAAAAAAAAAGACACGGCACTTCGTACTCATAAGTTCGCTAACTGCCTTCATTACCTCCAGAACCAAGACGTGAGGTGACAGAAACTGGTGTCAGGTCAGAGCTTTTTATTAGAAAATATTTAGCAATACAATTGTATAATACATAAATGCAAACCTTCTCTTTTTCTTGCAATTAGCTGGAGTTGTCAAGTTTACATTAAACAAGCTTACAAATATAAATTGTATCCTGCCAGGTCAGAAGGTGCCCAATCACTGTACATATATGGCCACCATATTTTGCAAGAAGACTATGACGTAGGTCAGGTCCAGCATGCTTTGGCACTTCCTTTCCAATTGAGAGAGAGGTGATGCCTGAATACTTCACTGTCTTCCAAGAAAGCGATACATTTGTATTAATTTAATATATCATTAATATTATGATAAAATAGATCTCCTGGAATGTGAGTTGGATGGAGGGAGGCCGACAGAGGTGAAAATTCTAGCAGCATGCAGAAATGTTGGGTCTCTGCTCAGTTTCCTGCTGGCTGCAAATTTGTACAGGCCGAACTTGCATCTGCCCCAATCAATGCTCCAAACATCAGAGGCAACAGGGCCGAGGGAAGGGAATTCCCATGCTGAGGATGTCCTTGGTCCAGACCTCCCTACTGCTCGGTGACCTGGATATTAGGATGAACCTGACATACAGGTTGTTTGAGTGGCGGAAGTGAGGCCTGCCTAGGGGCCCAGGCCTGAGTCCTGACTTTCTCCCCCAAGAAAAATTCTTGTACAAAGGTTTTTTAAGCCCCTTCTAAAGAAACACATAAATGCAATCGAAGCCACTGGCGCCGACTGGACGAGGACTGGCTTGCCTGTGCTGCTTTTCCCGTGCCCCCTTCGGCAGCTGCCCAAGATGTGCCAACTTTGGCATGGGCAACTGCCCATGACATTTAAATTGAGAGACCCCGCCCTGACCTCAAATACTTCTGCAGGGTCAGGAGCGGAAGTCATTGACACCCGCTACACCACTGGGCCTAGTGGGATAGAATTTCTGCAAGTGTTCTCCGATCGCCCGCCTTAACTTTAGGGGAAGATCTATGGAAATTCCAGAAAAACGGCATAAACGACCAGTTAAGCTGTTTCTTTTAGGTTTCCACCGATCTTCCACCGAAGTTACAGCGGATGATCAGAAGAAAGCCCATGGAAATTACTGGCGATCATGTTTCATGTCTCACTAATGCACCATGAAAAGAATTGACAACGTGCAAGGTAGCTCACTGTTCTTTTACTTGGGTTGAAATTTAGCCTCGACTGCACTGAAATGTCAGCCTAGGTCAGGTCCTGGGTCTTGTACCCACAATTTTCTGAGTCAGAGCAGTAGTGCTAGAAAACCTGGGAATGGTGGCTTGAGCTAAAGGGTTAGAAAAGCTTTTCTTAGCATTATCTCATTGATGAGTTACACAACAAAAGTAATCCGAGCTCCTCACTGTTGACATTTGAGGGGTGGGCTACATGCTTGCAAAAATGTTCCTGAATGCCAGCCTGGTGTACTATCTTTATAAAGGGTTACAATCCAGTAAAAGCACACTTAATATTAGAAGCAGTAACTGTGAGAAGGCAAGAGGTGGGGCTTGCACAATATTTCCCATTTGTACAACATGAAGCATTAGATTTGCATCTCAACATTTCTTTGTGTACATTTGTCCGAGATCCCCAAGGAAGCCTTTGATCTGGCAGCCCAGATTCTGAGTAAAGTGAGAACTGAGGGATTTGGTAGGAGACATCAATAAAGGTAAATAAATATCTGTTTAAGGATTGCTGAAAGCTGGAAGAGGGTGAACAAGAAACAAACTGATGATCAAAAGTGTGGAATCAGCTGCTTGTGTTTGTGGACAAACGCAAGGTAATAAGAGGGAAATAAACAACGGGAATTGTTATGAACTCGTGCTGCTGGCGTAGAGCTTCACCCGTCGGGAGTCCGTATCGAGAATTGCACGTACACAGCCCATGGTTTACTGGCCATAATTTTAACGGACAGAAAATCATGGGCTGCATGTACACGATTTCTCAATATGCACTCCCACTGGGAAAAATTCCATGTTACGCAGTTGATTTACAGACAAAGTGGCAACAAAACAAAGGGCAAATGTCAAGATAAGGAATCGCCAACTTACAGTTGGATGCTCATTTGAGGAAGACATTGAATGCCTCAAAGGGTGTGCCAGAAGCAGACGTAGTAGTTGTCAGATCTACCTCAGTAGCTGCAGCGTTTATGACAAAAAAAGAAAGACTTGCATTTATACAGCGTCTTTCACAACCTCAGGATGTCCCAAAGCGCTTTACAGCCAATGAAGTCATTGAATTAATTTTATTTCAGTGTTGGAAGATGATGAATAAGGTATCATTTGCTTGGTACGTTTATCAGACACTGGCTGAGTAAGAACAGCTAAAAGCAGAAGATAGAAGGCAAAAGACCCTTTTGTTCACCCCACCAAATTCTCGTTCCATTTTCCCCTCAATTAGGATGGGGATTTGGGAAGCATATCTTAGGTTTCTGGCAATTGCAAGCACAGGCACCCAGTTTTCTATCTCCTACAAGAGGTTTTGAAATTTCCACTCTAGCTCCCTCAATACGTCAATGGGTAAACGTAGCATGCTGCATAGTATTGAACCGTACAGGCCAGAAGGCCCCAGGTTTGATTTCTGGTGAGTTAGTTACTCTAACTGGTAGTTAGCGTGCTAAATTTTGGCCTCAGCGCCCCCTGGTCTAGGGAGGAGAAAGTGAAATTGCGGTTACTGCTTCTGATTGCTATCCAGTGCTCCTTGCTGGAACATATGCACGTTTGGATATTGGCTGATCATAGAATCTGGTTCGGCTTCAACGTCATCCACCGTCCATGATCGGACAGTCAGCTGAAACACACCGTGTAGATTCACACAGGGAAATGCTCGTTTTGGTGAGACTGCCAGTGCCTGGGGAGCTGTACCTCAGCAAGACGTAGTGCTTTGAGGAGAGGAGAAGAAAAATTGAGAGGGAAAAAAACTGCATTAGGAAAACACTGGGTTGGAGGAATCTGCTTGGAGCACCATTTGTTTCCCTCCACCCACCGTGTCTCTGTATGTATTAATGCCTTAGTGCAAAAACGGACAAGTGGAATCCAAACCCATTTAGACATTGCTAACTGAACCTGGAATTGCCTAATTTAAGGCTAATTCAATTCAGTTTGGCACTTAGCCTTAATGAACATGCTGCCGATCAAATGAGCGAGACCCCAGGTGCCAGGCTTCAGTGGACCATCGTCTTTCCCTTGGCACTGACCATCAGAAAAGCAGTCTGTTTAACAGAATGACACACTAATGAAAGAAATGAACCTCACTGGAGGTTTGAGCAACAGCCCACATATCTGTCTCCTATACCTATTTTATTTTCCCCCTTTCTTTCTGTCTCATTTAGCTTTTCTGTTGCATCTTTTTCAAATCCTTCATCCAAATTTAACTTGGAGCTTATTTTCATCACCTACTAACACTTACTTCCCGCTCTGTTGTTTCCTCGGTAGTTATTCTACCTGACGTTAAGTATGCAAGCTGGGCAAGCATATGTATTATAAATGCAGAGCACTGGTATATGGGATAAGCAGCTTGCTGCAGTCTGCAGATAGTATTGATCGATAATGCTGTTCGGGTACAGGCTAAGAATACACCATTACTATTGAGTGCAAACCTGACCCAGCGTAAGGCTTTTTTTTTGTTGCCTATTTAATATGACTGCCTCAGCTTTCCTTTGTACAGTGACAGATGAGTCAAGCCAGCTTTGGCTTTTTCTATGTATTCCGCTTCTGGACAAAGTTTTCTTATGCTGCACGTCCCAGGAACCAATGATTTGTTTTTTGGCCCTGCACTGCCCCCTTGAGGACGACATCTTTTATACCATGAGCATGTGAACAATATTAACAGAAGCAACAGAATTTTCCTTGGCCTACCCAGCCTCGGTTAGAAACTATCAGCAATCAAAATTCCCAGAGCATGGTTTTCTTCTCAAAACCTCTAGCTCTTTATTTAGAAAATAAAAATATAATTCAGCTGAATTTTTGTCAAGTTTTCTTTCAGATTTCTGTACCATCACCAATTACTGAATTTCCATAGGTCCGTTAAAAAAAAAATCTTGGTTATTATGGAAGAGTGGGAATTTGTAAAAGAGAAGCTATATAATACATAAGAAAATTGTGCTACTATCACTTCATTCATTCATTTATTTATTGTTGAATGATGCAAGACTAGTGAATATTTGCCTGTGAAAGTATTGAAGAAACCAGTTTATTTTAAAGGATAAAACTAATTCATACACCCTTAGATGACAAACTGAATGACAAGCTAGCTGTTAAAGTAATTTATACTTAATGCATTCAAAACAGATCTGTTTGTAAATAATTAAATAATCATTAATTTGATAGAAAATATGCTATGCCCAGTGCACCTTAATTTCTAGATAACGTTGCAGTATAACCAGGTAAACTGCGTTTGGCATATCTAGAAGACCTGGCTATTTTAATGTTATTTTAAATACTTTTTTTTTTCTAGACCACACCTCTCACAGCTCTGCTTTTTTCACTCTCATTTTTCACAGTATCTATTACTAATTAAGCATTCAGCAACATTTCTTACTATGGAAGCTGTGTACTTTGCAATGGAAATTCTTGTACAGAGAGATGGAGCCATTGTTCACCAAGGGCGTCTCTATATTTCTGAAAGGGCTGCCCTCTCCCAAATAGCTTTCTCGTTAAAAGAGAGCTTTTAAAAAAAAATGAAGTTTTCTTTCAAGTCCTCTACTGTTACAGTGTCGCGGCCATCAAAGCCCCCTCCTAGCCATTTTCATTTACCTTGTGACTCTGACCCTTTGTGATGCTGTGCAGTTTCAGGGTAAGCTGATCCCATAGGTCCCCAAGGATGTTATTCTCATTTATTCACACAGCTCTTTGACTGTAACAGTCCGTGTTTGGCAGCAGATCAGCTCTCGCTGATTCAAGATGCACAATACAGTGCCTTTTATTTTTCCCCTGGCCTTTTAATAAGGCCCATGTTGTCAGAGAATTTCAATGGGTATCAATCGATTAGAATGTTACATTTCATTCATAGCTGCCAGTAACTTTGGGACAGCTACAGGAGAAATAAAAGCTAGACAATGGTGAAAGGAATCATCTTTGGTGTCTTTGTGTTCTGACATTTCTCCCTGTTCCGTAGTAGACTGCTCCATTCACTGTAAGGAGTTAACACCCTGTTTAATTGTTGCCACACCTAAACCCCATAAAGAACCACATTGCTTATGCTTGGAACTCAGGCCAATTTACTCCGAGGTTGCAGGCAAGCGCATTCAAACAGCTGCTCATTGGGAGCCCAGTTTCAGGTGTGTGATAGATGGGTTGAACTACCTTTGGTGCCATCTGTGTGTCTACAGGCAGTCCGTACCTTTGACAGCTGTCCCACCTCTCTGAACATCAAATGCTTGTGTGTAGTCTCTGGAGAACTATAAGACAAGGCTGCGGCAGTGACTGTCCCACGGGGCCACTATCATGAGATGCTGTACCTGCCAAATGGTGTGTCATAAAGGGCTCCAGTTACTGGCTGGTAAATTATCTGATTAAAAAGGTCCTTTCATTTTACATCAATAACTGGAGGTAAAAATAAACGGAATGATCTTGAATGCTGCACAACCTTCAGCAGATAGGAAGGAGAAAAGATGATGAACCTTTTCTTACTGATCACAACGCTGATAGTATTTTCTCGAAATGTAAACCAATTTACCTGCGCTGTTTGATGATAAGCCCTTCAAAGTTATTTTAATTTTACCTTTGACGCCTTTTTTTTAAAATCGACCCCAACTCACTCTAACTCATTCCTGTGTTTTTTAAAATAAAAAATTGAAATACAATGAAAGCTTCTTCATGGATTTCAGACCATTTGAACTTTTAAGATGCTATTTCGACATATGTGTGAATGAAGAATATTAAAGTAAGACAACTGATCAATTTTCGTACAATGATAAAATATGAAAATATATGCGCAGGAATACAAAACTATGGTTGAGACTCTGTTGGAACGTTTAACTTTTGTTTATTGTCTCTGCTCCAACCTATTAAACATTGGGAAGACCAAAGTCCAGTTAAAGAATGGTAAGATCGAAGCAATTGTCTTCGGCCCCTCCTGCCATAGACTGCGTACCCTTGCCACCAATTCCATCCCCCTTCTGGCCATTGTTTCAGGCTGAACCAGATTGCTCGCAACCTCGGCGTCCTATTGGACCCTGAGTTTAGTTTCCGATGCCATATCCTCTCCATCATAAAGACTGCCTACTTCCACATCCGTAACATTGCCCGCCTCTGGCCCAACCTCAGCCCATCGGCTGCTAAAATCTTCATCCGTACTTTTCTCATCTACAGACACAACTATTCCAATGCTCTCCTAGCTGGCCTCCTATCCTCCACCCTCCATAAACATCAGCTCATCCAATACCCTGCTGCCCATATTCTATCCTGCACTGTCTGCTCACTCATCGCCACTGTCCTCATTGATTTACATCGGCTCTCGGTCTCCCAATGCCTCAAATTTCAAATTCTCATCCTTGCATTTAAATCCCTTTATGGCCTTGCTCCTCCCTATTTCTGTAATGTCTTTCAGTGCTACATCTCCCTCCACCGAACTCTCTGTTCCTCCAATTCTGGCCTCTGTAAAGCACTTTGGGACGTTCTGAGGTTGTGAAAAGTGCTTTATAAATACAGATTGGTCTTTCTTTCTTTCTTTCTTTCTCTTCAACAAAGTTTTTGGTTGGCCTTCCTAATATCTTCTTTAGTTCGGTGTCCATTTATTTTGATTATGCCTCAATGAAGTGCCTTAGGACAAAGCAAGTTGTTGTGTTGAGCACTGAGAACCTCAGCATCTGACTGCCACTGTCAGGAGACTGCTCTGCTGTTTCAGTTCAGCTGCAGATTTCTGGTAACACATCGGCCCAGAAATTGGACTTCGATGGTTGCCGCGGGGGTAAGGATCCCCCGCGATATCGCACTCCACGCCTGCCTTTATGGTTTTGGCCCACACGAACTTCAGTTCCTGGGCCTCTCCCTGGTGCCGGCGCACAGTGTGTGCGTGTCCCAGAGGCGCAGTTAGTTCGATGCGACCTCTGGGATCACGTGGGCCAGTTAGAGCCAATGGCAGCACACCATCTTTCATTCATAGTTTTGACAGGAAGAGCTGTCAAAGCTATGAATACAACTTGCCCCCAAAAGAACAGCTAAACCTCAATTAAATTTTAAAAAAAACCATCACATTAATAAAATAACTATAGTTAAATAAATAAACCACTTTAAACAAAAATTTAAATTTTTGAAAAAATTTAAATTCTTTTTAAAAGTTATAAAAATAAACTTACCTTTCTTTAAAGTCTCTAAAAAAGATAAAACTGTTGAAAAAAATTTAAAATAATACTTAATTAACTACTTACCTTGTTAAAAGGGGGTCTTACGCCTCCTTTTTTCATGTGTAAAATCTTCAACACTTACCTTCGCGTTCAAACCTGAAAAAAAAACTAAGTGTGCTGCGTGCGCACAGCCTGTAGTGCGCACGCGGTTCACTTAGGAATCGCCCCCTTCGCAATATTGGAAGTGTCGGTTTCCCGCGCATGCGCAGTGCATGCAGGAAACCGGCACTTCGGGACCGAATATGGGTGAGTACACAGTGCGTACTCTCCCGTATTCGGACGAATTTCTGGGCCAATATTTTTGGAGTTTGTTCACTTGGTTTAAGGTTTCTAAAATGTTTTCATTCTAGAAGTATAAAAGAATAACCAGCAGTTAGATTTGGTTTTGGAGGAAATGCCCTGGAAGTTACTGCAATGTGATCCAAATAGAACTACAACATTCAGGTGCATGAAAGACTTGGTTAAAAGCTTTTTATTCTAATGTGGAGATTTTATTACTAAAAGTAAACTTCCAATTACTTAAAAAATTGAAACAGAGCATACAAAGCAATTTTGATCATTATACAAATTCTCAATGCTTACAGTTATCTTCAAAATTAACAGTTTGCTTATCAACTGATAAAAATTTAGTTCACATTTACCCCATTTCAAACTATAATTGTTAAAATTGTATCAAAGCTCTGCGGACCTGCCACATCCAGTCGTGAATGGTGGTGGACCATTAAACAACTAACGGGAGGAGGAGGCTCCATGAATATCCCCATCCTCAATGATGGTGGAGCCCAGCACGCGAGCGCAAAAGACAAGGCTGAAGCATTTGTAAACATCTTCACCCAGAACTGCTGAGTGGATGATCCATATTGGCCTACTCCTGAGGTCCCCACCATTACAGAGGCTAGTCTTCAGCCAATTTGATTCACTCCACGTCATATCAAGAAACAGCAGAGCGCACTGGATACAGCAAAGGCTATGGACGCCCGACAACATCCCAGCTGTTGTGCTAAAGACTTGTGCTCCAGAACTAGCCGCGCCTCTAGCCAAGCTGTTCCAGTACAGCTATAACACTGGCATCTATCCGTCAATGTAGAAAACTGCCCAGGTATGTCCTAGCCATAAAAAGCAGGACAAATCCAATCTGGCCAATTACCATCCCATCAGCCTACTCTCAATCATCAGCAAAGTGAAGGAAATTGTCGTCAACAGTGCTATCAAGCGATACTTACTCACCAATAATCTGCTCACTGATACTAAGGTTGGGTTCCGCCAAGACCACTCAGCTCCAAACCTCATTACAGCCTTGGTCCAAACATGGACAAAGGAGCTGAATTCCAGAGGTGAGGTGAGAGTGACTGCCCTCAACATCAAGGCAGCATTTGACCGAGTGTGGCATCAAGGAACCCTAGTAATATTGAAGTCAATGGGAATCAGGGGGAAAAAACTCCACTGGCTGGAGTCATACCTAGCACAAAGGAAGATGGTTGTGGTTGTTGGAGGTCAATCATCTCAGCTCCAGGACATCACTGCAGGAGTTCCTCAGGGCAGTGTCCTAGGCGCAACCATCTTCAGCTGCTTCAGGAATAACCTTCCCTCCATCATAAGGTCAGAAGAGGGGATGTTTGCTGACGATTGCACAGTATTCAGTTCCATTCGCAATTCCTCAGATAATGAAGAAGTCCGTGCCCACATGATCAAGAAGGCCAACGGAATGTTGGCTTTTATTGCTAGGGGGATAGATTATAAAAACAGGGAGGTATTGCTGCAGTTATATAAGGTATTGGTGAGACCGCATCTGGAATACTGCATACAGTTTTGGTGTCCATACTTAAGAAAAGACATACTTGCTCTCGAGGCAGTACAAAGAAGGTTCACTCGGTTAATCCCCGGGATGAGGGGGTGGACATATGAGGAGAGGTTGAGTAGATTGGGACTCTACTCATTGGAGTTCAGAAGAGTGAGAGGCGATCTTATTGAAACATATAAGATTGTGAAAGGGCTTGATCGGGTGGATGCGGTAAGGATGTTCCCAAGGATGGGTGAAACTAGAACTAGGGGGCATAATCTTAGAATAAGGGGCTGTTCTTTCAAAACTGAGATGAGGAGAAACTTCTTCACTCAGAGGGTAGTAGGTCTGTGGAATTTGCTGCCCCAGGAAGCTGTGGAAGCTACATCATTAAATAAATTTAAAACAGAAATAGACAGTTTCCTAGAAGTAAAGGGAATTAGGGGTTACGGGGAGCGGGCAGGAAATTGGACATGAGGCTGAGTTCGGATCGGTCGAGGCCTTGTGGGTGGCGTAGCGGGCCCAGGGGCTGAGTGGCCGGGTCCTGCTCCTACTTCTTGTGTTCTTTAGATTTGAGGTGAGGATCAGATCAGCCATGATCTTATTGAATGGCGGAGCAGGCTCGAAGGGCCGATTGGCCTACTCCTGCTCCTATTTCTTATGTTCTTATGCAGCAAGACTTGGGCAACATCCAGGCTTGGGCTGATAAGTGGCAAGTAGCATTTGTGCCAACAAGTGACCATCTCCAACAAGAGAGAGTCTAACCACCTCCCCTTGACATTCAATGGCATTACCATCACTGAATCCCCCACCATCAACATTCTGGGGCTGACTGTTGACCTGAAACTTAACTGGACCAGCCACATTAACACCTTGGCTACAAGAGCAGGTCAGAGGCTGAGTATTCTGCAGCGAGTGACTCACCTGTCTCCCCACAGCCTTTCCACCATCTACAAGGCACAAGTCAGGAGTGTGATGGAATACCCTCCACTTGCCTGGACGAGTGCAGCTCCAACAACATTCAAGAAGCTCAACACCATCCAGGACAAAGCAGTCCGCTTGTTCGGCACCCCATCCACCACCTTAAACATTCACTCCCTCCACCACTGGCGCACCATGGCTGTAGTGTGTACCATCTACAAGATGCACTGCAGCAACTCGCCAAGGCTTCTTCGACAGCACCTCCCAAATCCGCGACCTCTACCACCTAGAAGGACAAGGGCAGCAGAAGCATGGGAACACCACCACCTCCAAGTTCCCCTCCAAGTCACACACCATCCTGACTTGTTCCTTCATTGTCGCTGGGTCAAAATTCTGGAGCTCTCTACCTAACAGCACCGTGGGAGTACCTTCACCATATAGACTGCAGCAGTTCAAGAATACAGCTCACCTTTTCAAAGGCAACTAGGGATGGGCAATAAATGCTGGCCTTGCCAGTGACACCCACAACCCCATAACTAATAAATAAAATAAAAAATCAGCACTCTTATTGTCATTGTTACTTCTTAATTGACATCAACTTTTCAAATAAAGGGAAAGATTTGAATACATTTTTTCTGTGTTTATATTGTGAATTCTGGGAGATTCTCTCACAGCTACTCTACCTGAGGAAGGGGCGACAGCTCCGAAAGCTTGTAATTTTAAATAAATCTGTTGGACTATAACCTGGTGTTGTGCGACTTCTCATTTTTATAAAATAAAACACAGTGCATTGTGCAACCTAAGTGCAACTTCACCTATTTAAGTACATAAGAAGAGAGAAAATTAAAAGGCAGATAAATGTGTAAAAGGTATAATTTCTGCAGTTAGGTTACAGGAGTATGACTGGATATAGCATAGTCTATTTTCGTGATCTAGTAGTATGTCCAGTTGTGGTCTGGCTTGAAGCATTTTTTCGTGCTCATTGCTTTCTTTGCTGAATTTCTAGCTTTGGTGGTTACCTTTTCCATTCAAACTTTCTAATCTGGTGTAAAAGCACTGTGTTCTCGATGGGCGCGAGTGGTTTTGGGGTAGCATGCGGTTATGCTGGATCCCTGACCAATTTCACGCCTGTCACAGTATCCTCAGCGTTACTTGGGCAGGTGCATAATATCCACCCACAAATGTGGGGGAGCAAATGGACGAATTATGCCAAATGACATAATTCCTGCATTTGTACCCTTAGCAGCATTTGGCTCAAGGAACACGAGTGCATTCCTGGTACCCAGCTTTGCTGAGGGCATTTAAGGCATTTGAAAGTGAAAAAGCCGCGGTTTCCTTACTGCAAACGGTTGCACAATCTTCAAGTGTGCAGCCGGCGTTGCGGTTGAGCCCTCCTGTCAGTGTCCTGAGGCAAGCACCTGCTGCGGACTCCAGCCAGCGGTATGCAAATGGTCCTAACCCTGGAATTTTGGGTCCGGACGGGACATTTCATGGGGTGGGCAGAACTTCAGCCACTAATTGCCTCCTGTGAAGCGCCTTGGGACCTTTTATAATGTTAAAGGCGCTATATAAATGCAAGTTGTTGTTGTATCTCAGTATTTAATCGACACATGCACTGTTTATTACCTGGTACATTACAGACAAATGGAATTTGTTGCTTAGTTAATTCTAACAGAACTGAGACTTTACACGTCTCATTACTGAGAACAGTATGTTTGGCTCATATAACCCAATCTGGGCACTCACTATTTTCTCCAAAATATCTTTATTCCGTTCTTTATTCCGTTCCTGAAAGCACTAATTCTTGCTGGGATTTGAGTCCACAGATACCAGTACCCCTCTAACACCTCGCTTAACTCGACGTTCTTTATGTCTGCACCCAGACAAGGGTATTTTACCATGCAGAGCATCACAGCCAAGCAAAGCCCTATCCTCACATGCACACCTTCCAGCAGGAGTCATTAGATTGTAATAAGGAACAGGAATTCTGGCTGACTTTCATTCCTCTAAGCAAGCGTGCTGATGCCAATTATAGAACACCCATGGCTGGGATTAACTAATTCAGCACAGACTGGAAATCAGTTGTTGGAGCTTCCTAACCTGTAGAGCTCAGCGCCCATAGTTGCCAGCCATCTACTTTTAGTGTGGATGTCAGCATTTCCAGCCACTGTTCCCATGGGCACCTGAACGTCAGTTGTTTTGGGGGGGCCCGCACTGGAATCACTCATCACTGGGAACGTGCGTAATTCCTGGAGCTTATTGTTTCACTGCCATCGATTTCCAGCAGAAGGCATCTCTCCCCTTTTCACTTGAGCACTTTATTTTATGAATTATTTTAGCTTCACTATTCAACATTTGTCTCCGCTCCCTTCCCCTTATAATAATCTCATTTTTCTGCCATTAGTCACAGCATTGATTTGGTTCCAGTTCTTGTGTTTGTTATTTTATCTTAGAATTTTCTAGAAAGTTCTTTGAAATGTTGCGCCTTTTTTGCTCTTCATTTTATTTTGCCTTTTGGGCGTCAATTTTTAGTGGAACAACAAAAGATGCAAGAGGAGAATCAGAGGCTCTGCTGACAAGGGAACATTTCACAGTAAGCAACAGTGAGGGCATTCCTGCACATCTTGTCTTGGTCTCTTGTAGATTCTACAAATGAATGGCACATCCCGAATTGGCATCCCAGGTTTCTGCGAAGAAAGAGAGAACCTGCATTTATGTAGTGCCTTTCATGACCTCAGGACATCTCAAAGCACTTTACAGCCAATGAAGTACTTTTGAAGTATAGGCACTGTTGTGATGTAGACACACACAGGAATACCCATTAAAAAAGGTCATTAACATAGTTGCCAACCATCTGCTTTTCACACGATGCTTTGCATTTCGTGTGGGGACCCAAAAATCAGCTTGTTTTGAGACCGCTTAAATCCAAAACCAACAGCAGTAAATCACAACAAGATTTGTGGCTGGATTTTATAGTAACCAATTTCAGAAAAGAAAGTTGGAAGAACTGATTCTAAAAACGCCATTGGCTCCGATATTTACGGGATGGCGGGAGGGTGCAGGGGAGGCTGAAATCGGCAGGACCTCATTAACATTTTTTAGCTCCATCTCCCACCCGGCAGTTGCCCAAATGGATAGCCTGGCCGGCGGGCGGGAAGGAACTCCAGTGGCAGGTGGCCGCAGCCGGGGACCCTTGGGGATGATCCCCGGCAATCAGGGGATCAGAGAGGCCCGCGATCAGGAGGGAGTGGGAGTGGGAGTGGGGTGGGGGGCGGGGGAGAGCCTGTGATTGGGAGCAGGGAAGAGTCCTGCGATCGGGGCTGGGGGAGACCAAAGGCTTCCTTGAGGGGAAGGGTCCTGGCCTACAAGAAGTGCTGCAACAGGCACTTAAGTTGTGAAGTCGACAGCTCCCGCCTCCCTTTCACTGCAGGGTTTCTCGACCCCTGGAAAACCCGCATAGCAACAGTAAATTTAAAATTGGGCTCCCAATTGCACTGTGGGAGCCTGATTTAAATATGTTAATTAACTATCCTGCCCCTCCCTGGCGTGTTTGCGTTGCGTTCCCCCATTTAACTCTTTAACCACCAACCCCCTCCCGATCTTCTCCTGCATATCATGGGGGCGTTAATATCGAGGCCATTGTTTCTTATCTAGACTTTACTGAGTTGATGTTAATCTGGTGGAGCCTGGACTCTTGCAATAATTCATTGCTATGGCTGCTAGAGACACAGCCCCTGCTCAGAGCCCTGGACACTGTCACAGCTGGACTGTATGATCCAGCACCTTGGGATTATGCTGCTCCCCCTGGCAGTCACACCACTTCTTGTTTATTCTCATTCATTTCCTGTTTACATGTCCCAGTAGCCAGCACAGTAACTATTTCTCAGCTTCTGCCTGTTTTCCTGTCATTCTCTGTCTTTCTCATTATTTGTCTCTGCTATTCTCTGTGTTTGCCTCTGGCATTCTTTATCTTTGTCTGGTCATTCTGTCTTTATCTTTCTGTTCTTGTCATTGTCTTTTTGTCTGTATCCCTATAATTATTGTGTGTTTCTCTGTCAACATCATTGGTCTGTTTCTATCTTTGTTTTTTCATTGTCTCTCAGACCCCATTATTCTCTTTCTCTGTGTCTGTCTTATTCTCTCTATCTCCATGTTATTTTTTTGTTTCTCTATTCCTGCCATTCTCTCTAAATCAGTCTCTATCATTCTCACCCTCTCACTTACCTCTTCAAAGATTTCTAAGTTCACCACTGCAAGAATTCCACTTTTGCGTACTTTAGTTTTTTTCCCTATAATACAACTGATGGAATTTGGATACAACTGCAGGTTAAGTCGTGCCGTAGCCCACTGCACGCCCATTTTAACTATGTCTTTTTATATGTCATAAGTGAGGACGTTTGGTTTCAGTTTTCAGATAAAAACCAATTGAATTGCGAATGTGAGCCTGAAAGGTCAATATAAATCTGGATATCCAATGTAAATATTGGACCTGAATTTGCGGTTGGCGGCTTCCCGCGAGCAGATGCCTCCGAACTGCAATAAAAGTACACACCTACCTGATGGTCCTGGATCTACGGAGACTCGCGCTCCTGGGCCTCGACACGTATGCCAGCGTAAAGGCCCACGTATCCCGGGGCGCATGAGGTTCACAAGCGTCCCAGGAATCACATGGGCGAGCCCAACCAATCAGAAAGGGGATTCCCATTATGTTTATGGAGATTCCATTTACGTAGGGAATCCCCATAAGCTTAATAGGAATCACCCAAAAAACACATGTACACAACACTGAAATAAAAAAAATCATTACATGTTTAAAATTAATTAAAATACAATTTCATTAAACATTTAAAACAAAAATTTAATTTTTTGAAAAATAAATTTTAACATTTTTTAAGGGACCAAAAATAACACCAACTTGTTTTACAGGTTTTTGAATGTTAAAATGATTTTAAAAATGTTATTTTAATATTGATTTTCAACCTTACACTGGTAACAGCAGGCCTTATGCGTGCTTTTACCAGGCGTAAGAGTTTCACAGGCATTCGCTGGGCAAGAGTTGGGCAAATAGCTCTCCACCAGCGAATGTCCATTTCCCGGGGATGCAGAGGATCTGACAAGAAGATTCTTGACAGATCGCAGGTTCCAGGTTTTCACGCATGCGCAGCCCATGCGTAAACCCGGAACTTGCAAGGCACTTATAGCCGCATATGCACTGCATATGCGGTCATAGGCCATGGAAAATCCGGGCCAATATTATTCAGTCACCTTGGTCTTAGGTCTGTATTCAGGGCTGTTCTTCAGTTGCTTGTTGTTTTTTGAATTGTCAGGATTTTTATAGCGGCTGCCTCAGTTTTTTTGAAAGCTGTTCGTCAGCTTTTCTGAGTTCTGTAGTTTAGCATCTATGAGCACCACACACAGCACTTAATTCAGGAAGAGTTACACACTTAACCTTTCTAATCTTCTTAATTTTTAACTCCTTATTACTCTACTGATATCATCTGCTTTTACTGTAATCTTTTAAAGTAAGGGTCTGAGTCTGACAAGGGACATGTCTGGATATCAGAGGGCAGAGTGTCACAGGCTGGCTGTGAAAACAAGGCACTGAGGAAGTCTACATTAATTTGTCTAGTCACTACACAGTTTGTGATCAGAGGCTTCCCGCGGGCAGATGCCTCCGACCTGTAAAAAATCTATGCATTTAACTGTGGCCCGGAGACTTGCGATCCTGGGCCTCTCCGGGTACGTGCAGGCAGAAGCCCACGTATATCCCAGGGGCACAGGCGGTTCGCAAGCGCCCCTGGGATCACGTGGGCCGGCCCAACCAATAAAAGAAGGGAATCCCCATTCATACTTATGGGAGTTCCGTACGAACGGAATCCCCATAAGTATGAATGGGGATCACTTAAAAAATACACAAACCCATGAAATAAATAAAAAATTAAATATTTAAAATTAATTAAAATGCCATTTAATTAAATATTTTAAACAAAAATGTAATTTTTTGAAAAATAAATTTTAATGCTTTAACGGGGCTAAAAATAAACTTACCTTATTGACAGGGTTTTTAACGTATAAATGAGTGATAAAATGTTATTTTCCTATTTTTTAAAACTCTTATGCTGGAAAAAGCAAGCTTTACGCCTGCTTTTACCAGGCGTAAGAATTTCAGGGGCATTCAGCGGGTGGAAGTTGGGCAAATAGCGCAACTCTCCGCCCGCGGAGGCCCTTCTCCCGGGGATGCGGAGGATCTGACAAGAGAATTCTTGACAGATCGCAAGTGCCGGGCTTTAGCGCATGCGCTTCGCATGCCTAAACCCGGAACTTGTGAGGCCCCTACGGGCGCGAACACACCTCGTACGCACCCGTGGGGGTCGCAAAATACGGCCCATTGTCTTCAAAGGCAGAATAGAAACTAGGAAATGATCTCAGAAGACAAAACCTAGAGCTGAAAAGCCAGAGTGATACCAAGTTCTGAAAGTATTAGGAACTTATTTCACTTTCATGTTACAGGAACTGTATGTGTTTTTGTTGTTTGTTATTATGTAACTAGTGCAGCATGAAACATCTGGATCTTTTTCACTCAAATCTTTTGTTTTTGAATTATTAAGTCAACTTTCAGTGAAGTAAAGAGTAAGAGACTGACTTTCTGTCAGTGGAATCTTCAAAACCAGCCAAGAGGGCGATAAGGGCTAACAAATTACAGGAAAGTGCAGAAGTGGAACAGGAATCTCCTCTGTGACTAGCAAGTGCATCGCTCTCACACACACCAGCATCTCCAAGCACTTCAAATAGAGCCCTGAGCAGAACATTCGCTGTCACAGTTGGCAGCACTTTTAACTCTGAGTCAGAGGGTTGCAGGTTCAAGTCGCGATTACAGAGACTTGAGCACATATACCAGGCTGGCACTTTAGTGCAGTACTGAGGGAGTGCCGCACTGTCAGAGGCGCCGTCTTTTGGTTGACAGGTTAGCCCTCTCGGGTGGACGTAGAAGATCCCATGGCACTATTTCGAAGAAGAGTAAGGGAGTTTTCCCTCGCGTCCAATATTTATACTTCAACCAACACTACTTAAAAAACAAATTATCTGGTCATTATCACATTGCTGTTCGTGGGACCTTGCTGTGCGCAAATTGGCTGCCGCGTTTCCTACATTACAACAGTGACTGTACTTCAAAAGTACTTAATTAGCTGTAAAGCCTTTTGGGATGTCCTGAGGTTGTGAAAGGTAGTATATAATGCAATTCTTTGTATAATGCAAGTCTTTAAATTTATGTTAATAACACAGTTTCCCATCTTTCCCACAGGACTGTGCTGTATGTTTTGCTTGCCCACTCGGAGTCTAAAAAAGGGAGCTCTGTGCACAATGGAGCTCTTAAAGGGCCAGATACTTTTTGTGTATTTATTTTTATTTTTTCAGTACCTTTACAGTATTTTTTGCTTTATTCACAGAAGGTTTTTTCTTTGTTTTTTGATTTTTTTTCTGAACACGTAGAGAATGTACATATTTGAAACAGAAAGAACCAAACATTTGCAAAATTACCAGAGAGCCAATTGTACATGAAACGTTTACAAGAACAGGAAGTACTTAGCACAGAGGACCATATAAAGGGGCTCTTACAATACAACCAGAAATGGAGCTCTGGGAGCAACAAGGCCTCTTCCTGGTCTCACAAGGAAAGTAAAACAACTCACCTTAAATGGCCTCTTCTGGTCTCGATCCTCTTCCCGCTGTCATCGCCTGGTGGGAAGGAGTCTTCGGCTTAGTGGTAACATTCCCACCTCTGAGTCAGAAGATGCAGGGTTTGAATCCCAGCCCAGACAGTTCCGGTGAGTGGAGACTGCAGTCCCAGCTCGGAATTCTGGGTTGACATCCAGCAGGAAACTCGTATCCGGTGGGTGTAGGTGGCTCCCCCTCGTTGTATAGGTTGTGGGGGCCCATAAAACCCTAACGCCATATAGGACTAACCACCCTATTGGCTGGTATAAAGGTGGTGATGACTATGGAAGCAGTGTTCATGTTGAGGCCTGTCAGACTGTTAATCAGCCTGTGAAACCTTCCACAACATGTTGTGCAAGCAGTGAAGTAGGGCCGAGGATCCTCAGCCCTGACGGTGGTCCTGGGGTACAGGTCAGGCACAGGAAGCCAGATGGAGTTGGGAAATTTTACAAATCCAGGAACACTAATTCTCCACTCAGATTCCCGCTGGATTCCCCTTCATGCAGGGACCTGTGGTAGGCGGAGTTTCAGTCTAATATCAACTTACTGTCTGCATATTTGTGTTGCCAGTCAAGTGTTGTTTTTTGTCAGACATTTCTTTTGGCTCATACAGCCTTTGAAAAGGCTGGAAACTAATTTCAAAGTCGTTGCAACGTTTAGAAAGGCTAAAAAATGTTATCTTGACATGCAGCTATTTTAAATTAGCATATCCCTATAATTCTGGCATGCAGCCTTTTAAGGGTTGATGGGATGATTGCTCCCCCATGGATTTTCCAGGCCTTTCAATAGAATTCCCCCTCGTGTGATATCATGAATTTCCACTCCAGTGCAATCATGAATGATGAGTGCTGCCCATCAGTCCATGGTCCCTATTCTGATACTAGTGAGAATACTATACAAAATGTGTGTTTCCAACTTATCTTCTCTCAAGATTGTTTAACGCAGGGTCACAAAGTGATATTGATATTTGGAAAGGTATTTGGCCACAAAATTCGGCTCCATCGCACCCAATTTTACGGCGCTACGGGTGCCGTTTTGAGTACAAAATGGCGTCCGCGCCGCACGCTTCTGGTGCGGGTCGCACCGCACGGCATTTTGTTGAGGTTGTTAGCGTGGGCGCAGGGAGCGTGTGCTGGAAGTATGCAGAGTAGGCAGATCATAACGTCAGTCAGCGTGTAATTTTCGACCCCAACTCTCCAGCTAATGGCCTCTCTCAAACACACACAGCTGAACGCAAGTCCCCCCACCAGCGCTATTTAAAGGGATCATCAACTGCTTTCAGGTTAGTTGCTGATTGATTTCTATTGGCTCTTGGTGAGTTGTAGAAGTGTTTGGTGGTTTGTTATCTTACTTGAAGTTGCTGAAGTGTCCAGGGAGTGGTGTGGCAGGTTACTTCACGGCTTCTGCTCAGACCAGTTGCTCCCAGACATGGGTGCAGTCGTTTGTATCCCCCTTGGCCTGCAGCATGACAGGGAGAATGAGCAGAGGTGACACAGAGGAGGACAAGCTGCTCGAAGAGGGAGGAGGAGGAGGGGGAGAAGGGCTCTCAGCTGGAGGCCATATCCACCCAGGGTCTTCAGGGAGCAAATCTCCTACCTCAACCTCAGTGAAGACGTGTATGCGACATCTACGCTTCACTAAGGAGGTGCTCACTGAAATTTGCCACCTGTTGCAGGCAGCAATGTAACCCCAGAGCAGGGCCAGGACGGCATTGCCAGTGGCTGTGAAGGTGAGAGTGGCCATGAGTTTTTATAAAAATGAGAAGTCGTACAACACCAGGTTATAGTCCAACAGTTTTAAATAAAACTGTTGGACTATAACCTGGTGTTGTGCGACTTCTCATTTTTGTCCACCCCAGTCCAACACTGGCATCTCCGCATCATGAGTTTTTATGTGCTGGGCTCCTTCCAGGCTGGAGCAGGCGATATTTTCAACATTGTTCAGTTTGCCGTGCACTGTTGCATAAGGGAGGTCACTGAGGCTCTGTATGCAAAGAGAGGTGAATACATTTCATTCTCTCCTGCCAGAGAAAAGCAGGCACAAGCCAAGCACACGTGGGCAGCATGCATACAAAGAAAGCCATGCTGCCACACAGAATGTGATCGAGCAGACCGTTGGGGTGCTTAAACAACACTTCCGCTGCCTGGACCGCTCTGAAGGAGCCCGGCAGAACTCGCCAGAGCGCGGTGAAGAGCTGAGGAGGAAGAGGAGGAGGAGGAAGAGGAGAAGGAGGAGGAAGGGAGCAGGCAACCAACACAGCCCCTTTCTGGCCGGGCTGTCAGTGATTGACTCATCCAACTGCGATACCAGTGAAAGCCACCACAAAACAAACACTTCAAACCAAATTTATGAATCAAACCATCCAATATTACAGCAAAAAAATCAACTAATCCCCCTTGTGAATTTCCTTAGTGCCGTGTGCCTTTGTCTGTCCTAGTGCTCCTACGCAGTGCTACTCCAGTAGCTGCAGCATGGCTGGTGGAAGGCTGCTGACAGTCAGTTGGGGAGTCTGCAGATGGCCTTGGAGGATGATGTTGAGCAGCTCTTGGCCTAGAAGGCTCGGCTTCAGACTGCACCATCTCTTCATGGGTGGCAGCAGTCCAGGCTGGCTGGCTGACAGGCTAAAACAAGGGCACTGGCGGAGTGGCAGTGGTGGGAGGACAAAAGTTGCCAACCTGAGAGAGGACAGCAGGTTCATGCTCCTGGAGCAGCCCCTCAGCAATCCTAGTAATCTGTTGGAGGACAGATTGGTGGACTGCTGTGACACCCTGTAAGGCCCTTTCAACACTGGTAATCGCAGCCACGATGGCAACAGTCTGAGCTTACCTGGCAGCAAGCTGAGTTTGTATGACAGAAGTCTGAGCTTCCACTGCAGCACCCAGATGTTGGGTGGCATCTGCTTGTGCTGCAATGGAAGCTGAGCCATCGGCCATCAGACTCTGCATTATGGTTGGGTCCACAAGTGCGCTAATGGAGTTGCCCATCACTTCCATGCTGGAAAGGATGGGCTCCAAGCTCCGCGCAAAACCCTGTGCAAGGTTGGTGCCGGACTCCTCCATGCTCCTTGACATTGCACTCAGAATTTCTGGCAGGCTTTCCAATGCACCAAGCATTACATTGTGTATAGACATCAGCCTTCTTCTGTAGGCCGCCCCATCGAAGTCCTCATCTGAGTCCTCTGTAGCCGAAACCATGTGTGACCTCGCCCTCCGGCGATTTGGTACTTGCGCTACTCTTTCCCCCTGCCCTGGCTGCAGACCACTCATGCCTGGTGTCTCACCCCGTCCAGATCCCGCGACTAAGCTATCCTCTAAAGTACGTGGAGTGTCAGTATCTGAGCTGGTGGCTGCGAGTGTGAAATCAAGTGATGGTGCTGTGTCTTCATCATCACTGCCTTCTTGCTCTTGCAGTTCCTGCTCCTCCTCCACTGCCTGGCCAGGTTGTAGTTCTTGGGTATCTGAAAGGAGAAAGGCACAAGGGTAGGATTGTGGTGAGGGGAGGGGGGGAAAGCAGGAGGTGCATGCTTACACCATCTGCAGCTTATAAATCAGAAGAGATTGTGGGATGAGGGGGAAGTGCGATGTGAGAAGGAGGATTAGGTCTGAGGATACCGTCATCTTGGACTGTTTCAGCCCCACAACTGGCCACGGGCTCAGCGATTGGCCGCTCCAATAATCTCCAGCACCGTCTCCTTGATGGGGGTTAGGTTATGCAGGTGCACCGTTCTCCCTCCGGTTATGAGCCACCTTGATCTGCAAGAGATAGGGAAGTGTGTCAGTGAGTGTGGTGCAGTGTGTTTGGGTGAAGTGCCTGTCATGTTGAATAGCTGGCAGCGTGTACAAGCTGTAAGGTGTGGATGTGAGGCTTGCAGCCGTGCTAAGTGTGTGAGGGTGAGGTGAAGCGATTAATGTGAGGTATGAATCGTGATTGATGAAAATTATTGGTAGGTGAGTGAAGGCGGTTGGTGCATTGAGCAGTGTCTAATGGTTCAGTTGTAAGGATTTGGCATTTGAAGATGAATTCACTGACCTTGACCACTTGTGTGAGGTCAGTAAACTTCTTGCGGCCCTACATCCAGGTCCTCGGGGCTACACTGCTGGCATTGACCTTGACGGCTATCTGCTCCCAATGCCTTCTCAGAGTTTGTCTGGAGAGCCTCCTGTGGATACAGGACCTCTCTCCTCCTGTCCACCTCTTGCACCAAGGCCTCCAGTGCTACGTCAGAGAAACTTGGAGCCTGCTTCGGCCCTGTTGAGACATCAGTACGTCTTCTTCTGTCTCACACTCTCTTCCCCAGCCACTTCCAGCACCTGCTGCAGCCAGACAACACCTCCCCTTTAAGAGGTGCAGGCTGCCTTTAAGTAGTGCAGGCTAGCTTCAAGTGGTGCTAGCCTCGCATGAACTTGGGTCCCCAGCTGAGCCATGCAGCCACTCAGCAGCGTGTTCAGCACTGGGCTGCACGCTACTATTATTTAAATTAGCAGGCAGCACGAAGTTTGCGTGCTGCCTGCATCGGAATGAACGGGTAAGGGTTAATCGCTCAGCCCCGCACCCATTTTCAGGCCTTGTCCAATTTCTAGGCCTTTATCTTTATAATCAAACTCGTTGCTAGTTCAGTATGGAGCTATTTACTCAGTAGGCCTGAGGCACAGTAACACTTGTTTGGATGGGTGCAGCTGCAACAATACTCAAGAAACTTGTCACCATCCAGCACAAAGCAGTCAGCTTGGTCAGCACCTTATCCACTAGCTTAAACATTAATCGCTCCACTACTGGAGTTCTGTGGCTGCAGTATGTACAAACCACAAATCCACTGCAGCAAGTGGCCAGGCCTTTTTCGGCCACACCTCCCAAACCCCCAACCTCCATCACCTAGAACAACAAGGACAGCTGGTGAATAAGAACATCAACTCCTCCAAGTTCCCCTCCAAGTCACACACCATCCTAACTTGGACATAAAGCGCTGTTCCCTCATCGTCGCTAGGTCCAAATCCTGGAACTCCCTACCTAACAGCACTGTGGGAGCAAATTTACCACACAGACTTCAGTGATTTAAGAAGAAGGCCCACCACCACCTTCACAGAGCTGCCAGCCTTGCGAGGGTGAGCACCTCAGACAATGCAGCACTGCACTGGAGTGTTACCCCAAATTATAAGCACACTTTCTCTGAACTGTGGTTCAATTCCACAAACATTAAAGAAAGAAAGAGAGATTGGAAACACCCAAAAAACTTGGCAGTATCCCTATTAATTACCTCTGTCACCTGGTATAAGTTAATGAAAAAGTTGGAATATAACACTGTTCTTATCTGTCACTAACATGAGAATCCAATCCTTTGTTTCCATGTGTAAAATTGCATTCTTGCCACGAAATGTATTGCAAGCAAAATTGTGGCACATTATATACAGAATAACACTGAGTATATGATGCCACTTCCACCTCTGGAAGTCCATGTGGTTGATGTCAGTTTCAATGCCTGCTCCGTTCATAGAATTCTCCAAGATCTCAGCACATTGACTAAATGTCTGGCTTGAAGTCAGAGCCATAGCACAAAACTTGATTCTGAGACCCCACTCCCAGTAATTCTGAGACCCCAATCCCAGTAATTCTGAGACCCCACTCCAGGTAATTCTGAGACCTCACTCCCAGTAATTCTGAGACCCCACTCCCAGTAATTCTGAGACCCCACTCCAGGTAATTCTGAGACCCCACTCCAGGTAATTCTGAGACCCCACTCCAGGTAATTCTGAGACCCCACTCCAGGTAATTCTGAGACCCCATTCCAGGTAATTCTGAGACCCCACTCCAGGTAATTCTGAGACATCACTCCCAGTAATTCTGAGACCCCACTCCAGGTAATTCTGAGACCTCACTCCAGGTAATTCTGAGACCCCACTCCAGGTAATTCTGAGACATCACTCCCAGTAATTCTGAGACCCCACTCCAGGTAATTCTGAGACCTCACTCGAGGTAATTCTGAGACCCCACTCCAGGTAATTCTGAGACATCACTCCCAGTAATTCTGAGACCCCATTCCAGGTAATTCTGAGACCCCACTCCAGGTAATTCTGAGACATCACTCCCAGTAATTCTGAGACCCCACTCCAGGTAATTCTGAGACCCCACTCCAAGAATTCTGAGACCTCACTCCCAGTAATTCTGAGACCTCACTCCAGGTAATTCTGAAACATCACTCCAGGTAATTCTGAGACCCCACTCCAGGTAATTCTGAGACCTCACTCCAGGTAATTCTGAGACCTCACTCCAAGAATTCTGGGACCTCACTCCCAGTAATTTCGAGACCTCACTCCCAGTAATTCTGAGACCCCACTCCAGGTAATTCTGAGACATCACTCCAGGTAATTCTGAGACCCCACTCCAGGTAATTCTGAGACCTCACTCCAGGTAATTCTGAGACCTCACTCCAGGTAATTCTGAGACCCCACTCCAAGAATTCTGAGACCTCACTCCAAGAATTCTGGGACCTCACTCCCAGTAATTCTGAGACCTCACTCCAGGTAATTCTGAGACCCCAATGGTTCACTAATGTCCTTTAGGGAAGGAAATCTGTCATCCTTACCTGGTCTGGCCTATATGTGACTCCAGACCCACAGCAATGTGGTTGACTCTTAACTGCCCTCTGAAATGGCCTAGCAAGTCACTCAGTTGTAACTAACCACGACAAAACATAATAAGAATAAAACCGGATGGACGAACACCCAGCCCAGTCGACCCTGCAAAGTCCTCCTCACAACATCTGGGGACTTGTGCCAAAATTGGGAGAGCTGTCCCACAGACTAGTCAAGCAACAAACATAGTCAACAAACATACTCACAGAGTCATACCTTTCAGCCAATGTCCCGAACTCCTCCATCACCATCCCTGGGTATGTCCTGTCCCACCAGCAGGACAGACCCACCAGGGGTGGCGGCACAGTGGTATACAGTCGGGAAGGAGTGGCCCTGGGAGTCCTCAACATTGACTCCGGACCCCATGAAGTCTCATGGCCTCAGGTCAAGCATGGGCAAGGAAACCTCCTGCTGATTACCACCTACCGCCCTCCCTCAGCTGATGAATCAGTACTCCTTCATGTTGAAGACCACTTGGAAGAAGCACTGAGAGTAGCAAGGGCACAGAATGTAATCTGGGTGGGGGACTACAATGTTCATCACCAAGAGTGGCTCGGTAGCACCACTACTGACCGAGCTGGCTGAGTCCTGAAGGACATAACTGCCAGTCTGGCCCTGCGACAGGTGGTGAGAGAACCAACACGAGGGAAAAACCTACTTGACCTCATCCTCACCAATCTACCTGTTGCAGAGGCATCTGTCCATGACAGCATTGGTAGCAGTGACCACCGCACAGTCATTGTGGAGACGAAGTCCCGTCTTCACACTGTGGACACCCTCCATCACGTTGTGTGGCACTATCACCGTGCTAAATGGGATAGATTCAGAACAGATCTAGCAGCTCAAAACTGGGCATCCATGAGGCGCTGTGGGCCATCAGCAGCAGCAGAATTGTATTCCACCACAATCTGTAACCTCATGGCCCGGCATAACCCTCACTCTACCATTACCACCAAGCTAGGGGACCAACCCTGGTTCAATAAGGAGTGTAGAAGAGCATGCCAGGAGCAGCACCAGGCGTACCTAAAAATGAGGTACCAACCTGGGGAAGCTGCAACACAGGACTACATGCATGCTAAAAAGCGGAAGCAGCATGCTATAGACAGGGCTAATCGATCCTATAATCAACGGATCAGAACAAAGCTCTGCAGTCCTGCCACATCCAGTCGTGAATGGTGGTGGACCATTAAACAACTAACGGGAGAAGGAGGCTCCATGAATATCCCCATCCTCAATGATGGTGGAGCCAACACGTGAGTGCAAAAGACAAAGCTGAAGCGTTTGCAACCTTCTTCAGCCAGAAGTGCCAAGTGGATGATCCATATCGGCCTACTCCTGAGGTCCCCACCATCATAGAAGCCAGTCTTCAGCCAATTCGATTCACTCCACGTGATATCAAGAAACGGCTCAGCGCACTGGATACAGCAAAGGCTATGGGCCCTGACAACATCCCAGCTATTGTGCTGAAGACTTGTACTCCAGAACTAGCCGCACCTCTAGCCAAGCTGTTCCAGTATAGCTACAACACTAGCATCTATCCGACAATGTGGAAAACTGCCCAGGTATGTCCTGTCCACAAAAAGCATGACAAATCCAACCCGGCCAATTACTGCCTCATCAGTCTACTTTCAATCATCAGCAAAGTGATTGAAGGTGTCATCGACAGTGCTATCAAGCGGCACTTACTCACCAATAACCTGCTCACTGATGCCCAGTTTGGGTTCCGCCAAGACCACTCGGCTCCCGACCTCATTACAGCCTTGGTCCAAACATGGACAAAGGAGCTGAATTCCAGAGGTGAGGTGAGAGTGACTGCCCTTGACATCAAGGCAGCATTTGACTGAGTGTGGCATCAAGGAGCCCTAGTAAAACAGAAGTCAATGGGAATCAGGGGGAAAACGCTCCACTGGCTGGAGTCATACCTAACACAAAGGAAGATGGTTGTGGTGGTTGAAGGTCAATCATCACAGCCCCAGGACATTGCTACAGGAGTTCCTCAGGGCAGTGTCCTAGGCCCAACCATCTTCAGCTGCTTTATCAATGACCTTCCCTTCAACATAAGGTCAGAAATGGGGATGTTCGCTGATGACTGCACAGTGTTCAGTGCCATTCACAACTGCTCAGATAATGAAGCAGTCCATGCCCGCATGCAACAAGACCTGGACGACATTCAGGCTTGGGCTGATAAGTGGCAGGTAACATTCGCGCCACAGAAGTGCCAGGCAATGACTATCTCCAACAAGTGAGAGTCTAACCACCACCCCATGGCATTCAACGGCATTACCATCGCCGAATCCCCCACCATCAACATCCTGGGGGTCACCATTGACCAGAAACTTAACTGAACCAGCCACATAAATACTGTGGCAACAAGAGCAGGTCAGAGGCTGGGTATTCTGCGGCGAGTGTCTCACATCTTGACTCCCCAAAACCTTTCCACCATCTACAAGGCACAAGTAAGGAGTGTGATGGAGTACTCTCCACTTGCCTGGATGAGTGCAGCTCCAACAACACTCAAGAAGCTCGACACCATCCAGGACAAAGCAGCCCGTTTGATTGGCACCCCATCCACCACCTAAAACATTCACTCCCTCCACCACCGGCGTACCGTGGCTGCAGTGTGTACCATCTACAAGATGCACTGCAGCAACGTGCCAAGGCTTCTTCGGCAGCACCTCCCAAACCCGTCACCTCTTCCACCTAGAAGGACAAGGGTCGCAGGCGCATGGGAACACCACCACCTCCAAGTGCCCCTCCAAGTCACACACCATCTTGACATAGAAATATATCACCGATCCATCATCGTCGCTGGGTGAAAATCCTGGAACTCCCTCCCTAACAGCACTGTGGGAGTACCTTTACCACACGGACTGCAGTAGTTCAAAAAGGCGGCACACCACCAACTTCTCAAGGGCAATTAGGGATGGGCAATAAATGCTGGCCTTGCCAGCGACGCCCATATCCCATACGTTAATTAAAAAAAATGAGACCTCACTCCAGGTAATTCTGAGACCCCACTCCCAGTAATTCTGAGACCTGTAAGATTCTCAAAATTCACAGATCCCCCAAACTCTAAGAAAAAACCTAAGGAAAAGACTTTGGACTCTTTTCTGGCTATTACAGGGTGAAGTGCATTGGGCCTAACCGAAGGACATTTTGAGCAAAAACCAAGATTTGGTATTTTTAAAACATGTCTGGGCTTGTAAGGGAGAAAAAAAGGCTGTGAAGGAAGATGGGCTCAACCTCTGTAAAACCAGTTTGGATATTGGAGCGAATGGAAACTGTCTGGGGAACCGTATGATCTCGCTGGGAGTTTAAAGCGGCCCCTAACAATAAACCCGAGGAAAAACAGTCTCCACCCCAAGTTATAGAGCCCATTAAGACATGCATAAAACAGATTACTTCGGCCTACTCCATAGAAATCATAGGCCCAGCCAAGAAAACCCAAAACATAAGAACAATCAAACTCCGATTAAGTGGCAAATCGACAGGATGGGGGCCATCCCGGAACCACTTCACACCTTAACAAACCAGTTACCATTAACGAGCCCGCCAAAACTAACAAAGACCGAGACCTGATTTGGCGCGCAGATAAGGGAGCTTCAATGGGTATAATTGAAGGCCCGTTCTCAACCTGAAAAGAGAAGAAGAGAAAGGAAGAACAAGAAGACATCGACGGAGGCACTCTCCGCAACACAGTTCTAAAACCAACACCGTTCAACGTTCCGTGTCCAGCCAGGAGGTCAACAGCTCGAAGGCCAGACCATCCAACAAAGTAGGCTGACACGAGAAGAAACCAGAACGACCGCCTCAGTGAACACCGTACACCTCGTGGCAACAAGGCCCTCACGAAACAACCAACCAAACACCAAGTATCAACAATTGGGCCACCGCGACCAAAGAAAACCAACTCGAAGAAAAACCGAAGAATCGCAAAGTTTCCACTCCACAATCTACTCCTGACTTACCCCTGGGTAAGATTTTCCCTTAAAAAACTCTAAACCCTACTTCTAAACCGAAGAAAAGTGGGTACTCACCTGATAAATCCAAAATGCACCCAACCGCATCAGTGGACTCGCGAAGACTGACCAGATACGCAGTTGAAGTCCTCTACCGCGTATGGGGTACGGCAGACACCAACCGACATATAGAGTGAACCCCAAAACCGCAAACTAACCTAACTGTCAAGGATTCTGGTGAGTATCATCCCTGGTCCTCTGGAGTCCAACCTAGATAGTAAAGTAGGATTGGGAGGGGTGAAGTATTCTTCCAATGTTATTTCCCTTGCTTGTAACGAAGTGTTCCCCACTTTTAGAGTGTTGAGAGTGTTTGTGTGGTGTTTTACTTTCATAAATAAAGATCAGAGTTCTTGCATTAAAACCAATTGTCTGCTGCACTTTTTATCACAACCCCCAAATAAGTCCAAGGTCTAGAACCAAGGGAGTGGGAGCGATTCGAACCGCTCAGAAGTCAGAGGTGAAGTTGACACAAACCCACACCCGCTACAGTCCCCACTCCCAGTAATTCTGAGGCCCCTCTCCAGGTGATTCTGAGAGCCCACTCCCAGTAATTCTGAGCCCCACTCCCAGTAATTCTGAGAGCACATTCCAGGTAATTCTGAGACCTCACTCCCAGTAATTCTGAGACCCCACTCCCAGTAATTCTGAGACCCCACTCCCAGTAATTCTTAGACCTCATTCCAAGTAATTCTCAGGCCCCACTCCCAGTAATTCTGAGACCCCACTCCAGGTAATTCTGAGACCTCACTCCAGGTAATTCTGAGACCCCACTCCAGGTAATTCTGAGACCTCACTCCAGGTAATTCTGAGTCCTCACTCCCAATAATTCTGAGACCTCACTCCAGGTAATTCTGAGACCTCACTCCAGGTAATTCTGAGACCTCACTCCCAGTAATTCTGAGACCCCACTCCAGGTAATTCTGAGACTCCACTCCAGGTAATTCTGAGACCCCACTCCAGGTAATTCTGAGACCCCACTCCCAGTGATTCTGAGACGTCACTCCCAGTAATTCTGAGATGTCAAACCAGGTAATTCTGAGACCCCACTCCAGGTAATTCTGTGACCTCACTCCCAGTATTTCTGAGACCTCACTCCCAGAAATTCTGAGACCCGACTCCCAGTAATTCTGAGACCCCACTCCCAGTAATTCTGAGACCTCACTCCAGGTAATTCTGAGAACTCACTCCAGGTAATTCTGAGACCACTCTCCCAGTAATTCTGTGACCTCACTCCAGGTAATTCTGAGACCCCACTCCAGGTAATTCTGAGACATCACCCCAGGTAATTCTGAGACCTCACTCCAGGTAATTCTGAGACCCCACTCCAGGTAACTCTGAGACCTCACTCCCACTAATTCGGAGACCTCACTCCCAGTAATTCTGAGACGTCACTCCAGGTAATTCTGAGACCCCACTCCAGGTAATTCTGAGACCTCACTCCCAGTAATTCTGAGACGTCACTCCAGGTGATTCTTAGACCTCACTCCAGGTAATTCTGAGACCTCACTCCAGGTAATTCTGAGACCTCACTCCAGGTAATTCTTAGACCCCACTCCCTGTAATTCTGAGACCCCACTCCAGGTAATTCTTAGACCTTACTCCAGGTAATTCTGAGACCTCATTCCAAGTAATTCTTAGACCCCACTCCAGGTAATTCTGAGACGTCACTCCAGGTAATTCTGAGACCCCACTCCCAGTAATTCTGAGACCCCACTCCAGGTAATTCTGAGACCCCACTCCCAGTAATTCTGAGACCCCACTCGCAGTAATTCTGAGACCTCACTCCAGGTAATTCTTAGACCCCACTCCAGGTGATTCTGAGACCTCACTCCAGGTAATTCTGAGACCTCACTCCAGGTAATTCTGAGACCCCACTCCAGGTAATTCTGAGACCCCACTCCAGGTAATTCTTCGACCTCACTCCTGGTAATTCTGAGTCCTCACTCCCAGTAATTCTGAGACCTCACTCCAGGTAATTCTGAGACCTCACTCCAGGTAATTCTGAGACCTCACTCCCAGTAATTCTGAGACCCCACTCCAGGTAATTCTGAGACCCCACTCCCAGTGATTCAGAGACGTCACTCCCAGTAATTCTGAGATGTCACTCCAGGTAATTCTGAGACCCCACTCCAGGTAATTCTGTGACCTCACTCCCAGTAATTCTGAGACCTCACTCCCAGAAATTCTGAGACCCGACTCCCAGTAATTCTGAGACCCCACTCCCAGTAATTCTGAGACCTCACTCCAGGTAATTCTGAGAACTCACTCCAGGTAATTCTGAGACCACTCTCCCAGTAATTCTGAGACCCGACTCCCAGTAATTCTGAGACCCCACACCCAGTAATTCTGAGACCTCACTCCAGGTAATTCTGAGAACTCACTCCAGGTAATTCTGAGACCACTCTCCCAGTAATTCTGTGACCCCACTCCCAGTAATTCTGAGACCTCACTCCAGGTAATTCTGTGACCTCACTCCAGGTAATTGTGAGACCCCACTCCAGGTAATTCTGAGACCTCACTCCCAGTAATTCTGAGACCCCACTCCCAGTGATTCTGAGACGTCACTCCCAGTAATTCTGAGATGTCACTCCAGGTAAAACTGAGACCTCACTCCAGGTAATACTGTGACCTCACTCCCAGTAATTCTGAGACCCCACTCCCAGTAATTCTGAGACCCCACTCCCAGTAATTTTGAGACCCCACTCCCAGTAATTCTGAGACCTCACTCCAGGTAATTCTGAGACCTCACTCCAGGAAATTCTGAGACCTCACTCCCAGTAATTCTGAGACCCCACTCCCAGTAATTCTGAGACCCCACTCCAGGTAATTCGGAGACCCCACCCCAGGTAATTCGGAGACCCCACCCCAGGTAATTCTGAGACTCCAATCTAGGTAATTCTGAGACCCCACTCCAGGTAATTCTGAAACCCCACTCCCAGTAATTCTGAGACCTTACTCCCAGTAATTCTGAGACCCCACTCCAGGTAATTCTGAGACCTCACTCCAGGTAATTCTGAGACCCCACTCCAGGTAATTCTGAGACCCCACTCCAGGTAATTCTGAGACCCCACTCCAGGTAATTCTGAGACCCCACTCCAGGTAATTCTGAGACCCCACTCCAGGTAATTCTGAGACCCGAATCCAAGCAATTCTGAGACCCCAATCCAGGTAATTCTGAGACCCCACTCGAGGTAATTCTGAGACCCCGCTCCAGGTAATTCTGAGACCCCACTCCAGGTGATTCTGAGACCTCACTCCAGGTAATTCTGAGACCCCACACCCAGTAAATCTGAGACCTCACTCCAGGTAATTCTGAGACCCCACTCCAGGCAATTCTGAGACCCCACACCCAGTAACTCTGAGACCCCACTCGAAGTAATTCTGAGACCCCACTCCAGGTAATTCTGAGACCCCACTCCAGGTGATTCTGAGACCTCACTCCAGGTAATTCTGAGACACCACTCCCAGTAATTCTGAGACCTCACTCCCAGTAATTCTGAGACCCCACTCCAGGTGATTCTGAGACCTCACTCCAGTTAATTCTGAGACCCCACTCCAGGTGATTCTGAGACCTCACTCCGGGTAATTCTGAGACCCCAATCCGAGTATTTCTGAGTCCCCACTCCAGGTAATTCTGAGACCGAAATCCCAGTAATTCTGAGACCCCACTCCAGGTAATTCTGTGACCCCACTCCCAGTAATTCTGAGACCTCACTCCAGGTAATTCTGAGACCTCACTCCAGGTAAATCTGAGACCCCGCTCCAGGTAATTGTGAGACCCCACTCCAGGTAATTCTGAGACCCCACTCCCAGTAATTCTGAGACCCCACTCCCTGTAATTCTGAGACCCCACTTCCAGTAATTCTGAGACCCCACTCCAGGTAATTCTGAGACCCCACTCCAGGTAATTCTGAGACCTCACTCCAGGTAATTCTGAGACCCCACTCCAGGTAATTCTGAGACCTCACTCCCAGTATTTCTGAGACCTCACTCCAGTTAATTCTGAGACCCCACTCCAGGTAATTCTGAGCCCTCACTCCAGGTAATTTTGAGACCCCACTCCAGGTAATTCTGAGACCTCACTCCCAGTAATTCTGAGACCCCACTCCCAGTAATTCTGAGACCCCACTCCAGGTAATTCTGAGCCCTCACTCCAGGTAATTCTCAGACCCCACCCCAGGTAATTCTGAGACCCCACTCCCAGTAATTCTGTGACCCCACCCCAGGTAATTCTCAGACCCCACTCCCAGTAATTCAGAGACCCCACTCCCAGTAATTCTGAGACCCCACTCCCAGTAATTCTGAGACCTCACTCCAGGTAATTCTGAGACCCCACTCCAGGTAATTCTGAGTCCTCACTCCCAGTAATTCTGAGACACCACTCCCAGTAATTCTGAGACCTCACTCCAGGTAATTCTGATACCCCACTCCAGGTAATTCTGAGACCACACTCCCAGTAATTCTGAGACACCACTCCCAGTAATTCTGAGACCCCACTCCAGGTAATTCTGAGACCCCAATCCCAGTAATTCTGAGACCCCACTCCAGATAATTCTGAGACCCCACTCCAGGTAATTCTGAGACCCCACTCCAGGTAATCCTGAGACCCCAATCCCAGTAATTCTGAGACCCCACTCCAGGTAATTCTGAGACCCCACTCCAGGTAATTCTGAGACCCCACTCCAGGTAATTCTGAGACCTCACTCCAGGTAATTCTGAGACCCCACCCCAGGTAATTCTGTGACCCCACTCCCAGTAATTCTGAGACCCCACTCCAGGTAATTCTGAGACCCCACTCCCAGTAATTCTGAGACCCCACTCCCAGTAATTCTGAGACCCCACTCCAGGTAATTCTGAGACCCCACTCCCAGTAATTCTGGGACTCCACTCCCACTAATTCTGAAACCCCACTCCCAGTAATTCTGTGACCTCACTCAAGGTAATTCTGAGACCTGACTCCAGGTAATTCTGAGACCCCACTCCAGGAAATTCTGAGACCCCACTCCAGGTAATTCTGAGACCCCACTCCCAGTAATTCTGAGACCCCACTCCAGGTAATTCTGAGAACCCACTCCAGGTAATTCTGAGGCCCCACTCCCAGTAATTCTGAGACCCCACTCCAGGTAATTCTGAGACCCCACTCCAGGTAATTCTGAGACCCCACTCCAGGAAATTCTGAGACCCCACTCCAGGTAATTCTGAGACCCCACTCCCAGTAATTCTGAGACCTCACTCCAGGTAATTCTGAGAACCCACTCCAGGTAATTCTGAGGCCCCACTCCCAGTAATTCTGAGACCCCACTCCAGGTAATTCTGAGACCCCACTCCAGGGAATTCTGAGACCCCACTCCAGGTAATTCTGAGCCCTCACTCCAGGTAATTTTGAGACCCCACTCCAGGTAATTCTGAGACCTCACTCCCAGTAATTCTGAGACCCCACTCCCAGTAATTCTGAGACCCCACTCCAGCTAATTCTGAGCCCTCACTCCAGGTAATTCTCAGACCCCACCCCAGGTAATTCTGAGACCTCACTCCCAGTAATTCTGAGACACCACTCCCAGTAATTCTGAGACCTCACTCCAGGTAATTCTGAGACCCCGCTCCAGGTAAATCTGAGACCCCACTCCAGGTAATTCTGAGACCACACTCCCAGTAATTCTGAGACACCACTCCCAGTAATTCTGAGACCCCACTCCAGGTAATTCTGAGACCCCGCTCCAGGTAATCCTGAGACCCCAATCCCAGTAATTCTGAGACCCCACTCCAGGTAATTCTGAGACCCCACTCCAGGTAATTCTGAGACCTCACTCCCCGTAATTCTGAGACCCCACTCCAGGTAATTCTGAGACCCCACTCCCAGTAATTCTGAGACCCCACTCCCAGTAATTCTGGGACCCCACTCCCACTAATTCTGAAACCCCACTCCCAGTAATTCTGTGACCTCACTCAAGGTAATTCTGTGACCGCACTCCAGGAAATTCTGAGACCTCACTCCCAGTAATTCTGAGACCCCACTCCAGGAAATTCTGAGACCTCACTCCCAGTAATTCTGAGACCCCACTCCAGGTAATTCTGAGACCTCACTCCCAGTAATTCTGAGACCTCACTCCAGGTAATTCTGAGACCCCACTCCAGGTAATTCTGAGACCTCACTCCCAGTAATTCTGAGACCTCACTCCAGGTAATTCTGAGACCCCACTCCAGGCAATTCTGAGACCCCACTCCAGGTAATTCTGAGACCTCACTCCAAGTAATTCTGAGAACCCACTCCAGGTAATTCTGAGACCTCACTCCCAGTAATTCTGAGACCTCACTCCAGGTAATTCTGAGACCCCACTCCAGGTAATTCTGAGGCCCCACTCCCAGTAATTCTGAGACCCCACTCCAGGTAATTCTGAGACACCACACCAGGTAATTCTGAGACCTCACTCCAAGTAATTCTGAGAACCCACTCCAGGTAATTCTGAGACCTCACTCCAAGTAATTCTGAGACCTCACTCCCAGTAATTCTGAGGCCCCACTCCCAGTAATTCTGAGACCCCACTCCAGGTAATTCTGAGACCCCACTCCAGGTAATTCTGAGACCCCACTCCAGATAATTCTGTGACCTCACTCCAGGTAATTCTGAGACCTCACTCCCAGTAATTCTGAGACCCCACTCAAGGTAATTCTGAGAACCCACTCCAGGTAATTCTGAGACCCCAATCCCAGTATTTCTGAGACCCCACTCCAAGTAATTCTGAGACCCCACTCCAGGTAATTCTGAGACCTCACTCCCAGTAATTCTGAGACCCCACTCCCAGTAATTCTGAGATCCCATCCAGGTAATTCTGAGACCCCAATCCCAGTAATTCTGAGACCCCACTCCAGGTAATTCTGAGACCTCACTCCCAGTAATTCTGAGACCCCACTCCCAGTAATTCTGAGATCCCATCCAGGTAATTCTGAGACCTCACTCCCAGTAATTCTGAGACCCCACTCCCAGTAATTCTGAGACCCCACTCCCAGTAATTTTGAGACCCCACTCCCAGTAATTCTGAGACCTCACTCCAGGTAATTCTGAGACCTCACTCCAGGTAATTCTGAGACGTCACTCCCAGTAATTCTGAGACCCCACTCCCAGTAATTCTGAGACCCCACTCCAGGTAATTCGGAGACCCCACCCCAGGTAATTCGGAGACCCCACCCCAGGTAATTCTGAGACTCCAATCGAGGTAATTCTGAGACCCCACTCCAGGTAATTCTGAAACCCCACTCCCAGTAATTCTGAGACCTTACTCCCAGTAATTCTGAGACCCCACTCCAGGTAATTCTGAGACCTCACTCCAGGTAATTCTGAGACCCCACTCCAGGTAATTCTGAGACCCCACTCCAGGTAATTCTGAGACCCCACTCCAGGTAATTCTGAGACCCCACTCCAGGTAATTCTGAGACCCGAATCCAGGCAATTCTGAGACCCCAATCCAGGTAATTCTGAGACCCCACTCCAGGTAATTCTGAGACCCCACTCCAGGTAATTCTGAGACCCGAATCCAGGCAATTCTGAGACCCCAATCCAGGTAATTCTGAGACCCCACTCGAGGTAATTCTGAGACCCCACTCCAGGTAATTCTGAGACCCCACTCCAGGTGATTCTGAGACCTCACTCCAGGTAATTCTGAGACCCCACTCGAAGTAAATCTGAGACCTCACTCCAGGTAATTCTGAGACCCCACTCCAGGTAATTCTGAGACCCCACACCCAGTAACTCTGAGACCCCACTCGAAGTAATTCTGAGACCCCACTCCCAGTAATTCTGAGACCCCACTCCAGGTGATTCTGAGACCTCACTCCAGTTAATTCTGAGACCCCACTCCAGGTGATTCTGAGACCTCACTCCGGGTAATTCTGAGACCCCAATCCGAGTATTTCTGAGTCCCCACTCCAGGTAATTCTGAGACCGAAATCCCAGTAATTCTGAGACCCCACTCCAGGTAATTCTGTGACCCCACTCCCAGTAATTCTGAGACCTCACTCCAGGTAATTCTGAGACCTCACTCCAGGTAAATCTGAGACCCCGCTCCAGGTAATTGTGAGACCCCACTCCAGGTAATTCTGAGACCCCACTCCCAGTAATTCTGAGACCCCACTCCCTGTAATTCTGAGACCCCACTTCCAGTAATTCTGAGACCCCACTCCAGGTAATTCTGAGACCCCACTCCAGGTAATTCTGAGACCTCACTCCAGGTAATTCTGAGACCCCACTCCAGGTAATTCTGAGACCTCACTCCCAGTATTTCTGAGACCTCACTCCAGTTAATTCTGAGACCCCACTCCAGGTAATTCTGAGCCCTCACTCCAGGTAATTTTGAGACCCCACTCCAGGTAATTCTGAGACCTCACTCCCAGTAATTCTGAGACCCCACTCCCAGTAATTCTGAGACCCCACTCCAGGTAATTCTGAGCCCTCACTCCAGGTAATTCTCAGACCCCACCCCAGGTAATTCTGAGACCCCACTCCCAGTAATTCTGTGACCCCACCCCAGGTAATTCTGAGACCCCACTCCCAGTAATTCAGAGACCCCACTCCCAGTAATTCTGAGAGCCCACTCCCAGTAATTCTGAGACCTCACTCCAGGTAATTCTGAGACCCCACTCCAGGTAATTCTGAGTCCTCACTCCCAGTAATTCTGAGACACCACTCCCAGTAATTCTGAGACCTCACTCCAGGTAATTCTGATACCCCACTCCAGGTAATTCTGAGACCCCAATCCCAGTAATTCTGAGACCCCACTCCAGGTAATTCTGAGACCCCACTCCAGGTAATTCTGAGACCCCACTCCAGGTAATTCTGAGACCTCACTCCAGGTAATTCTGAGACCCCACCCCAGGTAATTCTGTGACCCCACTCCCAGTAATTCTGAGACCCCTCTCCAGGTAATTCTGAGACCCCACTCCCAGTAATTCTGAGACCCCACTCCCAGTAATTCTGAGACCCCACTCCAGGTAATTCTGAGACCCCACTCCCAGTAATTCTGAGACCCCACTCCCAGTAATTCTGGGACTCCACTCCCACTAATTCTGAAACCCCACTCCCAGTAATTCTGTGACCTCACTCAAGGTAATTCTGAGACCTGACTCCAGGTAATTCTGAGACCCCACTCCAGGAAATTCTGAGACCCCACTCCAGGTAATTCTGAGACCCCACTCCCAGTAATTCTGAGACCCCACTCCAGGTAATTCTGAGAACCCACTCTAGGTAATTCTGAGGCCCCACTCCCAGTAATTCTGAGACCCCACTCCAGGTAATTCTGAGACCCCACTCCAGGTAATTCTGAGACCCCACTCCAGGAAATTCTGAGACCCCACTCCAGGTAATTCTGAGACCCCACTCCCAGTAATTCTGAGACCTCACTCCAGGTAATTCTGAGAACCCACTCCAGGTAATTCTGAGGCCCCACTCCCAGTAATTCTGAGACCCCACTCCAGGTAATTCTGAGACCCCACTCCAGGGAATTCTGAGACCCCACTCCAGGTAATTCTGAGCCCTCACTCCAGGTAATTTTGAGACCCCACTGCAGGTAATTCTGAGACCTCACTCCCAGTAATTCTGAGACCCCACTCCCAGTAATTCTGAGACCCCACTCCAGGTAATTCTGAGCCCTCACTCCAGGTAATTCTCAGACCCCACCCCAGGTAATTCTGAGACCCCACTCCAGGTAATTCTGAGTCCTCACTCCCAGTAATTCTGAGACCCCACTCCAGGTAATTCTGAGACCCCACTCCCAGTAATTCTGAGACCCCACTCCCAGTAATTCTGGGACCCCACTCCCACTAATTCTGAAACCCCACTCCCAGTAATTCTGTGACCTCACTCAAGGTAATTCTGTGACCTCACTCCAGGAAATTCTGAGACCTCACTCCCAGTAATTCTGAGACCCCACTCCAGGTAATTCGGAGACCCCACCCCATGTAATTCGGAGACCCCACCCCAGGTAATTCTGAGACTCCAATCTAGGTAATTCTGAGACCCCACTCCAGGTAATTCTGAAACCCCACTCCCAGTAATTCTGAGACCTTACTCCCAGTAATTCTGAGACCTCACTCCAGGTAATTCTGAGACCTCACTCCAGGTAATTCTGAGACCCCACTCCAGGTAATTCTGAGACCCCACTCCAGGTAATTCTGAGACCCCACTCCAGGTAATTCTGAGACCCCACTCCAGGTAATTCTGAGACCCCACTCCAGGTAATTCTGAGACCCGAATCCAGGCAATTCTGAGACCCCAATCCAGGTAATTCTGAGACCCCACTCGAGGTAATTCTGAGACCCCACTCCAGGTAATTCTGAGACCCCACTCCAGGTGATTCTGAGACCTCACTCCAGGTAATTCTGAGACCCCACACCCAGTAAATCTGAGACCTCACTCCAGGTAATTCTGAGACCCCACTCCAGGTAATTCTGAGACCCCACACCCAGTAACTCTGAGACCCCACTCGAAGTAATTCTGAGACCCCACTCCAGGTAATTCTGAGACCCCACTCCAGGTGATTCTGAGACCTCACTCCAGGTAATTCTGAGACACCACTCCCAGTAATTCTGAGACCTCACTCCCAGTAATTCTGAGACCCCACTCCAGGTGATTCTGAGACCTCACTCCAGTTAATTCTGAGACCCCACTCCAGGTGATTCTGAGACCTCACTCCGGGTAATTCTGAGACCCCAATCCGAGTATTTCTGAGTCCCCACTCCAGGTAATTCTGAGACCGAAATCCCAGTAATTCTGAGACCCCACTCCAGGTAATTCTGTGACCCCACTCCCAGTAATTCTGAGACCTCACTCCAGGTAATTCTGAGACCTCACTCCAGGTAAATCTGAGACCCCGCTCCAGGTAATTGTGAGACCCCACTCCAGGTAATTCTGAGACCCCACTCCCAGTAATTCTGAGACCCCACTCCAGGTAATTCTGAGACCCCAATCCCAGTAATTCTGAGACCCCACTCCAGGTAATTCTGAGACCCCACTCCAGGTAATTCTGAGACCCCACTCCAGGTAATCCTGAGACCCCAATCCCAGTAATTCTGAGACCCCACTCCAGGTAATTCTGAGACCCCACTCCAGGCAATTCTGAGACCCCACTCCAGGTAATTCTGAGGCCCCACTCCAGGTAATTCTGAGACCCCACTCCAGGTAATCCTGAGACCCCAATCCCAGTAATTCTGAGACCTCACTCCAGGTAATTCTGAGACCCCACTCCAGGTAATTCTGAGACCTCACTCCCAGTAATTCTGAGACCCTACTCCCAGTAATTTTGAGACCCCACTCCAGGTAATTCCGAGACCCTACTCCAGGTAATTCTGAGACCCCAATCCCAGTAATTGTGAGACCTCACTCCAGGTAATTCTGAGACCCCACTCCAGGTAATTCTGAGACCTCACTCCCAGTAATTCTGAGACCCTACTCCCAGTAATTTTGAGACCCCACTCCAGGTAATTCCGAGACCCTACTCCAGGTAATTCTGAGACTCCACTCCCAGTAATTGTGAGACCTCACTCCAGGTAATTCTGAGACCCCACTCCAGGTAATTCTGAGACCTCACTCCCAGTAATTCTGAGACCCTACTCCCAGTAATTTTGAGACCCCACTCCAGGTAATTCCGAGACCCTACTCCAGGTAATTCTGAGACCCCAATCCCAGTAATTCTGAGACCCAGTGCAGGTAATTCTGAGACTTCACTCCAGGTAATTCTGAGACCCCACTCCAGATAATTCTGAGACCTCACTCCAGGTAATTCTGAGACCCCGCTCCAGGTAATTCTGAGACCTCAATCCCAGTAATTCTGAGACCCCACTCCAGGTAATTTTGAGACCCCACTCCCAGTAATTCTGAGACCACACTCCCAGTAATTCTGAGACCCCACTCCAGGTAATTCTGAGACCCCACTCCCAGTAATTCTGAGACCCCACTCCCAGTAATTCTGAGACCCCACTCCAGGTAATTCTGAGACCCCACTGCAGGTAATTCTGAGACCCCACTCCAGGTAATTCTGAGACCCCACTCCAGGTAATTCTGAGACCTCACTCAAGGTAATTCTGAGACCTCACTCCAGGTAATTCTGAGACCTCACTCCAGGTAATTCTGAGACCTCACTCCAGGTAATTCTGAGACCCCACTCCAGGTAATTCTGAGACCCCACTCCCAGTAATTCTGAGACCTCACTCCAGGTAATTCTGAGACCTCACTCCCAGTAATTCTGAGACCTCACTCCAGGTAATTCTGAGACCTCACTCCAAGTAATTCTGAGACCCCACTCCAGGTAATTCTGAGACCCCACTCCCAGTAATTCTGAGACCTCACTCCAGGTAATTCTGAGACCTCACTCCAGGTAATTCTGAGACCCCACTCCAGGTAATTCTGAGACCTCACTCCAGGTAATTCTGTGACCTCACTCCAGGTAATTCTGTGACCTCACTCCAGGTAATTCTGAGACCCCACTCCCAGTAATTCTGAGACCCCACTCCCAGTAATTATGAGACCTCACTCCAGGTAATTCTGAGACCCCACTCCCAGTAATTCTGTGACCTCACTCCAGGTAATTCTGTGACCTCACTCCAGGTAATTCTGAGACCCCACTCCCAGTAATTCTGAGACCCCACTCCCAGTAATTATGAGACCCCACTCCCAGTAATTCTGAGACCCCACTTCAGCTAATTCTGAGACCCCACTCCCAGTAATTCTGTGACCTCACTCCAGGTAATTGTGAGACCCCACTCCAGGTAATTCTGAGACCCCACTCCAGGTAATTCTGAGACTCCACTCCCAGTAATTCTGTGACCTCACTCCAGGTAATTCTGTGACCTCACTCCAGGTAATTATGAGACCTCACTCCAGGTAATTCTGTGACCTCACTCCAGGTAATTGTGAGACCTCACTCCAGGTAATTCTGTGATCTCACTCCAGGTTATTCTGAGACCCCACTCCAGGTAATTCTGAGACCCCACTCCAGGTAATTCTGAGACCCCACTCCAGGTAATTCTGAGACCCGAATCCAGGCAATTCTGAGACCCCAATCCAGGTAATTCTGAGACCCCACTCGAGGTAATTCTGAGACCCCACTCCAGGTAATTCTGAGACCCCACTCCAGGTGATTCTGAGACCTCACTCCAGGTAATTCTGAGACCCCACACCCAGTAAATCTGAGACCTCACTCCAGGTAATTCTGAGACCCCACTCCAGGTAATTCTGAGACCCCACACCCAGTAACTCTGAGACCCCACTCGAAGTAATTCTGAGACCCCACTCCAGGTAATTCTGAGACCCCACTCCAGGTGATTCTGAGACCTCACTCCAGGTAATTCTGAGACACCACTCCCAGTAATTCTGAGACCTCACTCCCAGTAATTCTGAGACCCCACTCCAGGTGATTCTGAGACCTCACTCCAGTTAATTCTGAGACCCTACTCCAGGTGATTCTGAGACCTCACTCCAGGTAATTCTGAGACCCCACTCCAGTAATTCTGAGACCCCACTCCAGGTAATTCTGAGACCCCACTCCCAGTAATTCTGAGACCCCACTCCAGGTAATTCTGTGACCCCACTCCAGGTAATTCTGAGACCTCACTCCAGGTAATTCTGAGACCTCACTCCAGGTAATTCTGAGACCCCACTCCAGGTAATTCTGAGACCCCACTCCAGGTAATTCTGAGACCCCACTCCAGGTAATTCTGAGACCCCACTCCAGGTAATTCTGAGACCCCACTCCCAGTAATTCTGAGACCCCACTCCAGTAATTCTGAGACCTCACTCCAGGTAATTCTGAGACCCACTCCAGGTAATTCTGAGACCCCACTCCAGGTAATTCTGAGACCCCACTCCAGGTAATTCTGAGACCCCACTCCCAGGTAATTCTGAGACCCACTCCAGGTAATTCTGAGACCTCACTCCAGGTAATTCTGAGACCCCACTCCAGGTAATTCTGAGACACTCCAGGTAATTCTGAGACCTCCACTCCCAGTAATTCTGAGACCCCACTCCCAGTAATTCTGAGACCCCACTCCAGGTAATTCTGAGACCCCACTCCAGGTAATTATGAGACCCCACTCCAGTAATTCTGAGACCCCACTCCAGGTAATTCTGAGGACCTCACTCCAGTAATTCTGAGACCCCACTCCAGGTAATTCTGAGACCCCACTCCCAGTAATTCTGAGACCCCACTCCAGGTAATTCTGAGACCCCACTCCAGGTAATTCTGAGACCCCACTCCAGGTAATTCTGAGACCCACTCCAGGTAATTCTGAGACCCCACTCCAGGTAATTCTGAGACCCCACTCCAGGTAATTCTGAGACCCCACTCCCAGTAATTCTGAGACCCACTCCAGGTAATTCTGAGACCCCACTCCAGGTAATTCTGAGACCTCACTCCAGTAATTCTGAGACCCCACTCCAGGTAATTCTGAGACCTCACTCCAGGTAATTCTGAGACCTCACTCCAGGTAATTCTGAGACCTCACTCCAGGTAATTCTGAGACCTCACTCCAGGTAATTCTGAGACCCCACTCCAGGTAATTCTGAGACCTCACTCCAGGTAATTCTGAGACCCCACTCCAGGTAATTCTGAGACCCCACTCCAGGTAATTCTGAGACCCCACTCCAGGTAATTCTGAGACCCCACTCCCAGTAATTCTGAGACCCCACTCCAGTAATTCTGAGACCCCACTCCAGGTAATTCTGAGACCCCACTCCAGTAATTCTGGACCCCACTCCAGTAATTCTGAGACCCCACTCCAGGTAATTCTGAGACCTCACTCCAGGTAATTCTGAGACCCCACTCCAGGTAATTCTGAGACCCCACTCCAGGTAATTCTGAGACCCACTCCCAGTAATTCTGAGACCCCACTCCCAGTAATTCTGAGACCTCACTCCAGGTAATTCTGAGACCTCACTCCCAGTAATTCTGAGACCCCACTCCAGGTAATTCTGAGACCTCACTCCCAGTAATTCTGAGACCTCACTCCAGGTAATTCTGAGACCTCACTCCAAGTAATTCTGAGACCCCACTCCAGGTAGTTCTGAGACTTCACTCCAGGTAATTCTGAGACCCCACTCCCAGTAATTCTGAGACCTCACTCCCAGTAATTCTGAGACCTCACTCCAGGTAATTCTGAGACTTCACTCCAGGTAATTCTGAGACCCCACTCCCAGTAATTCTGAGACCTCACTCCAGGTAATTCTGTGACCGCACTCAAGGTAATTCTGAGACCTCACTCCAGGTAATTCTGTGACCTCACTCCAGGTAATTCTGTGACCTGACTCCAGGTAATTCTGTGACCTCACTCAAGGTAATTCTGAGACCCCACTCCCAGTAATTCTGAGACCTCACTCCAGGTAATTCTGTGACCGCACTCAAGGTAATTCTGAGACCCCACACCAGGTAATTCTGTGACCTCACTCAAGGTAATTCTGAGACCCCACTCCCAGTAATTATGAGACCTCACTCCCAGTAATTCTGTGACCTCACTCCAGGTAATTCTGAGACCCCACTCCAGGTAGTTCTGAGGCCCCACTCCAGGTAATTCTGAGACCCCACTCCCAGTAATTCTGAGACCTCACTCCAGGTAATTCTGTGACCGCACTCAAGGTAATTCTGAGACCTCACTCCAGGTAATTCTGTGACCTCACTCCAGGTAATTGTGAGACCCCACTCCAGGTAATTCTGAGACCCCACTCCAGGTAATTCTGAGACTCCACTCCCAGTAATTATGAGACCCCACTCCCAGTAATTCTGTGATCTCACTCCAGGTAATTCTGAGACCTCACTCCAGGTTATTCTGAGACCCCACTCCAGGTAATTTTGAGACCCTACGCCAGGTAATTCTGAGACATCACTCCCAGTAATTCTGAGACCCCACTCCAGGTAATTCTGAGACATCAGTCCCAGTAATTCTGAGACCCCACTCCAGGTAATTTGGAGACCTCACTCCAGGTAATTCTGAGACCCCACTCCAGGTAATTCTGAGACTCCACTCCAGGTAATTCTGAGACCTCACTCCAGGTAATTCTGAGACCCCACTCCAGGTAATTCTGAGACCTCACTCCAGGTAATTTTGAGACCTCACTCCAGGTAATTCTGAGACCTCACTCCAGGTAATTCTGTGACCCCAGCCCCGGTAATTCTGAGACCCCACTCCAGGTAATTCTGAGACCCCACTCCAGGTAATTTGGAGACCTTACTCCAGGTAATTCTGAGACCCCACTCCAGGTAATTTGGAGACCTTACTCCAGGTAATTCTGAGACCCCACTCCAGGTAATTCTGAGACCCCACTCCAGGTAATTCTGAGACCCCACTCCAGGTAATTCTGAGACCCCACTCCCAGTAATTCTGAGACCCCACTCCCAGTAATTCTGAGACCCCACTCCAGGTAATTCTGAGACCACACTCCCAGAAATTCTGGGACCCCACTACCAGTAATTCTGAGACCCCACTCCAGGTAATTCTGAGACCCCACTCCAGGTAATTCTGAGACCCCACTCCAGGTAATTCTGAGACCCCACTCCAGTTAATTCTGAGACCCCACTCCAGGTAATTCTGAGACCCCACTCCCAGTAATTCTGTGACCTCACTCAAGGTAATTCTGAGACCTCACTCCAGGTAATTCTGAGACCCCACTCCAGGTAATTCTGAGACCTCACTCCAGGTAATTCTGAGACCTCACTCCAGGTAATTCTGAGACCTCACTCCAAGTAATTCTGAGACCCCACTCCAGGTAGTTCTGAGACTTCACTCCAGGTAATTCTGAGACCCCACTCCAGTAATTCTGAGACCTCACTCCCAGTAATTCTGAGACCTCACTCCAGGTAATTCTGAGACCTCACTCCAGGTAATTCTGAGACCCCACTCCCAGTAATTCTGAGACCTCACTCCAGGTAATTCTGTGACCGCACTCAAGGTAATTCTGAGACCTCACTCCAGGTAATTCTGTGACCTCACTCCAGGTAATTCTGTGACCTGACTCCAGGTAATTCTGTGACCTCACTCAAGGTAATTCTGAGACCCCACTCCCAGTAATTCTGAGACCTCACTCCAGGTAATTCTGTGACCGCACTCAAGGTAATTCTGAGACCCCACACCAGGTAATTCTGTGACCTCACTCAAGGTAATTCTGAGACCCCACTCCCAGTAATTATGAGACCTCACTCCCAGTAATTCTGTGACCTCACTCCAGGTAATTCTGAGACCCCACTCCAGGTAGTTCTGAGGCCCCACTCCAGGTAATTCTGAGACCCCACTCCCAGTAATTCTGAGACCTCACTCCAGGTAATTCTGTGACCGCACTCAAGGTAATTCTGAGACCTCACTCCAGGTAATTCTGTGACCTCACTCCAGGTAATTGTGAGACCCCACTCCAGGTAATTCTGAGACCCCACTCCAGGTAATTCTGAGACTCCACTCCCAGTAATTATGAGACCCCACTCCCAGTAATTCTGTGATCTCACTCCAGGTAATTCTGAGACCTCACTCCAGGTTATTCTGAGACCCCACTCCAGGTAATTTTGAGACCCTACGCCAGGTAATTCTGAGACATCACTCCCAGTAATTCTGAGACCCCACTCCAGGTAATTCTGAGACATCAGTCCCAGTAATTCTGAGACCCCACTCCAGGTAATTTGGAGACCTCACTCCAGGTAATTCTGAGACCCCACTCCAGGTAATTCTGAGACTCCACTCCAGGTAATTCTGAGACCTCACTCCAGGTAATTCTGAGACCCCACTCCAGGTAATTCTGAGACCTCACTCCAGGTAATTTTGAGACCTCACTCCAGGTAATTCTGAGACCTCACTCCAGGTAATTCTGTGACCCCAGCCCCGGTAATTCTGAGACCCCACTCCAGGTAATTCTGAGACCCCACTCCCAGTAATTCTGTGACCTCACTCGAGGTAATTCTGTGACCTCACTCCAGGTAATTGTGAGACCCCACTCCAGGTAATTCTGAGACCCCACTCCAGGTAATTCTGAGACTCCACTCCCAGTAATTATGAGACCCCACTCCCAGTAATTATGAGACCCGACTCCAGGTAATTCTGAGACCTCACTCCAGGTTATTCTGAGACCCCACTCCAGGTAATTTTGAGACCCCACGCCAGGTAATTCTGAGACATCACTCCCAGTAATTCTGAGACCCCACTCCAGGTAATTTGGAGAACTTACTCCAGGTAATTCTGAGACCCCACTCCAGGTAATTCTGAGACCCCACTCCAGGTAATTCTGAGACCCCACTCCAGGTAATTCTGAGACCTCACTCCAGATAATTCTGAGACCCCACTCCAGGTAATTCTGAGACCCCACTCCAGGTAATTCTGAGACCTCACTCCAGGTAATTCTGAGACCTCACTCCAGGTAATTCTGAGACCTCACTCCAGGTAATTTGGAGACCTTACTCCAGGTAATTCTGAGACCCCACTCCAGGTAATTTGGAGACCCTACTCCAGATAATTCTCAGACCCCACTCCAGGTAATTCTGAGACCCCACTCCAGGTAATTCTGAGACCTCACTCCAGGTAATTCTGAGACCCCACTCCAGGTAATTCTGAGACCCCACTCCCAGTAATTCTGAGACCCCACTCCCAGTAATTCTGAGACCCCACTCCCAGTAATTCTGAGACCTCACTCCAGGTAATTCTGTGACCGCACTCAAGGTAATTCTGAGACCCCACTCCAGGTAATTCTGTGACCTCACTCAAGGTAATTCTGAGACCCCACTCCCAGTAATTATGAGACCTCACTCCCAGTAATTCTGTGACCTCACTCCAGGTAATTCTGAGACCCCACTCCAGGTAGTTCTGAGGCCCCACTCCAGGTAATTCTGAGACCCCACTCCCAGTAATTCTGAGACCTCACTCCAGGTAATTCTGTGACCGCACTCAAGGTAATTCTGAGACCTCACTCCAGGTAATTCTGTGACCTCACTCCAGGTAATTGTGAGACCCCACTCCAGGTAATTCTGAGACCCCACTCCAGGTAATTCTGAGACTCCACTCCAGGTAATTATGAGACCCCACTCCCAGTAATTCTGTGATCTCACTCCAGGTAATTCTGAGACCTCACTCCAGGTTATTCTGAGACCCCACTCCAGGTAATTTTGAGACCCTACGCCAGGTAATTCTGAGACATCACTCCCAGTAATTCTGAGACCCCACTCCAGGTAATTCTGAGACATCAGTCCCAGTAATTCTGAGACCCCACTCCAGGTAATTTGGAGACCTCACTCCAGGTAATTCTGAGACCCCACTCCAGGTAATTCTGAGACTCCACTCCAGGTAATTCTGAGACCTCACTCCAGGTAATTCTGAGACCCCACTCCAGGTAATTCTGAGACCTCACTCCAGGTAATTTTGAGACCTCACTCCAGGTAATTCTGAGACCTCACTCCAGGTAATTCTGTGACCCCAGCCCCGGTAATTCTGAGACCCCACTCCAGGTAATTCTGAGACCCCACTCCCAGTAATTCTGTGACCTCACTCGAGGTAATTCTGTGACCTCACTCCAGGTAATTGTGAGACCCCACTCCAGGTAATTCTGAGACCCCACTCCAGGTAATTCTGAGACTCCACTCCCAGTAATTATGAGACCCCACTCCCAGTAATTATGAGACCCGACTCCAGGTAATTCTGAGACCTCACTCCAGGTTATTCTGAGACCCCACTCCAGGTAATTTTGAGACCCCACGCCAGGTAATTCTGAGACATCACTCCCAGTAATTCTGAGACCCCACTCCAGGTAATTTGGAGAACTTACTCCAGGTAATTCTGAGACCCCACTCCAGGTAATTCTGAGACCCCACTCCAGGTAATTCTGAGACCCCACTCCAGGTAATTCTGAGACCTCACTCCAGATAATTCTGAGACCCCACTCCAGGTAATTCTGAGACCCCACTCCAGGTAATTCTGAGACCTCACTCCAGGTAATTCTGAGACCTCACTCCAGGTAATTCAGAGACCTCACTCCAGGTAATTTGGAGACCTTACTCCAGGTAATTCTGAGACCCCACTCCAGGTAATTTGGAGACCCTACTCCAGATAATTCTCAGACCCCACTCCAGGTAATTCTGAGACCCCACTCCAGGTAATTCTGAGACCTCACTCCAGGTAATTCTGAGACCCCACTCCAGGTAATTCTGAGACCCCACTCCCAGTAATTCTGAGACCCCACTCCCAGTAATTCTGAGACCCCACTCCCAGTAATTCTGAGACCCCACTCCAGGTAATAATGAGACCCCAGTCCAGGTAACTCTGAGACCCCACTCCAGGTAATTCTGAGACCCCACTCCAGGTAATTCTGAGACCTCACTCCAGGTAATTCTGAGACCTCACTCCAGGTAATTCTGAGACCTCACTCCAGGTAATTTGGAGACCTTACTCCAGGTAATTCTGAGACCTCACTCCAGGTAATTTGGAGACCTTACTCCAGGTAATTCTGAGACCCCACTCCAGGTAATTTGGAGACCTTACTCCAGGTAATTCTGAGACCCCACTCCAGGTAATTCTGAGACCCCACTCCAGGTAATTCTGAGACCCCACTCCAGGTAATTCTGAGACCCCACTCCCAGTAATTCTGAGACCCCACTCCAGGTAATTCTGAGACCCCACTCCAGGTAATTCTGAGACCTCACTCCAGGTAATTCTGAGACCTCACTCCAGGTAATTCTGAGACCTCACTCCAGGTAATTCTGAGACCCCACTCCAGGTAATTCTGAGACCCCACTCCAGGTAATTCTGAGACCTCACTCCCAGTAATTCTGAGACCCCACTCCAGGTAATTCTGAGACCCCACTCCAGGTAATAATGAGACCCCACTCCCAGTAATTTTGAGACCCCACTCCAGGTAATTCTGAGACCCCACTCCCAGTAATTCTGAGACCCCACTCCAGGTAATAATGAGACCCCACTCCCAGTAATTCTGAGACCCCACTCCCAGTAATTCTGAGACCCCACTCCCAGTAATTCTGAGACCCCACTCCCAGTAATTCTGAGACCCCACTCCAGGTAATAATGAGACCCCACTCCCAGTAACTCTGAGACCCCACTCCAGGTAATAATGACACTGCACTCCCAGTAATTCTGAGACCCCACTCCAGGTAATTCTGAGACCCCACTCCCAGTAATTCTGAGACCCCACTCCCAGTAATTCTGAGACCCCACTCCAGGTAATTCTGAGACCCCACTCCCAGTAATTCTGAGACCCCACTCCCAGTAATTCTGAGACCCCACTCCCAGTAATTCTGAGACCCCACTCCAGGTAATAATGAGACCCCAGTCCAGGTAACTCTGAGACCCCACTCCAGGTAATTCTGAGACCCCACTCCAGGTAATTCTGAGACCTCACTCCAGGTAATTCTGAGACCTCACTCCAGGTAATTCTGAGACCTCACTCCAGGTAATTTGGAGACCTTACTCCAGGTAATTCTGAGACCTCACTCCAGGTAATTTGGAGACCTTACTCCAGGTAATTCTGAGACCCCACTCCAGGTAATTTGGAGACCTTACTCCAGGTAATTCTGAGACCCCTCTCCAGGTAATTCTGAGACCCCACTCCAGGTAATTCTGAGACCCCACTCCAGGTAATTCTGAGACCCCACTCCCAGTAATTCTGAGACCCCACTCCCAGTAATTCTGAGACCCCACTCCAGGTAATTCTGAGACCACACTCCCAGAAATTCTGGGACCCCACTACCAGTAATTCTGAGACCCCACTCCAGGTAATTCTGAGACCCCACTCCAGGTAATTCTGAGACCCCACTCCAGGTAATTCTGAGACCCCACTCCAGTTAATTCTGAGACCCCACTCCCAGTAATTCTGAGACCCCACTCCCAGTAATTCTGTGACCTCACTCAAGGTAATTCTGAGACCTCACTCCCAGTAATTCTGAGACCCCACTCCAGGTAATTCTGAGACCTCACTCCCAGTAATTCTGAGACCTCACTCCAGGTAATTCTGAGACCTCACTCCAAGTAATTCTGAGACCCCACTCCAGGTAGTTCTGAGACTTCACTCCAGGTAATTCTGAGACCCCACTCCCAGTAATTCTGAGACCTCACTCCCAGTAATTCTGAGACCTCACTCCAGGTAATTCTGAGACTTCACTCCAGGTAATTCTGAGACCCCACTCCCAGTAATTCTGAGACCTCACTCCAGGTAATTCTGTGACCGCACTCAAGGTAATTCTGAGACCTCACTCCAGGTAATTCTGTGACCTCACTCCAGGTAATTCTGTGACCTGACTCCAGGTAATTCTGTGACCTCACTCAAGGTAATTCTGAGACCCCACTCCCAGTAATTCTGAGACCTCACTCCAGGTAATTCTGTGACCGCACTCAAGGTAATTCTGAGACCCCACTCCAGGTAATTCTGTGACATCACTCAAGGTAATTCTGAGACCCCACTCCCAGTAATTATGAGACCTCACTCCCAGTAATTCTGTGACCTCACTCCAGGTAATTCTGAGACCCCACTCCAGGTAGTTCTGAGGCCCCACTCCAGGTAATTCTGAGACCCCACTCCCAGTAATTCTGAGACCTCACTCCAGGTAATTCTGTGACCGCACTCAAGGTAATTCTGAGACCTCACTCCAGGTAATTCTGTGACCTCACTCCAGGTAATTGTGAGACCCCACTCCAGGTAATTCTGAGACCCCACTCCAGGTAATTCTGAGACTCCACTCCCAGTAATTATGAGACCCCACTCCCAGTAATTCTGTGATCTCACTCCAGGTAATTCTGAGACCTCACTCCAGGTTATTCTGAGACCCCACTCCAGGTAATTTTGAGACCCTACGCCAGGTAATTCTGAGACATCACTCCCAGTAATTCTGAGACCCCACTCCAGGTAATTCTGAGACATCAGTCCCAGTAATTCTGAGACCCCACTCCAGGTAATTTGGAGACCTCACTCCAGGTAATTCTGAGACCCCACTCCAGGTAATTCTGAGACTCCACTCCAGGTAATTCTGAGACCTCACTCCAGGTAATTCTGAGACCCCACTCCAGGTAATTCTGAGACCTCACTCCAGGTAATTTTGAGACCTCACTCCAGGTAATTCTGAGACCTCACTCCAGGTAATTCTGTGACCCCAGCCCCGGTAATTCTGAGACCCCACTCCAGGTAATTCTGAGACCCCACTCCCAGTAATTCTGTGACCTCACTCGAGGTAATTCTGTGACCTCACTCCAGGTAATTGTGAGACCCCACTCCAGGTAGTTCTGAGGCCCCACTCCAGGTAATTCTGAGACCCCACTCCCAGTAATTCTGAGACCTCACTCCAGGTAATTCTGTGACCGCACTCAAGGTAATTCTGAGACCTCACTCCAGGTAATTCTGTGACCTCACTCCAGGTAATTGTGAGACCCCACTCCAGGTAATTCTGAGACCCCACTCCAGGTAATTCTGAGACTCCACTCCCAGTAATTATGAGACCCCACTCCCAGTAATTCTGTGATCTCACTCCAGGTAATTCTGAGACCTCACTCCAGGTTATTCTGAGACCCCACTCCAGGTAATTTTGAGACCCTACGCCAGGTAATTCTGAGACATCACTCCCAGTAATTCTGAGACCCCACTCCAGGTAATTCTGAGACATCAGTCCCAGTAATTCTGAGACCCCACTCCAGGTAATTTGGAGACCTCACTCCAGGTAATTCTGAGACCCCACTCCAGGTAATTCTGAGACTCCACTCCAGGTAATTCTGAGACCTCACTCCAGGTAATTCTGAGACCCCACTCCAGGTAATTCTGAGACCTCACTCCAGGTAATTTTGAGACCTCACTCCAGGTAATTCTGAGACCTCACTCCAGGTAATTCTGTGACCCCAGCCCCGGTAATTCTGAGACCCCACTCCAGGTAATTCTGAGACCCCACTCCCAGTAATTCTGTGACCTCACTCGAGGTAATTCTGTGACCTCACTCCAGGTAATTGTGAGACCCCACTCCAGGTAATTCTGAGACCCCACTCCAGGTAATTCTGAGACTCCACTCCCAGTAATTATGAGACCCCACTCCCAGTAATTATGAGACCCGACTCCAGGTAATTCTGAGACCTCACTCCAGGTTATTCTGAGACCCCACTCCAGGTAATTTTGAGACCCCACGCCAGGTAATTCTGAGACATCACTCCCAGTAATTCTGAGACCCCACTCCAGGTAATTTGGAGACCTTACTCCAGGTAATTCTGAGACCCCACTCCAGGTAATTCTGAGACCCCACTCCAGGTAATTCTGAGACCCCACTCCAGGTAATTCTGAGACCTCACTCCAGATAATTCTGAGACCCCACTCCAGGTAATTCTGAGACCCCACTCCAGGTAATTCTGAGACCTCACTCCAGGTAATTCTGAGACCTCACTCCAGGTAATTCTGAGACCTCACTCCAGGTAATTTGGAGACCTTACTCCAGGTAATTCTGAGACCCCACTCCAGGTAATTTGGAGACCCTACTCCAGGTAATTCTCAGACCCCACTCCAGGTAATTCTGAGACCCCACTCCAGGTAATTCTGAGACCTCACTCCAGGTAATTCTGAGACCTCACTCCAGGTAATTCTGAGACCTCACTCCAGGTAATTCTGAGACCCCACTCCAGGTAATTCTGAGACCCCACTCCAGGTAATTCTGAGACCCCACTCCAGGTAATTCTGAGACCTCACTCCCAGTAATTCTGAGACCCCACTCCAGGTAATTCTGAGACCCCACTCCAGGTAATAATGAGACCCCACTCCCAGTAATTTTGAGACCCCACTCCAGGTAATTCTGAGACCCCACTCCAGTAATTCTGAGACCCCACTCCAGGTAATAATGAGACCCCACTCCCAGTAATTCTGAGACCCCACTCCCAGTAATTCTGAGACCCCACTCCCAGTAATTCTGAGACCCCACTCCAGTAATTCTGAGACCCCACTCCAGGTAATAATGAGACCCCACTCCCAGTAACTCTGAGACCCCACTCCAGGTAATAATGACACTGCACTCCCAGTAATTCTGAGACCCCACTCCAGGTAATTCTGAGACCCCACTCCCAGTAATTCTGAGACCCCACTCCCAGTAATTCTGAGACCCCACTCCAGGTAATTCTGAGACCCCACTCCCAGTAATTCTGAGACCCCACTCCCAGTAATTCTGAGACCCCACTCCCAGTAATTCTGAGACCCCACTCCAGGTAATAATGAGACCCCAGTCCAGGTAACTCTGAGACCCCACTCCAGGTAATTCTGAGACCCCACTCCAGGTAATTCTGAGACCTCACTCCAGGTAATTCTGAGACCTCACTCCAGGTAATTCTGAGACCTCACTCCAGGTAATTTGGAGACCTTACTCCAGGTAATTCTGAGACCTCACTCCAGGTAATTTGGAGACCTTACTCCAGGTAATTCTGAGACCCCACTCCAGGTAATTTGGAGACCTTACTCCAGGTAATTCTGAGACCCCACTCCAGGTAATTCTGAGACCCCACTCCAGGTAATTCTGAGACCCCACTCCAGGTAATTCTGAGACCCCACTCCCAGTAATTCTGAGACCCCACTCCCAGTAATTCTGAGACCCCACTCCAGGTAATTCTGAGACCACACTCCCAGAAATTCTGGGACCCCACTACCAGTAATTCTGAGACCCCACTCCAGGTAATTCTGAGACCCCACTCCAGGTAATTCTGAGACCCCACTCCAGGTAATTCTGAGACCCCACTCCAGTTAATTCTGAGACCCCACTCCCAGTAATTCTGAGACCCCACTCCCAGTAATTCTGTGACCTCACTCAAGGTAATTCTGAGACCTCACTCCCAGTAATTCTGAGACCCCACTCCAGGTAATTCTGAGACCTCACTCCCAGTAATTCTGAGACCTCACTCCAGGTAATTCTGAGACCTCACTCCAAGTAATTCTGAGACCCCACTCCAGGTAGTTCTGAGACTTCACTCCAGGTAATTCTGAGACCCCACTCCCAGTAATTCTGAGACCTCACTCCCAGTAATTCTGAGACCTCACTCCAGGTAATTCTGAGACTTCACTCCAGGTAATTCTGAGACCCCACTCCCAGTAATTCTGAGACCTCACTCCAGGTAATTCTGTGACCGCACTCAAGGTAATTCTGAGACCTCACTCCAGGTAATTCTGTGACCTCACTCCAGGTAATTCTGTGACCTGACTCCAGGTAATTCTGAGACCTCACTCCAGGTAATTCTGAGTCCCCACTCCCAGTAATTCTGAGACCTCACTCCAGGTAATTGTGAGACCCCACTCCAGGTAATTCTGAGACCCCACTCCAGGTAATTCTGTGACCCCAGCCCCGGTAATTCTGAGACCCCACTCCAGGTAATTCTGAGACCCCACTCCCAGTAATTCTGTGACCTCACTCCAGGTAATTCTGTGACCTCACTCCAGGTAATTGTGAGACCCCACTCCAGGTAATTCTGAGACCCCACTCCAGGTAATTCTGAGACTCCACTCCCAGTAATTATGAGACCCCACTCCCAGTAATTCTGTGATCTCACTCCAGGTAATTCTGAGACCTCACTCCAGGTTATTCTGAGACCCCACTCCAGGTAATTTTGAGACCCCACGCCAGGTAATTCTGAGACATCACTCCCAGTAATTCTGAGACCCCACTCCAGGTAATTCTGAGACATCACTCCCAGTAATTCTGAGACCCCACTCCAGGTAATTCTGAGACATCACTCCCAGTAATTCTGAGACCCCACTCCAGGTAATTTGGAGACCTTACTCCAGGTAATTCTGAGACCCCACTCCAGGTAATTCTGAGACCCCACTCCAGGTAATTCTGAGACCCCACTCCAGGTAATTCTGAGACCTCACTCCAGGTAATTCTGAGACCCCACTCCAGGTAATTCTGAGACCCCACTCCAGGTAATTCTGAGACCTCACTCCAGGTAATTCTGAGACCTCACTCCAGGTAATTCTGAGACCTCACTCCAGGTAATTTGGAGACCTTACTCCAGGTAATTCTGAGACCCCACTCCAGGTAATTTGGAGACCTTACTCCAGGTAATTCTCAGACCCCACTCCAGGTAATTCTGAGACCCCACTCCAGGTAATTCTGAGACCTCACTCCAGGTAATTCTGAGACCTCACTCCAGGTAATTCTGAGACCTCACTCCAGGTAATTCTGAGACCCCACTCCAGGTAATTCTGAGACCTCACTGCAGATCATTCTGAGACCCCACTCCAGGTAATTCTGAGACCCCACTCCAGGTAATTCTGAGACCCCACTCCAGGTAATTCTGAGACCCCACTCCAGGTAATTCTGAGACCCCACTCCAGGTAATAATGAGACCCCACTCCCAGTAATTTTGAGACCCCACTCCAGGTAATTCTGAGACCCCACTCCCAGTAATTCTGAGACCCCACTCCAGGTAATAATGAGACCCCACTCCCAGTAATTCTGAGACCCCACTCCAGGTAATTCTGAGACCCCACTCCCAGTAATTCTGAGACCCCACTCCAGGTAATAATGAGACCCCACTCCCAGTAACTCTGAGACCCCACTCCAGGTAATAATGACACTGCACTCCCAGTAATTCTGAGACCCCACTCCAGGTAATTCTGAGACCCCACTCCCAGTAATTCTGAGACCCCACTCCCAGTAATTCTGAGACCCCACTCCCAGTAATTCTGAGACCCCACTCCAGGTAATAATGAGACCCCAGTCCAGGTAACTCTGAGACCCCACTCCAGGTAATAATGACACCCCACTCTAGGTAATCCTGAGACCCCACTCCAGGTAATTCTGAGACCCCACTCCAGGTAATTCTGAGACCCCACTCCAGGTAATTCTGAGACCCCACTCCAGGTAATAATGAGACCCCACTCCCAGTAATTTTGAGACCCCACTCCAGGTAATTCTGAGACCCCACTCCCAGTAATTCTGAGACCCCACTCCAGGTAATAATGAGACCCCACTCCCAGTAATTCTGAGACCCCACTCCAGGTATTTCTGAGACCCCACTCCCAGTAATTCTGAGACCCCACTCCAGGTAATAATGAGACCCCACTCCCAGTAACTCTGAGACCCCACTCCAGGTAATAATGACACTGCACTCCCAGTAATTCTGAGACCCCACTCCAGGTAATTCTGAGACCCCACTCCCAGTAATTCTGAGACCCCACTCCCAGTAATTCTGAGACCCCACTCCCAGTAATTCTGAGACCCCACTCCAGGTAATAATGAGACCCCAGTCCAGGTAACTCTGAGACCCCACTCCAGGTAATAATGACACCCCACTCTAGGTAATTCTGAGACCCCACTCCAGGTAATTCTGTGACCTCACTCCCAGTAATTCTGAGATCCCACTCCCAGTAATTCTGAGACCCCACTCCCAGTAATTCTGAGACCCCACTCCAGGTAATTCTGATACCTGACTCCAGGTAATTCTGAGACCTCACTCCAGGTAATTCTGAGACCTCACTCCAGGTAATTCTGAGACCTCACTCCAAGTAATTCTGAGACCCCACTCCAGGTAATTCTGAGACCTCACTCCCAGTAATTCTGAGACCCCACACCCAGTAATTCTGAGACCTCACTCCCAGTAATTCTGATGCCCCACTCCAGGTAATTCTGAGACCCCACTCCAGTTAATTCTGAGACCCCACTCCAGGTAATTCTGAGACCTCACTCCAGGTAATTCTGTGACCCCACTCCAAGTAATTCTGAGACCCCACTCCACGGAATTCTGAGTGAACTATTTTTGAAGTAATCATGCCGTTGAATTTACGCTGTACAAACATGGCATGCAAATGCTTCACGTATTTGTATTAAATTCCTTTCCCTACTACTTTAATAGAGGCACTAACCTATAATTTTGATTTTAACGTGTTAATGTCTCTGTGAAGATACTGGACAACGGAATTTCATCTGGACGTATTAAATGTTTGCTTGCTAATATTTGCACAGTGTAATTTCAAGGCCAATCTTTTGTTTCAGTTATTCAATTTTACAATGATAAGGCTTCTCTCTCTTTGTGAAACCTCTAAGCCAACAGGTTTTTGTTTGAAAAGATGAATGATCTAAGTCTAATGTAAACTTCCTCATGACTTAACTGATAGAGAAAGAACACGCATTTGTATAGCACTTTATCACGCCTCTCAAGACATCCCATAACACTTCACATCCAATGACTTTTTAAAGTGCAATCACTTGTCTTGTGGGTAAATGTGGCAACCAGTATGAACACAGCAACAACCCACAAACAGTAAGTGGGATGAATGAACATTATAATAGAAACAAGACGTGCTCAACTATTACCCGCTATCTTTCTTGGGGTAGGTAAGCCAGCAGGATCTTCTGATTTTGAAAACACTTATCTTATAATATTTGGCTTAATTAATTGAGCAACAACATCTTGTCATATTCTTAATAACCTCAAGAGTATTTTTAAAATTAAAATGCTATTTCCGTTAATGCTCGAAGGATATCAATGTTATAAATTAATTATACACTTGACTTTTTGTTAAAAGAAAGGTTTTGGACATGAAATTCTTTCAAAATACTTGGATATTAGTAATGCATTTCATGCTCCTTCATTATTATCTTTGCACTTAGGAATTGAACTAAAATTAGGCGTGGTATTTTAATCATCAGAATCTCAAAAAAGATTAAAACTTTGGGGGTGAAATTGGTCACTGCCAGTCGCATGAAAATGGGCTGATAGTGAATCGGCAGCCCACTTTACACCGCGTCTGAATTAATTTTCCATAGAAAAGAAAATGGTGCAAATTGACCAATTTCACCCCCCTTTGTCTAATTTTAAAGTGTTTTCTTAAATCACCACTGTACAATATCTAGCTCAGAACTAATTGCATGTTTAGTTTCACTCTGAAATAAATGAAATGAAGAAAGGAGGTGATTATCAGCACATATGTGTTTTGTCTGGTATGCTGTGTGTGCTGGTGAGACCAATCCCCGGTGACCTGTTGAGACTGGACAGGCAATGGATAACTTTACTCTGGAACAAAACAGAAAAGCTGCCAAGAGGACAGGAAGTTGGAAAGACTTCCTAAAGCACGGCATCAATGGGACTCTTTCATTAATCTGAGCATGTGCAGTGGGCTGGTGCATTGAGGTGAGAAGGTACTTTACACATAATAAAAAAAAAGCTTTGTGTTTGAGCAAGTGGAATTCCAAAGCATTGGGGACAAAAACTGAAATACCCCATTCCATCTTTACAAGTCATTATGGTTACTTATGATGCAGACCTATGGTATCTTGTGTGGAGTGGGTGCATCAGACCAATTTAAATGTCTGGGCTATTTGAAGGGCTTTGTTCTACCTGCCAGAATCTTCTGTCTCCATTGTAATTTAAATTTTTCTTGATTTGTTTTCCAGAGAACAGCGCTTACGTAATGTTTCTGAGAACAATATTACTACTAAAATAGCAGGAAATTCTGAGGGACATTTAGTGCACCAAGGAGGATTTTAAGTGCTCAGGGATACACAAAGTAACTGCAGACTTGGGGTCCCTGTCTTAAATGTCAGTACCTTTACTGCTTTGGATCTGCAGATGCTTCAAAAGTGTTTAAAATGTACATATTTCCGATAGGCTTAAAGTTATAACTTATCTACGTCACAGAGTCTGAAACAATAAAAAATATCAGTCTGGAAATTACACAATGTGGTGTTATCCAAGAAAAGCCTAACCTAGTCCTCATCCATTCATATGATAATGTTGAACAGGACAATTTTCAGGTTATCAGGAATTGTTTCCGAAAATGTATGTCCATCACTGAAGCATGAATCAAACAAAGGAAGACTTTCCATAGTACCTAGCAACCCTGGGCGCTGCTGTTCGAAGGATGAGAACATGACATGGTACAAACGAGGGAGAAGTGATGGAAAATGGAGAGTACAACATCACCACCTCATTATGCCCTTGTTTGCATGGAGCTGCCCAAAAATAAAGAGGCACTTTCCCTGCCCAACATGACTTTGGAAAATGGGGTAGGGGGTTAATGTGGGCGAAGTTCCGGTCAACTTCGGTACAACAGGCAGCCAGTGTATGGAAAACGCAGGCTTGAGCCTTATGGTCAAATAACCTTCTGACACTCACTATTCTAGGCTCACACATGAAGAATCACAATTTGGGTGAAGCGGTGGACAGCTGACAGCACCCTTGGAACTACAACCCAGCATGAGTCAGTGCCTTCAAGAAGGGAGGGACGAGGAGGAGAGAAATTGGAATTAAATGTTAGTCATGTGGTCATCTGGTGGAAAGGTAAAAATTCAATGGCAGGTTGCTATGATTAGCATTGTACCCTGATACTTACTGGAGCATTGCTTCTGTCAATCTCTATCATTAGCTTCTCACTATTGAAATTTAGATTATGGGGAATTGAATAGATAGATAGGACATGTAGTTAGTTACATAGCAACTTCTCATGTTCTCAGAATGCCCCAATGATCCATGAATTACAATTAGAGGGGATACAGAGATCTGGCACTTACAGCAGGAAGTGGCAATTGCCGGGGGCATATCTCTAGAAATCACGGGCATGTATTCTGTGATTTTCCATCTATGAATTTTAATAGATGGCAAATCATGGCCTGTGCGCACACAATTTCCCTAGGTACACTCCCTGTGAGTACTGGATCACAGAACTGTTAAAACTTCAGTGTTTGTAGCCAGCTTTTTCATACTAGTACCCAAAGCAAATATTACTTATGTAAATAGCACATGTACCGCTATACCAGGCGCATTTGCAAGACTGAGTAACTGACATGAAAATAAGGAAACTATAAAAAGAAAAAAGAAAGACTTGCATTTCTATAGCGCCTTTCACGACCACCGAACGTCCCAAAGTGCTTTACAGCCAATGAAGCCAATGAATAATCTGTGAGCCCACATATCAATCATTAGGTCTTTTTGTGTATCTGTATTTATTTTAATCTATGTATGATACACAGACACACATAGGTGAAAACAAACACAAATACACAAACAGGCTAATGAGGATCATTTTCAATGCTGGGAATGCGTATTGGAAAATTTATCCTCAAATTCATTGATTCCGTGCTCCCAGTGAGAGCCTTGCTCAAAGGGAGAGTAAATGATGGAATCGACGCTACAGTATTGTAGCCCTATGTCTGAACCGTGCTACTTTTGAAGAAGGATCAGTGAATTCATGCTTATATATCTGCCCTTGCCCATCTCATTCTCTATTCATTGTTCCTTCTGCAGCCTCAATCAGTCTGAAACGAAAAGCAAAAATCACCAAGTCACATCTGTAAAAAGAAAATGAATCGTTCTCAAAAAAAATCTTGGCAGCAGTTTCAGTCAGTCTCTTAAAAATACAACTGTATCAAAAACATTAAACAGACATTAAAAAATTGGTGGCTAGACTCTAATTCCCTCACTTCATGCAGAGCATGAAGCGGCAGATAACGGATATTTAGCAGAACTTGTGCACTCACTCGCTACTCAGCCCTTCACAGAGGCCCCACTTCTCCATACAAAAATTGTACGGAAGAATAAGAACACATTATAGTTAAACATACTTACTCTGTGTGTACCAGTCTTTTGTAATCTGATTACTTTGTTTCCTAATAATGACCTCCAAATCCTTTTGACAATTTGTTTTAATACTATTGCTAACAAGGTATTGGTGTTCACACGGAAAACAAAGACATTTACCCAGGGATTATAAACAGGTCTGTTTTACAGGAGGGTCAATAAAAGAAAAGGTCAAATTAAACTGGAAGTTGGGAGTTGACAGGAACATAGAGACAGCCTCTCTTTTGACCGGAATTTGTACAGTACTATAATATACACAAACATTCACAGTCTAGGGGATGCTTATTTATGCGGCTTAAAGCTTGTGAATATTGTAGAAATGTTAGTCTAACTGAGGTAACACAGAGACATTTCAAGGGTGTACAGTACTTTTATATTTTTAGCTCTTGTGCTGAATCATATTGCACAATGATACCGAGCATAAATGACCTTCAGGGCTGTGTTATACAATCGTTTTTTTAAGATATTTTTTGCAGTGATGTATTTTGCGCCACTTTGAAGGGGCAAAGTTTGCTAAATGATACACTTCACTGTGGTAAGCATTGATGCTGATGCTCTACAAAAAACTAGCTTGAGCAAGGACATTAGCCTGAAGGGATACAGAAGAGAGCACAGCAGAAAACATTTGAAAGAAAGAGCTCAAACAGCACTCAGTTTATTCTGTCGTCCTCCTCTCTTCAAGATACTGACTTGTGCTGAGTTACAGTTCCGAGAGCACAGGCAATCCTCCAGTATATTACTCCGGTAGACATTCTAAATGTGGAAGCTCCCATAGTGAGTGTTAACAAACGATTACACATAATGGCCCTGATTTAACTTGGAGCACGAGTGCAACGGGGGAGGGGGGGGGAGGTGCGCGCGGGGTGAGTGACAATCTCACACAGCTGCGCTGTTGTGAGGTTTGAGCCATTTTAACCCCCGGGCCTCATCTGCATCCTGGAGCCTAGTTGCCTACCCAAATCCAGCTGGAATCACTACCTGGCCGGACGGCAGGAAAGGGATTTCAGGCAGCAGAAGGCCACCACGGGAGACCTGAGAGAATGATGGCCCCCCACAGTCAGGTTAGTGGGTCGTGAGGTGTTCGCGGTCGGGGAAAAGTGGGGAAGAAACCCAGGGCAGGGAAGGCCAAAGGTTTTCTTGTGGGACCTGGCAGGAGGGAGGGGCGGGGGGGACACCCCTGCTTTTCCTGGCCCCACAAGGAAATCATTAAAAGATTTTAACTTGCTGGGCCTCCTGGCCCTGGATCCATTTCTTGGCTGCTTCCCCCAACACAGTCAGCACGATGCTCGACTCACGCAGCCTGGGGTTAAAATTAGGCCGGAGTCCGAATTACATCATCGGACCCCGACAATTGAGTATTGAGACAAATGAGGCCCTCGCCTGCCTGTGGAGTGGGCCATCTCTCGAGCCTGTTCCACCATTCAATGAGCTCATGGTTGATCAGTATCTTAACTCCATCCACCTGCCTTGGCTCTATATCCTTTTATACCCATCGATCTCAGATTTAAAATTAATGCTTTCTGTGGGAGAGAGTTCCACACTTCGACCACCCTTTGTGTGAAGAAGTGTTTCCTAACTGGCTCTGATTTTAAGGTTATGCGAAGGTTACGAATGGGAGTGTAAGAACTCTTACCTTATTTTAACACCCTACCCACATGCCAGGCAATGTTCCCACGAAGCTGTGTGGCCGTGTGGATGTGCAGTGTCTGTGAGGTCCCGTACAGACGGCTCACCGTTGTAAAGACTGCATATGCGCAAAATTTGAATGTGTCATGCTGCAATTTAAAGGGACCGCGCACAAAAAAAATTAGAGGGAACATTGATGCCAGGTTAAAATCAGGACTTTATACTTTCCAGGAGAGATCACTGGATTATGACCAAGAGAGGGAATTTTCGCCCTCCTTGGTCCACAGTCAATGAGGCCAATTGCAATGGCCATACTGCCACCTCAACAATAACGTACACTTATATAGCACCTTTGACATAATAAAGTGCCCCAATACCTCAGCTTCATTCAGTTAATTCAGCACAGAGTTGGATTGAATGTGACTTCACCTTGACGCAGATGTGTCAGTACCACACAGGGTAATGCTTTTTTCCCGTAAGTTGTTGTGGGAGCTGTCAAACCAGGACTGTTCCAGATGTGACAGGGACCTTATACATCAGCAGCGCTGGTTTAGTCATTTTGGTGAAAAAAGCAATGGTTCTCCTGAGGCATTGTCCACCTTGAATCAGAGGCTAGGTTGTTTCATGATGAAATAGAGTGCTTAACCGAACAGATCCTGGTATTTAGGCCAAACATTAAAGTGTGACACGCAGATTTAAAATGTGATATTCAGATTTAAGGAGGGTGGGACCAGGTCGACCGCCTGTTTTATTCTTCGTTGAAGTCAATGGAGAGTAAAATCAGACGGGGTGTAACACAAGGGGACAACGCCAGCCGTCCGGTTCCTGCCCGATGGGTCAGGTTCAAATTATCCCCAAGATGTGATCTGATCTTCACATTTAAGGTGCAAAGTGCCCTCGATGCAAGACTTTATGCCGATGTCTAGACCATAATGGAAAGGCCCTGGATTTGCCTGCACTATGCACAAGCATTCCTCCCTTGTGCTCTGGAATGTCAGGTTCAGAAAGTGAAGAAACTGTTGTTTTTGTATATTTTGATGATACCATTGAATGAGGTGCCAGTAGTATTTATGTAATAATACATTAATGTGGGAGCCGGTTTGGGGCCCATTGGCGTCACGCTGACCCCGATGTGACAATGGTGAATACAAAATCAGTCACTTTTATGTCCCTAATTCAAACGAGAAGAATAGGTGAGATAGAATCCCTTCAGGTGACGAGTCAAATTTACATTTTACCCTTTTATACCCAGCTAAAGAGGTCAACTTTCCCACAAATACATGAAAGACCACCACGCTGAAGTTCGTGTGCTTTAATGAAAATGATTGACAGCAGAGATCAAACGATAGGTTCAAAAAGGTTCAAAAGGAATTTTCTTCAGAGCAAAATGTTACAGGGCAGACCCGAAGAAATGGGATTACTATATTTCCACTTCCATTAGCCTCGTCTGTGTTAAATGTCACGCACCTGGGGACATTCTGTCCTTCCTGAATTCTTCTATTTTGAGCTCTACAGAGCTCTGCTTTCGTTTGGTGTAATTAATGACAAGTTAAAATGTAGCACTGGCAAAGCCTCCAGTAACTGGGCATTTTACCAACACAAAACCAAACTAGTGTTTTGTTGCAGTTTCTGTGCCGAGGACTCTTGTGACAATGATGGGATTTACTTCATTCAAACTTAAAGTAAAATCAAGATTATTTTAGAAAGGTTCCAATCGTTTACAACACAACCATGCGACGTGTCCTGCACAGCATGACGTGCATGTCCAGCTGGTGGTTGCTAATGTGAGTCGTGTATAAAACAGCTTTTGTGCTGTACATGCACACTGATGTGGGAACTTTAACTCCCGGGCGGTCAGCTGGCAGAATGCGTGGGTGCCCAGCCCAGGAGGTGGTGCGAGTGGCCCACTGCATTTTAACAGCCGGGCTAATTAGTTAAATGTAGCCAGCAAGCTGCCCGCCTGAAGCAGGCATCCAGAGGCAGCGCTCCGGGTTCTGGTTAGTGCAATATCGGGCAGCATGGAGGCCATATGGCTGGCAGTCGGGGTTTCTTTGGTTCGGAAGCGAGACAGGGGCAGCCCGGAGAGCCAGTGACCCAAACGTTCTTTGTGGGGCCTGGAGGAGCACTTCTGGCCCGAGAAAAATAAGTTTTGAACTTACCTTTCATTGCCTCAACTGGGTGTCCGACAGCTTCTACTGAGCAGAGCCACCATTGAGGACACTCCGCTCGGTAAGCATTTAAAATGGCTTTTGGGCCTATCTACGTGTTAGGACCCCGATGTGCTTCCACTTGAGTCTGGAAGACACCTCAGCTGCCCAGCTTCAATATAGCCACGGGGCAGAAACAGCGGTAAATGTACCTCCTGGATATTAACTCCCATTCTGCCCTGTTTCTGCGGGCAGTTAAAATCCCCACTTGAGTTTCTCACTCGTATTACTAACGGGTAGCTGTGCAGTGGTACGCTAAGTATAAAATGTTTCTTTTGATGCGTTGGGAGGATGGGAAAAGGGGTTCCTCATTTCCTCAACCTCCATCCAGTGCAATGCGGGCACAACGACACCACTGTGACGCAATTAATTGTTCTGCACTGAAGCCGTGCAGTGGAACTCTCTGCTAGAACTTTGCTGTTGTAATTGAAGCAAACCTAATGGACTGGATTTTGATACTGTGGCGGGTTAGGGGTCGTGTTATCCACCCGACTGCAATTGGATGTGGGAAATTGATGCAATTTTCACCTAATTGGGCAATTGAGTTCCAGCATGTGGGAACCCATGAACCAATTAGTGTTTTCAGTCTGAAAGTCGCCTCTGATGATGTCATCATTGCTGCTGCATTGAAGGTCTTCAGAGATTGCCTGGCCTTTGCTGTGAGAGGACCTGGATGCAAAATGAGCAGCAGCAGTCCTAAGTCTGCTCCCAGATATTTTTACACCACCACTCCCAGATATGTCTCCTTCCCATCCATCCATATATGCATCCATCCACATAGCCATCCATATATGCATCCCAATAGCTAGCCAGCCAGCCAGCCAGCCCACCCGCCCGCCCTATCCAAATGTGCTCCCACCAGGTTTCACATTCGTGGTTCAGAACAGGCGTGCTTCATGTAGAAAAAGGGTTAAAATCACAAAGGCCTTTCAAAATGGCATTATAGAGGCAATTTAGTGCTTGTTAAGGGCCTTAACAGCCTATCCCGCCTCTTAGAGGCGGGATGGAGTCGGGACCAGCAGACACGATTTAATGAAAATTGCGTGGAGGCGGGATGGAGGCGGGCTTGTGCCCGCCTGCCAGTTTTCGCAATTTCAACCCCCCACACGCCTCCAAACCCACCTCCATGGGTCAATGAAAATCCAGCCCAATGTGTTTGTGTCAGACTGTGGAAAGGCTGTTGATGCTAGGAATTGCATGAAGTAGACTTCCTGGTTTTAAAAGCTGTGGTGCAGTCACATTGGCTAATTATAGAGATATGAGGATGTAATTGTGGGCCATAGTTTCCTGTTCCAAGTTTTGATTGAATAGTCCATGACAAATGTGGAGGAAGTGCTTATAGCAGTATTTTTTTCTATACACAGAAAATACTTGCAATAAGAACTCTGGTCTGCACTCTTGCAATAGTAAATATTTGGAGGGTACTCTTGCAGATGTACACGCTGCACAATTTTAAGTAGAAATATCCCATGTGCAACTGTTAAGGGAGTAGTTGAGGTGAATAGTATAGATGCATTTAAGGGGAAGCTAGATAAGCATATGAGGGAGAAGGGAATAGAGGATTATGCTGATAGAGTTAGATGAGGAGGGATAGGAGGAGGCTCGAGTGGAGCATAAGCGCCAGCATGGACTGGTTGGGTCAAATGACCTGTTTCTGTAATAAAAACAGAAAATGCTGGAAACATTCAGCAGGTCAGGCAGCATCTGTGGAGAGAGAAACAGAGTTAACGTTTCAGGTTGATGACCTTTCGTCAGAACTGGCCTGTTTCTGTGCTGTATATTCTATGTAATTCTGTGTTAAGTTTTAGTGACTGAATTTTTTTTCTGATTAGGTTACTGATTTTATCCTCATTAAACACACATGTACAATTCAATACTTCCTTGACCTGGAAAACTAGGTAAAAAAAAACCTTGCTTGATCTGATGTTACCATGGCTGGCGGCTCTCCTAATCAGTTTAATTGCTACCTAATTGACACATTTAAAGAGGAGACTGGCATGTGTCAAATTTATCACCTGTTGGTATTTGTAAGGTGTAGGTGTTATAGAAGGTGAAGGCGATTGTTAATTTGATTGCCATTTGCTTCTGGCTGTTGAACTCACAGGGGGAGAAATTCAGTTGGTTTGCGCCTCCTGTTAGTGCCTGGCGGGGGCGCTAATGGGGCGCGCATGAAGTAGCACCAGGGTGAGGTGAATCCAGTTGCCCCTTAGTGCCGCTGCTAACAGTTAGCACCTGGGGCTTTAGCGTCAGTAAGATCGTGACGTCAGTGAACGTGCAACGCTCACTGAGTGCCCGATCTTCCAAATTGATTATCACCCACTGCCTTAGTGCCTTGCCCCGACAATGACAGGAAGAGGAGGCATGAAGCAGGCGCATGGTGGCTCCAGGGGCAATATTTAAAGGGATGAGTCACAGCTGTCAGGTTAGTGCTGTTTCACTGCTTCCTTGTCAGTTTGCGATTGTGCAAGAGTTTAATTCAATCATTTAAAGGTTCTTTAGTATCAGGAGTGTTGTGGCTACTAAAAATTTGTTACATTTATTCTGACAAAATTTCAAAGTGCAGCACATCGTTATATTAATGGGGGCTGTACTGGCAGTCGACCTCGCCCTCCAGGATCTACTGCAGAGGGAGCGGAGGCAGGGAGAAAGATTGCAAGATATGGCCAGAGGGAGGAGGAGGGCCATCAGGGCTCTCAACAGGAGGCCTTACCCTCTGAGGGTATTCCGACAGCACTTCTCCTACCTCCAATTAAGCAAGGAGCAGTGTATTAGAAGGCTCCACTTCACCAAGGAGGTGGTCACTGAACTCTGCCGCCTCCTGCAACCAGACCTCAAGCCTCAGATCAGGGAAAACACGACTATCTCAGTGGCAGTCAAGGCTACTGTCACCCTCAATTTCTTTGGCAACGGTTCCTTCCAGTCTGCAACAGGAGATATAGCGAACATCTCGCAGTTCGCCATCCATCGCTGCATCCGGGAGGTCACAGAGGCTCTCTACAGTAGGAGAAGGGATTACATTTCCTTCCCTATCAACAGAGAGAAGCAGGATGAATGTGCACGTGGGTTTGTCAGGATAGTGGGCTTCCCCATGGTGCAGGGCGCCATTGACTGGACCCATGTGGTTTTGGGGGCACCGCATAACATTCCTGAGGTCTTCCATAACTGCAAAGGCTACCACTTAATTAATGTGCAGTTGGTGTGCGACCACAGATGGCTGTAGACTGCACCACCTCAGCATGGGTGGCAGCAGTCTGGGCTGGCTGGATGACAGACAGCGACAAGGGCAATGGCAGAGTGGCAGTGGTGGGAGCAGGAATGCTGTCATCCTGAGAGAGGACAGCATCTTCCTGCTCCACTGACCAACTGCCACTCCCCCGAGGCAGCACCTCAGCATCACTACCAATCTGTTGCAGCACAGATTGCTGGCCTGCTGCGACACTGTGAAAGCCCCAGTGGACGGTGGTCGACCCAGCCACAATGGCAGCAGTCAGAGCTTAAGTGGCATCAAGCTGAGACTGCATGAGAGCAGTCTGAGAATCGATGGCACCAAGCATAGACTGCATTACAGCACTAAGACGTTGCGTCGCTTCTGCCTGTGCTGCAAGGGAAGCTGCCACATCGCCCATCACACACGGCATGAGGTCTGGGTCGCCACGGTCTCTCTGGGAATCCACCATCCTTTGCAGACTGCAAATGATGGGCTTCATGGAGTGAGCAGAGCTCTGTGCAATGTTGGAGGTGGACTCCTCCACGCTCCTTACCATTGCCGAGAGGTTCTTGGGCACCCTTGCCATTGCACCTATCATCTCCGTGTGCATGCCCATCACCCTTCTTCTAAAGGCCTCCCCATCGAGGTCCTCATCTGAGTCCTGTGCAGCAGAACTCGCGCGCAAACTCGCCCTCCAGGGAGCTGATTCTTGAGCTACCCTTTCCTCCTGGTCTTGCTGCAGCCCGCTCGTCCCTGGTGCATCACCCTGCCCCGCTACTATACTAGCCTCTAATGAACGCGTAGTGCCAGTATCTGAGCTGGTGCCTGTGGGTGAGACATGCAATGACGAGGTGTGTTTTTCGTCCTCCTCTTCTTCCGCCTCGCTCTCTACGGTGCCCTCAGGGACAGGCTGCTCAGCTGCTTGCTCATTATTTGAAAGCATAAAGGCACAAGAGTCGGGTTAAGGTGAGGGGGGTGGGGGGCGGCAGGAAGGGAGAAAGGCATGCATACAGCATGATTAGCTGGAAAGTGGGAAAGGCTTGTGGGGTGAGGGGGAAGTGAGATGTGAGAAGAAGGAGTAGGGATGAACATACCGTTGTTGTCCCCAAGGGGGTCAATGTCGCTGGTGGCCACGGCGCCCACCACCTGGCGCCCAATAATCTGCAGCACTCTTTCCTCCAGCTCAGAAAGTGGTTGGGTGTCAGGTTGTCCCCTGCCTGTGTGTTCCTGCTCTCTCCTGTTGTGAGCGACCTTGGCCTGCAAGAGAAAGGAAAGTGTGTGAGTGAGTGTGGAGCAATGTGTTTGGGAGATGTGCCTGCCATAGTTGAATAGCTGTCATTGTGTGCAAGGTGTGAGATGTGGGTGTGAGTGTTGGTAGGTAGAGATTGTTGGTGGGTGAGTGCTGGGGATGTGATGCTTTGGGCAGTGTGTGCAGACTGTGGTTCAGATGGTGGTATGTTGCATTTGTTGAGGCATTGACTCACCTTGACCACCCGAGTGAGGTCGTTAAATTTCTTCCTGCACTGTGTGTGGGTCCTGGGGACCACAGTGTTGCCCGAGACTTGATGGGTGACCTCCCTCCACATGGAGAAGACTTGCGGCGAGGGCCTCCTGCCACTTGCCGGGTAGAGCACCACCCTTTGTCTCTCCACAGCGGACACCAACTCCTCCAATGCTTGGCCCGAAAATCTGCAGGCTCTCTCCCTGGGGCGTGGATCTACCATCATGATGCCTGCTTGAGTTGTCCTGGCTCCCTGGCCTTGGCCTGCTCCTGCTTGCTGACACAGGTTCACAGCCAGCAATGCTGAGAATGAGGTTCTGCAGCATGAATGAACCTCCCCTTTAAGAACTGGAAAGAGCCTGTGGCAATGATGACTTGTGATTAGACTGCACTTGATATTGGTTAGCGCTTTGAGTGTAATGCCACTGAGCTAGGCCGTTAGTGCTTGATTTAGCACTCCCATCCTTTCTTTGAGCGATGGCACTGAATTTTGCATGCAGCAAAGATTCATTAGTGCCTGGTGCTAAATCTCAAACTTTGCCAAAGTTAGCACCCATTCCTGGGCTATAATGAATTTCTCCCCCACAGAGTTCCTCACATGGAACACCTAGGGGTAAAAATTCACTTGGTTGCGCCTCCCGTTAGCGCCTTAAGAGGGCGCTAATGGGGCGTTAAGCCGCTAACGCCCGGGCGCAGCGCTGTTTGCGCCGCTCGAGAACTTAACTTGAGATTGTGCGGCGGCGCTAAAACTTACCGCTGCGACCACCTGCGCGCGCAGATTGTGACGTCATTCCGTGGTGCAACGCCCTTGGGGCGCCCCGGAGCGGAAATTGAGTGGCGCCCCCTGCCTTACCGCCTGGCGCTTCCAACGACCGGAAGACTGGAACGTTACAAATCGGTGTGGGGCTGGGGGGGGCGCTATTTAAAGGGGGCCTCTTCCTGTCTTTTTCTGTGTCGACATTTATGCACCACTCGTTCTGAGAGAGAGAGAGAGATTCGGAGAGAGAGAGAGAGAGACTTCTACATTGACTCAACGCTTTGTGAGGTAGTTTTGCCTAGTTCATCCTAACTTTGTTGCTACTTTAGTTGCTGTACCTCATTACTTTTCTGGCAAAGAGAATATGGGGGCTGCAATGATTGGGGGCGTCGTCCTGCTCCAGCTGAATCGGAGGATAGTGAGACGCAGACAGAGAGTGGCAATGATGGCCAGACGGAGGAGGGCCATCAGGCGCATGTACAGGAGAGCTTACCCTCCCAGGGTATATCGTGAACAGCTCTCCTACATCCATATGTCCGAGGAGCTGTGTTTGCGAAGGCTGCGATTCAGCAAGGAGGTGGTCACTGAGCTCTGCCACCTGCTGCAGCCAGATCTGCAGCCTCAGCTGAGGTCCAGGACGTCTCTGTCGGTGGCAGTGAAGGTCACAGTGGCTTTGAACTTCTACGCCACTGGCTCATTCCAAGCTGCTGTTGGGGACCTCGCCAATATCTCCCAGTTTGCGGTGCATCGCTGCATCCGGCAGGTCACCAATGCCCTCTTCAGAAGGAGACGAGACTTCATCTCTTTCCCTATGACCCCAGACAAGCAGCATGACCGTGCTATGGGCTTTGCGAGGGTAGCGGGCTTCCCCATGGTGCAGGGCGCCATTGACTGCACGCATGTGGCTTTGCGTGCTCCGCGAGAGAATGCAGAGGAATTCAGGAACAGAAAGGGGTTCCATTCCTTAAATGTGCAGTTGGTCTGTGACCACAGACAGGTGATACTCGCTGTCAATGCCCACTATCCGGGCAGCTGCCACGATGCTTTCATCCTGCGCCAGACTACTGTGGCAGAACTTTTCGAGGCACCGCATCAGCCAGTTGGTTGGCTTCTGGGGGACAAGGGGTACGCATTGAGCACCTGGCTGATGACACCGCTCCGTACGCCAAACACCCCTGCTGAGCTGCGGTACAATGAAAGCCATCAAGCAACCAGGAACATTATTGAGCGCACAATCGGCGTGCTGAAACAACGGTTCCGCTGTCTGGACCATTCCGGAGGAGCCCTGCAGTACTCGCCTGAGCAAGTTTCGAACTTCGTAGTCGTGTGCTGCATGTTGCACAACATGGCAATCCTCAGGACCCAGCCAATGCCACCAGGCCTTGTAGCACCACCAGAGGAGGAGGAGGAAGAGGAGGAACAGGACGAGGACGATGATCATCAGCAGCACCAAGGCGGGAGGGCGGCCCACAATGGTCAAACTGCAAGGGCCGTCCGTCAACGACTAATAGCAAGCCGCTTCTAGGGCCCCTGCCATTGCTACAAACACTAATCAACCCAGCACGCAACCCCTAAGCCGGCCAGGCACCAATAATTCCAACCACCAGCCATGTATATTTTGAATACAGAAACTTATTTATTTTATAAACTCTGTGTGTGTCAATTCCTCATGACAAACTCATAGAAATAAACACAAAAAAACAGTCAATAACATAACTGGTTCTCACAACCTGGAGATAATGTCCAAAACACTAAACAAAAGTTGGACCATGAACCTCGGCCTTTAATAAAAAAATGACCAGCATTTTGGCACACCTCCTACTTTTTGACCTTCGAGGGTGATCTCCTTCCCTTGCGCACTTCCCCCCTTCTAACCCTACTGCTCCTCCGTAATGGGACCTCAGTGGCTGCAGCAAGGCTGGTGGAAGGCTGCTGCTCGTCAGACCCTGACACTGCAGATGCCCCTGAAGGACGGCCTCGACCACTTCTGGGCCTGGAGGGCCCGGCTGCAGACTGCACCAACTCTGCATGGGCGGCAGCAGTCTGTCCTACAGGCGGTGGCAAGTGCAGTGGAGAAGTGACAGTGTTGGCAGCAGGAATGCTGTCATCGTGAGAGAGGACAGCAACTCCCTGCTCGCCCGACACACTGGCACTCCCACGGGGCAGCACTTCAGCATCCGGAGCAATTTGCCGGAGAACAGATTGCTGGCCTGCTGCGGCGCGGTGACAGCCCCGGGGACATGTGCACGAACCATCGAGGATGGCAGCAGTCAGTGCTCGCGTGGCCTCAATCTGAGTCTGCATGAGAGCAGTCTCAGATGGGTTTCTGGCAGCCAGTGACTGAATTGCAGCACTAAGCTTTAGTGTGGCATCCGCCTGTGCTACAGCGAAGTGCCCCACACTCCTTGCCAGTGACTCAATGCATTCGGGCACCCTTCCCACTGCACCCATGAGCTCAGTGTGCATGCCCACCGCCTGGCTGTTCATTTCTGCAATCAGCCGCTCCTCCTCTGCGTCCATTGCAGTAGGAGTGTCTGGCATACTCTCCCTCTGGGGAGAAGGCTCCCGTTCTTCCCTCCCCCCCCCATGGCGTTGCTGCAGCCCGCTGGGTCCTGGAGCTTCACCATCATCAGCCCCTTCCCCCCTGCTCCCCTCCGGGGAAGGCGTGTTCCCAGTGTGGGCATGGGCTTCCTCGGGAGAGGGTGGCACTGATGCTCCGGCTTCCTCTTCCTCCTCAGCTGCAGCATCACTCCCAGTGGCAGCTTCAGGGCCCGTCTCCTCAGCTGGTGAATCACCATCTGAAAGCAGGGAGGTACAAGAGTGGCTTTAGCGTGAGGACAGGGTGGCAGTAAGGGAGGAATAAGTGCAGCGAGTTAGCAAGTTGGATTGAAAGTGTCAAAGGCTGGTATTGTGAGGGACAAGTGGAAGGACAGAGGACAAAAAGGTGATGACCTTACCATTGCTGTCCACAACGGGGTCGGCGTCCCCAGTGGCGACGGGACCGATCACCCGGCTTGCCACAATCCTGTGGACGCGCTCCTCCAGATCGCTGAGGGGTTGCAGCTGAAGCCGCCCTCCACCCGTCCGTTGCTGCTGTCTCCGATTATGAGCCAGCTTAGCCTGCAAGAAAAAGGACAGCATCTGAGTAAATATACAGCCATGGTCTTGCCTGATGTGCCTCCCATAGGTGAATAGCCCTTACAATATGCAGCCATGGTCTTGCCTGATGTGCCTCCCATAGGTGAATAGCCCTTACAATATGCAGCCATGGTCTTGCCTGATGTGCCTCCCATAGGTGAATAGCCCTTACTGTATGCAAAGTGTGGAATGTGTGTGTGTGTTTGATGAAAGGGCCATAGGTGTTGCATGAGTGTTGTGCATTGGGGTTTTAAGACCCTCTGGCCATAGAGTGAGGTTGAGATGGAGGGATGGAGAGGTATTGAGAAAAAGCCACTCACCCTGACGACCCGAGTGAGGTCGTTGAACTTTTTGCGGCACTGAACATGGGTCCTGGGCACCATGCTCCTGGAGGAGACGCTCTGAGCCACCTCCCTCCACACTCTTCTGAACTCGCGTGGCAAAGGCCTCCTGCCACTCTCCGGGAACAGCATGCATCGTCTGCGCTCCACTGCGTCAACCAGAGCATCCAAGGCCCGCTCGGTGAAGCGATGAGCGCGTTCTCTCACCCTCTCCATGCTTGGCAGCAAAATGGATTACAGGTCTCTCCAGGCTGAGATTCAAGGCTGCAATGAGCAGGGTGTGGCTGGGGAGCAAGTGGCCCCCCCGGCTTTAAGAAGTGTCCGGCGCCAGTGTGTCTGTGTTCCCTCGCTAACTGGCAGCAGCTGCGCTGCGCTCGTGCGCTGAGGTAGCGCCTCACTCCTTGGCCTTTGTGCCTTAAGAGAGGTGTGCAGCGCCTAATTTAGCGCTCCACTCACCTCCCGGGGCGGTAAAAGTGAAGTTTCCTGTCAGTGCCGATAATTAGCGCCAGGCGCTAATATTTGCGCCCGGACGATATTTGCGCCCCAAATGGGGCGCGACCTAATTTCTACCCCCTATTTTCTGCTTATCTAAACAATATCCACTTCAGGCCTGTGCCATTTTCTTAGCATTGTCATTAAAGCATACAGCTCGGCTGGTTTATATAACTATCCATTTCTTGACGTAGAGAATTTATGAAAGGGCCAGATAACAGAAACAACAGAGCCTATTTATTACTGTAGTAAAAGGGAGGAATGTGTATAGGCTCTCAGCATAGGCAAGTCTGAAAGAAAAAAAAACGTGCATTTATATAGCGCCTTTCATGACCTCAGGACGTCCCAAAGTGCTTCACAGCCAATGAAGTACTTTTTGAAGTGTAGTCACTGTAGGAAACACGGCAGCCAATTTGTGCACAGTAAGCTCCCACAAACAGCAATGTCATAATGACCAAATAATCTGTTTTAGTGATGTTGATTGAGGGATAAATACTGGCCAGGACACCAGCTATAACTCCGCTGCTCTTCTTCAAAATAGTGCCATGGGATCTTTTATGTCCACCTGAGAGAGCAGACGAGGTCTCGGCTTAACGTCTCATCCAAAAGACGGCACCTCCGACAGTGCAGCACTCCCTCAGCCCTGCACTGTTCAAGACTCTGGAGTGGAACCCACAACCTCTGACTCAGAGGCGAGAGTGCTACCAACTGAGCCACAGCTGACACTCCTATTTTCCTATTCTCCTATTCTTCTACATTTTTCTAAAGAGTGACAAAAATAGCAGAGCTGGCTCCATGGACTCCCTGTGAATTCTGAGACAAGAGTAAAGTATTGAATCTGTCTCATGGTTTAACAGAACCCCATCTACTCAGCAGCAACAAACCTCTAAGTAAAAAAAAAGACTTGCATTAAAATTGCGCTTTTCATGACCTCAGGACGTCCCAAAGTGCTTTTCAGCCAATGAAGTACTTTTGAAGTGTAGTCACTGTTGTAATGTAATAAGTTATATCAATCAATATTTCGCTGCTGTCCTTCACATATGCTAAACTTTTATTTTGAATGCTTGTTTGGAATAAAATTCACCTCTCTTTTCAAGGTTGCTGTCCAGAAAGCCCCACCAGGTGGAAGGCAGAGGGTCAGTATGGCATCGCTGCACATTCTGTGCTTTCATTGCTGATTGTTGGAAACAAAATCTGTGAGCTTCATTCAGCTGGTTTGGACTTCACATTGAAAGCTGAGCGAGGGCAGCATTGTGACGGAACGTGTGGGCGCTCTAGCGCATTGTGGCACAGAGCAGTTAGATGCTGGTTCACAACTCTAATCTCCCACATGGCTCTTCCCCAGTCCTGGTCATGCCATTGCCAGGAGGCATGGAGTAGAAGACAGATACTTCCTTTCCAGGAGGGATAGAAAAATTGAAAGTCGAGTCACGCAGATCCATCTCGCAAGAAACATCTATAAAGCAACAGCCGGTTGAAGCCTCGGAGAAGGTGTAGAACTCATCATCAATCAGGGGTGCTGCTTGTGAGATATCAACAGGGAGAAAGGAGAGAAAATGCAAAATAAGCTTACAAGAAGAAGAAATGATTCTCAAAGCAAACACTGGTAGCAATGGGAATGAACATTGATATATTGACATTTAAGATAGACAGGATTCCTGTGGGGTAACAGGAGATTATAAAACTTACCTCAGTTGTCAGGAGGGTTCAGATGCACTGATCCAAAGGGGCTGCCCTGTAATGTCTAACAAAGTTTCTTCTTTTCTGGTGATCGCTAGGTGGAAGTCCCTGGAAAATGACATCACTGTAAATGTTCTTGCCTGTTTTGGGTAGTAGCTTCACACAGATGCCAGTGATGTCACTGGAGATACACATTGTGCCCCTGAAAATCGACAATGGGACATATCTCGATGCAAGTGTCAAGAAGTGCCCACTGACAAACTCTACTGCTGACCCTGGCAGGCTGTAAGGGGTCAGGGGGACTTTGCTGGTATGTCTGCTGATGGCAGGTGCCTGCACTAACAGGAACACATTTAAGGCCCCCATCACAGAAAACATGCAAAGATGGCTGTGCAGGGTCGGGTGTTGTGGGGGTGGGAGCTGTTGGGTCCCCATTAAAATTTAATGAGACTTCGCCTTTACGCGGTCCAAGCCTTGACCACCCCCAGGTACTCCTCACTTCAAGACCTGGTCTGACCAGATATTCTTCCACTGACCATTCACTCGGTCCCACTGGGAGCTGAGGACACGGGAATCCCCTGGTCAAATCTAGACTGATCCAAGCACACTGCCTGATTATTATGTTGGAAATAGTGATGGAATTGGCACTTTTTTGATATATTAGGTTCAGCTATAAGTGTAATTGACCTCCAAGGCAAACTTTGGACACACCTTCATCCTCACCATAACACTTTCCCCATTGGTTACCAAACGAGACTTAATTGCTACACAAACGAAAGCAGTTTATTGCAGTACAAGAAGAGCAGGCTATTTACTCGGTGTGGAATATTGGATAAAATGACCCTGTCAATGATACTCCATGCTAAAATAGATTCAGTACTACACATGGGTGAAGATGTGAGCAGCCACACTTTCCATATTACTTTTCAACAATCCACTGATCTCCAGTTTTGTTCATAATCATGTAATTTTAGTCATACCTCTGTGTTCAAACATGCAGCTTAACCTTATATTGGCTCATGTTCTTGACCTTGCCTCCACGTGACAAGTATCAGTCCCTTTAGCACACGTGGTGTAAAATATCATATTTGCAAAGATGTCTATCTGGCCATAACATGTAATCCATTACTCACATCTCTTTCATGTACAGTTACGCATTGCTATATGTCACGCAATATTAAACTACAGGTAGTGAAATTACTGCCCTGCTGTTAATTTAACATGGAATGCGACATATGATCACATTCTGTTTATATACATTATAAGAAGTTTAGGATCACAGTCACCCATTAGTCACACATTAATTTCCATTTTTTCAGGCCTCAAACCCAAACCATATGACTCATAATTTAGAGAGCTTGGAGGAGATCACTTCCTTCTACAACTGAAGGAAAAGGTGAGAGGCAACCATAGTTATATCATTTTGACATTTTCTCCCAAAAGAGTCTGACTGATGAAAGAAGGCTCTTCCCCTATATCCAGTCCAACAATCAAACTTTGCCACAGAAGCCATTCTAATGATTTACATTCCCTCTGTTACCTTTTGCAAAGTCTTTCAAGATGGCTACCATTCGAAGTACAAACATTTCCGAGAACATCGAAACATCTTGGACTTGAGACAGACTGGCCCATTGCACCCCAGCCCTGCCCCTGCTTCTGTTTAGTCTTTAATTACATGTACTCAGAACGACAGGCCATGATGCTAGGACTTCAGGGACAAATCAAGCATTCTAGAGAAAAGAACTGTCGGCCAGAAATTCTGCTCCCTGTTGGGGCATTTGAGGTGGAGGCAGCGGAATTTGGGAGTGAAACCCCTGTGACAGAAAGCAGAGCAAATTCCACTTGAGGGGAGGCAGACGCTCCTCCTGGCTAACATCTCAACAGCAGTCGGGGGCATTTCTGGGACATTGCTGGTCTACCCTTGAAATTATGCCAGATATGCCTCTAATAGGCCCAGCAGCACCTACATCTGAATTTGGGCTCCTCAGTGCAGGGAAACTGACATTTCAGTTTTGAAAACACTCGTGGCTGTGTCAAATTGTGTTTCCTACATTATAACAGTGACTACACTTCAAAAGTATTTCATTGGCTGTAAAGTGCTTTGGGACATCCTGAGGTCGGGAAAGGAGCTATATAAACACAAGTTCTTTCTTTTCATTAAATGCTGCCTGACTCTCTTTTACTCCATTATGTGCTCTTCCCTGGTAATGGCCGACAAGGGAAAACCCATAGGAAATGTGCTCCTGCCTCACTGTGGCTAGGGGGCCAGGGTGGGTGGGCATGATAATCTGCCGGTGGTCTGTTGAAAGCAATGAGAAGCATGTCCGGGTCGGTATAGCCAGAATGACAAAATAAATCATTGCAAAAAGTGTTTTCCAGCTGCAGAAATTGGCTGCCTCGTCAACTCGCCAAGGCTTCTTCGGCAGCACCTCCCAAACCCGTCATCTCTACCACCTAGAAAGACAAGGGCAGCAGGCGCATGGGAACACCACCACCTGCAAGTTCCCCTCCAAGTCACACACCATCCTGACTTGGAAATATATTGCCGATCCTTCATCGTCGCTGGGTCAAAATCCAGGAACTCCCTCCCTAACAGCACTGTGGGAGTACCTTCACCACAAGGACTGCAGCAGTTCAAGAAGGCGGCTCACCACCACCTTCTCGAGGGCAATTAGGGATGGGCAATAAATGCTGGCCTTGCCAGCGACGCCTACATCCCATAAACGAATAAAAAATTCTTACATTACAACAGTGAGTACACTTCTAAAAGTACTTCATTGGCTGTAAAGCGCTTTGAGATGTCCTGAGGTTGTGGAAGGTGCTATAGACATGCAAGTCTTTCTTCCTTTCTAATGAATCTCTCTAGATTTTTCAGGCTCACAACTCCCCCCTTCCACCTATTTCAGCTGATGATGGCAGAAGCTCAGACCTGCAGTGCTATTGGCTCTCACTATATTAAATGTAAATGAGGTGACTTGGACTCGGTGGTTGGATCACAGGAAGGGCCATAAAGCACAAGAGAACTCAAGGGGAGTGATTTTTTGATGGAAAACTACAGTTGTCCAATTTTCGTACCACAAAAATTACTTGCCTCAATTATGCACCAGAAATATACCGAAAACTATGAGGAAATTCACTCCACAGACATCACCAGCAACACAGACACCAGCAGAAACACAGACACCTCAGCAACACATAGACACCATCATCAACATAGACACCAGCAGCAACATAGACACCAGCATCAACATAGACACCAGCAGCAGCAACATGAAGACAATATAAGCAGGTAAGACACATAGCAGATTCTGTGACTTCCCATGTACAATGCAGCGGAAGATCTTCTTAAAAGTTATTTCTAATAAAATGTAACAGTATAGGCCTTGAAATTCCTGAGCCAGGAAGGGTGCTACCAGGGTGTATGTCTGACAGCGCGTCCGAATTTGGGGCAGGACCTTGTTCTGTTGGGCCTCTGCCTCTTTCTCTCCACAATCAAAAATTCTGAGCCTTTTATGTCCTCCCATCTTCCTAAAGTCACTGAAAGAGGCGGGACTGGCAAGATGATGTCACCCGCCAGAAATCCCACCAGTGCCACCTTTCCTGCAGCTCACTGAAATTAGGCCTGTATGATGCAGGTGTACTTGGTACATTAACGTGGAAGAGGGGCCCTACAATGTCGGGTTTTTCCTAATGGCCGTCAGTTGCCATTTGGAAAGTGGCAACGGTGAAATGACAGTTCTTTATATTAAAAAAAATTCCGCCTTCAGCTGAAGCGGCCATCCCCTGATAAAGCAGCAAAGAGCCGCGCTGAAATTCCTGACTCCAGCATGCGGTGGACACCCGGTGAACATAACGAATGGTGCGTGCTTTATGTAAATGATCCTGTTATATATCGTGGGTCTGGCGTAGGTTTGCTCAGGGAAGCTGAACGATGTATTTAATAAGGATGGAAGGATCGATGTAACGTGTATATAAAATGTGAAAAGTATTTTTATATAACGAGAGGGTTTAAATTCATTTGTATGCAGTATTTTGGAAAAGATTTTTTTGAATAAAAATATTAATCAAATTTATATTTATGTGAATGTCAGTTTCTGCGATGGGTGGGTAGAAGAAGGTTATGCTTATTTTGATGAAAATGGGGGTGTCATGAAGCAGGTTGCTGGGACATAGTGCCAAAGTGGAAAACATGAAGATTGAGGTTGTGTTGGCCTTGTTATACAAGTTGAATATGTGACTAGTGAATGGGTAGGTTGTGGAGCTTGAGTTGAGTGATGGTGTGGAGTGAAACATTAGGAGAACAAAAAGTGGGGCTGTGGAAAGGTGGGTGCCGCTGAGTGGGAAAAAGGCTAGTGATGGCGAGTGGATGGTAAAAAACACTGATGGCCAGGAAGGTGAACAGTTCAGGATGGAAATTAAGGAAGAGAAAATTAGTGATTCCAGAGAGTTTGGCAATAGTGAGTAATGAGTATGGAAGAGATTGGTGGGATGAGGTGTGAGCAGGATAGGACAATTATTATAAAGGACATTTTGCGGGAAAAGGCAGGGAGGAGAGCTAGAAATATATATTTATATGCATCTGTGGTGGGAATCTTGGGGTTTGGAAGATTGGGGGGTTTCAAGGTGTGCAGCAAATTAAACAAACACAAACATAGAGAGAAGGATTGAAAAAAACAGCTGAGCTGTACTTTAAGAAACAAACAGCCAATGGAGTTGTGAGGGGAGATTTTCTCCCATCCGCTCCTCCACAATCCAGTCCATCCTTTCCACCCACCATAACTCCTGTGTCTCCTCTTTCTCACACCTGCCCCTCTCCATTCTTTCCCTTACCTCAAACCCCTCCTGTTGAACCTGTCACTCTTCCTCGCCATAATAAATACACCCACCCCATCACCCCAGCCCTCTTACTTGCTTATGCCCTCATTTCCCCCTCCACCATTACCCCTACACCTAACCCTGACCCCTTACTCTCAATCTCCCAATCTTACCTCTACCTCCATTTCCATCACTCCTAATTGCTTCCCCTTGCCCATTCCCCCCTCCCTCACCCTTCTCTTTATTTTTTCAAAGCACTTATGGTATTTATACCGTATTTGAGGTCAAGAGGAATTTGGCCTGAGGTCTGAGGCAAGGGGGCATTGGGCAGCTTGAGTCCCCAGATTGGAGTGGGACAGTTGGGAGTAGTGGATGAGTGGCATTAATGGGAATGGGGTAGGAAGCAATGTCAGTAGCAACCGGGGTAGATGGGTAGGAGTGGCAACGGGTAAAAGGAAGGGGAGAAGATGGAGAGAATGGGTGGTGGTGACAATAATGGGGATGGGCTACGACAGACCGTGAAGTCATGACTGGGAAGATTAAGGCTGGGATTAATTACATGATCAACTCCAGCCAATAGCGGGTAAGTGTAATTGGTTGATTAGTGCCATATAGCTTAATCCTCAAACAGAAGGATTAAATCAAGACTGACTCACAGCTCAGTATAATATACAAAGAAATTGAAGTGTCACAGAGAATTGTGACAGAAAAATGTGACAAAAATAGAATGATGGAAAAATCATGACAGTATAAAATATTTCAGCAAGTAAGTGATTCACTTATAGGAAGTGTGTGCACATACACAAGATTTTTATATATTATTGATATATATCGAGAGAAATCTAGTCATTTCATGGTGGGCTTTATTTTTTTGGCCTTTTAGATGGAGCCAGAGATTTATATGTTCCAATCTACGGCAAAACAATTATCCTCCAAATGACCTCAGGATGTGCTTAGTCTCTAATTGACTGGAGGATGTGCTTATTTACAGCAACCAGACATTGCGCTCTTAATGGGACAAGCCAACTTATACACAGATACACATTAGCAGTAGAATAATATATTATGTGTTATAATTATAAAGTATTATGGTTCCGTCTGTATCCTCCGACTTAGCTTGATCAACTGCTAGCATTTTTTGCATTTTATTACAGTCGTAATATTTGCATTTTATCTCAGCAGTTACAGAAACACTAATATTTTTACTCTACCTGTACATGCCCAGGACTGGTCCTCTTCTGAAAAAGGGCTGATGAGTTAATTTTTTAGTGCATTTTGTGTTCTGAAGAGCACATTTTATGGCTGGATGGACCTTGTCTAATGCGGATACAGGTCTGGTTTATTTCTTGATATATATATAGATTCTGATCTACCACAAGCCACCTATCTCTTCCCCCACCCACCTTCCAATTCTTCCAAGCCTTGCAAGTCCTTTACAGTCTCAGTCAAGTCCCTCCTGCCCACAGCTGGATAACTGTGGAAAGTCTGGAACTGTTGCAATTAATTCATGTTGAGATGATCAAAACCAACTCTGATTTTCCTGTGTAACTAGGCCATAATTGCGGTACAAGCTGCATTTTTACAAGGACAAAAGATGTTTTATATTCTGTGCAAAAAGACCTGCCGCATAAGTATTTTCTCTGAATTGAAATGAGCTGCAGAACTGGAAGAAAAACAAAAAATGTGTTTTTATGATTTGACAACAAAATGGAGATTGAACGTTGAGGTACAATGAATGTCATCTGCCTCGGTAGAAAAATGAAAATAAATTGATTAAAATAGTACTCAATGGCTTAAAATGCCGAATTGCATAAATCTCACTCAAGTTAAGGGCTAAATGAAGATATTGTGAGCAATCAGCAAAGTGCCAATAGATGCTTTGCTTCATGCAGGCAATTAGAGTGTTTTTTGATCAGTAGTTTTTTTGACAGTAAAGGCTGAACTTATTTACTTTACTGCACTGCTCTGCAGACATTTCCTGAACAAGGCACCATACATTTAAAACTGTGGTTTGCTATCGCAAGGGAAGGAAAGAGGGAAACTGCTAGTTCAGGAAATACTTTGATTAAATTATTTACACATGTCTGTCTGCAAGATTGACTACAAAGTTCTAAAAGATATATTTTAGGTGTTTGGCTGTAATGAAAACCAGCAGTACCTTTAGCTATTACATCTGTTTTTCTGAATATGCTTGTATGGATCATAGTTATAAAATATCAGTAGTTCTGCACACATATCCTGATGATACTGCTGAATCCTCACATTATGCTTTCTGAGCAAATAGTGCTGAACCAATCTACAGATGTGATATTCCACATCTGGAAATATTTTACAGTTGTAAACAATCTTTATATCTGTATAAAATTATGGATATAACGGAAATAAAATCTAATGAGTCAACCAAATAAAAAGTCTTAAATGATTTTTTGAATTCTGGTTTAACAGGGACATTTATTAGTTTGTGTGTGCACATGTCCATGTGGTCAGCACACAAGCTTTCATGGATCTACCTAATATAACAACTGCAGTACCAGTTCATAAAACTTCATTTTGGCATCATCCTGCCAAGCAACACAGAGCATCAAAATCCCATGAAGAAAAACAGAAAGATAAGCTCACTTAGTTTGGGTAAGGAGAGTATTAGCTACAGGAAAATGATTTAATTCTCTTTAAATTAAATATATGCATAAACCATATCTACTCTAGTAATACATTATACTACGTTGACTCTTTGTCATGTATCATATTTTTTGAGCATTTTTCCAGAGAAGGGATTGGGAAAAGATTTACATATAAATGTTGTTTTTTTTAAAGCAAAGTGTATTCACACTAGTTAAAAGAATACTGAGACAATAGCTAGTTAAAATGTTCATGTGACAGACATTGAAGTTGTTTCACCAAAGACTGTAAATAAAAGCAATTTGTTAGCTTGTCTTGGATAATCATTTTACACTCATTGGGCTGGATTTTGAATGACCCATGGAGTCGGGTTTGGAGGCATGTGGGGGGTTAAATTTGCGGGGTCGGGGTTTCCAACCCCATCCTGACTCCATCCCGCCTCCACGCAATTTTGACAGAATCAGTCGCGGGGTTCCCGACTCCGTCCCGCCTTCAAGAGGCGGGAGAGGCCATTAAAGCCCTTAACAAGCTCTAAATTGGCTCTGTAATGCCATTTTGAAACGCTGTAGCTAGTTTAACCCTCTTCTGACGTGAAGCACGCCTGGTGTGAAACACTCCAATGAAACCTGGCGGGAGCACAAGTGGATAGCTGACTATCGGCTGCAGGTCCACTATTACAACGGAGATGTGATGAAGGTAGTAGTAGTATTAGGTCTGAACGTCGCCTCTGATGCTGCTGCATTGAATGTCTTCAGAGACTGCCTGGGAGGACTTGCTTGGCAAAAAATTCTCTCTCTCTCTCTCTCTCTCTCTCTCTCCAGATCTACTCACATCAAAAGCCAGGCAGGCAGGTCCTCTCTCACCAACAGTCTCTGAGACTAGGCAGTCAGCAATGATGACATCATCAGAGGCGACTTTCAGACTGAAAACACTAATTAGTTCATGGGTTCCCACATGCTCCAACTCAATTGCCCAATTAAGTGAAAATTGCATCAGGCATCCACATTAATCTGGAGTCGGGGGGGAAACACGAAATGCGGATTACACGACCCCAACCCGACCCCAAGACAAAATCCAGCCCATTGTGTTGAGAAATCCCTGGTCCCAGGTGCTCAGCAGGGGTTGTCTATCAAGACCCTCATTCAGGTTGTGAACAAAGAGAGATAAAAACAGAAACAGAAACATCAGATTCAGAAGGTCAAAATGCAGAAGTAGTTAGAAGTTATTTTGCTTAAGTCAAGAAAGACAACCCACTGACGTGGGGAAGCATATCATGTTCATTATTTTGTATCATTACAGAAAGATAAATTATACAGATTGAACTAAGTGAGACTAATGATAACGCCGCTCTGTACTTTTTTTACAATTATATTAGGAAAAAGACGGTAGTCAGGAGCAATGTTGGTCCCCTTAAAAACTGAAAGCGGTGATAAGGACATGATGAATAATTACTTTACGTCAGTATTTACAGTAGAGGAAGAGGATAGCATGCCAGAAATCCCAAGGAAACTAAATCAGGGACAGGGACTCAATAAAATTAATGTAAGTAAAATAACAGTAATGAAGAAAATAATGGCACTAAAGAGTGACAAATCCCCAGGACCAGATGGTTTCCATCCCAGGGTTCTAAAGGAAGTAGGTCTATACATTGCAGATGCCCTAACTATAATCTTCTAAAGTTCTCTCAATTCAGGATAGGGTGACTGAACACCTCAAAAATTTTCAGTTGATCAGAGAGAGCCAGCAGGGATTTGTGAAAGGTAGGTCATGCCTAACAAACCTGATTGAATTTTTTGAAGAGGTGACTAAAGTAGTGGACAGGGGAATGTCTATGGATGTTATTTATATGGACTTCCAGAAGGCATTTGATAAAGTCCCACATAAGAGCCTGATAACTAAGGTATAAGCCCATGGAATTGAGGGAAAATTATTGACCTGGTTAGGAAATTGGCTGAGCGGAAGGAGCCAGGCAGTGGGGATAATGGGTAGGTACTCAAATTGGCAGGAGGTGACTCGTGGTGTCCTGTAGGGATCAGTGTTGGGGCCTCAACTATGCACAGTACTTATTAACAACTTAGATGATGGCATAGAAAGTCATATATTCAAATTTGCCGATGACACAAAGATAGGTGGAATTGTAGGCAGTGTAGATGGAAGCATAAAATTACACAGGGGTTAGTGGTCAGGGACAGGATGGTGTGACTGCAACTCAGGCAGGTAAGGGGACCCCAGGTGCAGTGCTAGAGGAGCCTCAGCCTTTGCCCTTGTCCAACAGGTATGAGGTTCTTGCTGCCTGTGTGGATGAGGGAAAAGCCTGTAGGATGGATGAGCAGGCTGACCATGGCACCATGGTGCAGGAGGCCATTCAAGTGGGGGGAGTGAAAGGGAATGTAATTGTGGTAGGGGACAGTATAGTCAGGGGGATAGATATTGTTCTCTGCAGCCGCGACCGAGAGTTCCGAAGGTTGTGTTGCCTGCCAGGGTTAAAGACATCTCCTCGCGGCTGGAGAAGAACTTGGAGTGGGAAGGGGGAGGATCCAGTTGTTGTAGTCCACGCAGGAACCAATGACATAGATAGAACTAGGAATGAGGTTCTGCTGAAGGAGTTTGTGGAGCTAGGATCCAAATTAAAAAGCAAAATCTCAAAGGTAATAATCTCTGGATTGTTACCTGAGCCACGCGCAAATTGGCATAGGGACAAACAGATTAGAGGTTTAAATGCGTGGCTCCATGAGTGGTGTGGGAGGAAGGGGTTTCGGATCATGGGGCACTGGCACCAGTACTGGGGAAAGAGGGAGCTGTTCTGTTGGGACGGGCTCCACTTAAACTGGGCTGGGACCAGTGTCCTGGCGAACCAAATAACTAGAGCAGTAGGCAGGGCTTTAAACGAATGAAGGGGGGGCGGGAGGATTCAGGAAAGAGTAAATTTAAAAGCAGCGAGAGAAATGTCAAGGCTCTAGAGCAGAGTAGTATTTTGGGTAAAAATAAGCAGAGTGGGTCAGGAAGGGACAAAGAGAAACTAATGGGACTACATCCTAGGGTTCTAAAAGAGGTGGTTGAAGAGATAGTGGATGCATTGGTTTTGATCTTTCAAAATTTCCTAGATTCTAGAATGGTCCCAGCAGATTGGAAGGTCGCAAATGTAACACCGCTATTCAAGAAAGGAGGGAGAGAAAAAACAGGGAACTACAGGCCAGTTAGCCTGACATCAGTCGTCGGGAAAATGCTGGAATCAATTGTTAAGGAAGTGGTATCAGGGCACTTAGAAAATCATAACATGATTAGGCAGAGTCAACATGGTTTTATGAAAGGGAAATCGTGTTTGACAAATTTACTAGAGTTTTTTGAGGATGTACCTAGCAGGGTAGATAAAGGGAAACCAGTGAATGTAGTATATTTGGATTTCCAAAAGGCATTCGATAAGGTGCCACATAAAAAGTTATTACACAAGATTAGGGTTCATGGGGTTGGGGGTAATATACTAGCATGGATTGAGGATTGGTTAATGGACAGAAAACAGAGAGTAGGAATAAATGGGTCATTTTCGGGTTGGCAGGCTGTAACTAATGGGGTACCGCAAGGATCAGTGCTTGGGCCTCAGCTATTCACAATCTACATCAATGATTTGGATGAGGGGACCAAATGTAATATATCCAAGTTTACTGATGATACAATGCTGGGTGGGAATGTAAGTTGTGAGGAGGATGCAAGGAGGCTTCAAGGGGATATAGAAAGGCTAAGAGGGTGGTGAATCTTTGGAATCCTCTACCACAGAGGGTTGTGGAGGCTCAGTCGTTGAGTATATTCAAGACAGCGATCGATAGATTTTTGAATCAAGGGATATGGGGATAGTTCAGGAAAGTGGAGATGAGGTAGAAAATCAGCCATGATCTTATTTAATGGCTCAAAGGGCCAAATGGCCTACTCCTGCTCCTATTTCTTATGTTCTTATATCGACAGATTAAGTGAATGGGCAAAACTGTGGCAAATGGATTTCAATGTAAGCAAATGTGAGGTCATCCACTTTGGACATAGAAAGAATAGAACAGGGTACTTTCTAAATGGTAAAAAGCTAAAAACAGTAGAGGTCCAAAGAGATCATTTAAATGTCATGAACAGGTACAGAAAATAATCAAAAAGGCTAATGGAAGGCTGGCCTTTATATCTAGAGGACTAGAATACAAGGGGGTAGAAGTTATGCTGCAGGTGCAAAGGATGGTATAAGTTTGGAACTCTCTTCTGCAAATGGCAATTGATGCTAGATCAATTGTTAATTTTATATCTGAGATTGATAGCTTTCTGTTAACCAAAGGTATTACGGGCCAAAGGCAGGTATATGGAGTTAGATCGCAGATCAGTCATGATCTCATTGAATGACGGAGCAGGCTCGAGGGGCTGAATGGCCTACTCCTGTTCCTATGTTCCTATGTATGTTCATTTGCTGTGAGATAAAACAGCTTAACGATTCATATCGTGCACAGATTTACCAAGTGTTTTCTCAGTCTGTCTTTGGAAATATTGGGGATAAAATTCTATTTTGGCAGGAGTGCCTGATTTTTCTTTCCATTGACTTCAATGGAAAGGAAAATTGGTCGGTGTATATAACAGGTGGCCGATCCACTACCGTCCATTTTGCACCCCCACTGAAGTTGAATTCCACCCCCATTGAAGAGGTGCATGTCTTTGGAAAGATTGGAGAGGTGTACATGAGGGCACATGCGATAGACACGAATATCCAGTTCAGATAACATGCTGGTACTATTGTTATACCCTGGATTACACTATTGTTTAGTTAGATACTGGGTTGTAAGGGCAAACTCTTAAACATAAGATGCTCAGACTACCTACAATAGGCACCAGCACCAGAAGACCCTATCTAATGTGAATACAAAAACCTGTAATATTCCTATTTTCGTGTTTATGTTCGTAAAATATACTTTTCCAGAAAGTGTGTTGACAGGATATAGTACACATGAGCAGATTAAATGATGCAGTATAGAGAAAGAAAACAACTAGGATCTTGCAATCTTGATGAATATTTATAGTTTGCTTTTTCCATCTCGCATTCAAAATGCCACCAAAAATATATGTCAGTAAAGCATTATTCATAGAATCATAGAATAGTACAGCCATTTGGCCCATCGAGTCTGTGCCAGATCTTTCGAAGAGCAATCCAGTTAGTCCCATTCCCCCGCTTGTTCCCCATATCCCTGCAATTTTTTCTCCTTCAAGTATTTATCCAATTCCCTTTTGAAGGCTACTATTGAATTTGTATCCATCGCCCTATCAGGCAGTGCATTCCAAATCCTAACCACTCGTTGCGTAAAAAAGCTTTTCCTCATGTCGCCTCTGGTTCTTTTGCCAAATACCTTAAATCTGTGCCCTCTGGTTATCGACCCTTCAGCCATTTGAAATTTATTGGCCTAGAAATTTGATTGCACTGCACCTGTTCTTCAGATGTAAAACGAGCACCGAAGGGTCCAATATAACGGGTGGTGCCCATTGCTATTCTGTGCCTGAAGTGTGCTGCCCACATATTGGATCAGGCAGCTTCACAGGCATCCAGGGTGCATACTGGAAGTATTAAAAGCCTCATTATAATATTAAAATAAGGGTTCTACACTAGTTGTAAGATATTTTGGGTAATTGGTCTGCCCTGTCCATGTGATAAACTTGCCCAGCAAATCATGGTGCTAACAGTCAGCAAAGATCCTTCGGGAATACAATTTAAAGGGCTCATGCCCTCCATATAGGTTCGTTGCTGGTTTGCCCTCTTCTGCCTCTGGGCCTTTTATTGGCTATTTTCTTCATCCCTCAAATGAATTCTGACTTCTGGGAACAACTTTGTGCTGGTGACGGATTGTTTTTGTCTACTTTGGAAAGAGTTTGTTTCAGTCAAGGTTGGTCTGGTAGGTCTGCCTTTGGGGCTGGAGAATGAGGAGGAGCAGCGAAGAAGACAGGAGAAGCTGGGAGAAGAGGGGGGAGGAGGGCACTGCGCAGGAGGCCATACCCACAGTGGGTCTTCAGGGAGCACTTCTCATACCTCAAGGTTACCGAGCAGCAATGTGTGAGGCATGTGAGGAGCTGGTTGGGTGACACTAACAAGGGCACTGGCGGAGTGGGTGGTGGGGGAGCAGGCATGCTGTCATCATGTTTCTGCTTCCACGTTAAACATTTGCCAAATACAGTTTGTATATTTTCTAACTTGCAGAATGGCTAACAGGACCTCTCCAATTTTTAACTGCATTCCTCACGATCCATTCAGAGGAAATATGACAATTGTTGATAACCAGAGTAGGGAGAGGCCTATTTTGCCAAAGCCTGCTTCCAATCTCATCACAGCTCCAGCTGAATGATCTACACTAGTGTTACAGTTGAATGTGAACAGAAGTCCACATTTCCCCTCAACCAAGGTTCCCAGCTGGAAGTTCCCATCAATGGTAAAAAAAAGCATAAAAAGGAAGGGGGCCTAAAAAAGGAGCAAAAGAGTTAGGGGGAAAAATTCAGTTGGTTGCGCCTCCCGTTAGCGCCTTAAGAGGGCGCTAATGGGGCGCAAAGCATCTAGCGCCCAGGCGCGGCGAAGTTTGCGCCCAGGCGCGGCGAAGTTTGCGCCGCTCGCGAAATTAACTAGACATTTTGCAGCGGCGCTAAACACTACCGCCACGATCTCCTGCGCCGGCAGATCGTGACGTCAGTCGAGTGCACAACGCCCCGGTATCGCCCCGGAGCGGATATTGAGTGGCGCCCCCTGCCTTACCGCCTGACGCTAGCAACGACAGGTTGAGGGGAGCGTTCTGCAGTCATGAAGGGAAAGGGGGAGCGCTATTTAAAGGTGACCGCATCCTGCCTTTTATTGTTGGTGCCATTTTTGAACTACGCATTCTGAGCGAGAGAGAGAGAGACTTCTGGAGAGATTCAACGTTGTGTGAAGGAGTTTTGGGTACTGAGCAGCACTTTGCAGGTTCATTTTGATTTGCCATTCCTTGTATCGATTTAGAAGAGACTGTGGGGGCTGCACTCTGAGCTCTTTGCCTGGTACTCTCCATTGATCTTTCCAGCAGATTTGATGTGCAGGTCTCTCCAGGCCGAGATTCAAGGCTGCAATGAGCAGGATGTGGATGGAAAGCAAGATTAACCATCCCCTTTAAGAACTGGCCCATGTCATTGTGTGTGTGTTCCATTGTTGACTGACATTACATGAGCTTCACCAGCGCTCTGAGGTAGCGCCTCGCTCCTCGGCCTTTGCGCCTTAAGACAGGTGTGAAGCGCCTGATTTAGCGCTCCAATCACCTCCAGGGGCGATAAAAGTCAAGTTTGCAGTCGGTGGCGATAATTAGCGCCAGGCGCTAATCTTTGCGCCCGACCGATAATTGCGCCCCAAATGGGGCGATACTGAATTTCTCCCCCTTACTGTTTTGAAGAGGTACAGAATGCTTGAAGCTTGGGAATATTTTCATTATGAACGACGAAAGAACTTACAGTTATATAACCACAGCACACCTTTTAACATGGAAAAATGTCCCAAGATGTTTCATAGAGGTGTAAGGGGGAAAAAAATGGATACTGGGCCAAAAAAGGAGATACTAGGAGGGTTGGCCAAAGGTTTGGTCAGAGGTGGGTTTCAAAGAGGGACTTAAAGGAGCAGAGGGAGGTAGATTAGTGGAGGGGTTTAGAGAGGGAATTCCAAGCATGGGTTGTAAATGGCTGAAGGCATGGCCACCAATGGTAGAGTGAAGGGAGGGAGGAATTCACAAGAGGGACAAAGTGTTCAGGGGGAGGGGAGATTGTAGCACTAGAGAAGGTTACAGAGATAGGGAGGAGAGAGACCATGATGGGAATTTTAACTCAACGAGAATGGAGCTGGCCAGCAGTTAAAATGAAGCGGCTTCATTTTCCGCTCTGTTCCTGCCGATTTCTGCTGGTTTTGGCAATGAATGAGGTACCTGCCAGACTCGGGCGGGGGCCTCATGCATAAATGCTAATTGGGGTCCAATGATGTCAATAGGACCATAATAGTATTTTATTTGGGGCCTGTGGAGAAGCTGCCGTGGCTTTGAGCTAGGCTGAAGCAGGAGTGTTCCTCTGGGCCCCACAAGGTAAGTCGTGGCCTCCTGCCCCAGAATTCCACCCCCCCCCCATCCTCCTGCCCCAGACTCCCCCATACACTCCTGCCCCAGACTCCCCCTTACACTCCTGCGAGACCCTCTTGAAACCCCTTTCCCTGCCACTTACCTGGAACTGGCGAGTGGCCAAAGGCTGCCCGCTCTGCACCCACCAGCCATTATTTGCTGTCTTCTCACCTGCTCTTGGGCAAGAAGTGGGCTGGTGCCCCTTTGTTGTCCTCAGAATGTCCCAAAGGTCTTCACATCCAGTGGACTACTTTTGAAGAGTAATCACTGTTGTTTCCCAGGCAAATGCAGCTGCCAATTTGTGCACAGCAAGGTCCCACAAAAAGCAAATGCAGGTTGATGGATGAATATTGGCCAGAACCCAAAGAGAACTTGCTACTGTTCTTCAAGTAGAACTGTGTCAACATTTACAGCCATCTGTCAGCCATGTCAGCTGTGGCTCAGTGGTAGTACTCTTGCCTCTGAGTCAGAAGGTTGTGGGTTCAAGCCTCGTTCTAGAGACTTGCAACGCATAATGTAGGCTGATACATTTTCTCTCAGTACTGCACTGTCAGAAGTGCTATCTTTTGGATGAGATGTTAAAACGAGACCCCTTTTGCCCTCTCAGGTGGTCGTACAATTTACCATGGCACTATTTTGAAGAAGAGCAGGTGAGTTCTCCGCGGTGTCCTGAATAATATTTATCCCTTAACCACCCTCACTAAAATGGATCATCTGGTCATTATCATCTTGCTGTTTGTGGGATCTTGCTGTGCGCAAATTAGCTGCTGCATTTCCTACATTACAGCAGTGACTACACTTCAAAAAGTTCTTCATTGGCTGTAAAGCACTTTGTGGCATCCTAAGGTCAGGGAAGGTGCTAGATAAATGCAAGTTTTTGTTTTATCTGCACAGGTAGATGGGGCCTAGGTTTATATTGTCATTCAAAAGGGAGCACCTTCAACAATGCAGCACTGCTTCAGTACTGCATGGATGTGTCAGCCTTGATTATGTGCTGAAGTCCTAGAGTGGGGCTCAATGGTCGCACTCTGACCTCTGACTCTGAGCAGTGAGAGTGCTACCACTCAATCAAGCTGAGACTTCAGCTTAATTTAAAAGCTGATTTTAAGGAAGTACACTCTCAGCTTTCATTAAAATGAATGGACAGAAAATCATGGGGATACATCTGTGATTTCCCAGTATGTGCTTTCAGCAGCCAAAGATTCCCATGAGAGTGTGAATTCTTAAATTTGTCTCTTTAATGTTCCTGATTATTTGATATTTCTGCTCATTTTCAAATAGTTTAGAGGGTACTGAATTCAATTTCTTAACCTGCAGTGAATTAACTGAGGTGGCAGTGGGAGTGCAACAATTGACCTAAGTGCCTATTGGTTAGGAAGGGAAAAAAAGATCAGAAGGGGCTTTGCCTCTAGATCCCACATAGAATGGGCTTATGTGTGAATTATGGCTGAGGACAGAATCAGGCTCAGCTGTGATGGTCCCAACAGTTAAACAGCATGTCAACTCATAGGGGGTAATTGTGACTTTGGGTGACAGTCTAAAATGTGCAATATCGATTCAGCTGCCGTTATACCTCTCTCCTGATTTTCATTTCCATTGACTTCCATGGAAATTCAAATTAGGAGAGATGTATAGCAGGCAGCTGAATCAATATCGCCCGTTTCACACTGTCACCCAAAGTTACAATTACCCTCACACTATCAAACCTCACGAAGGTTGACCTATTGTGTGACATATTGGAGGGCCTGTTATGAGCTAAATAATGAGCATGTCCTCAATACCATGAAATTGTAAGAGATATTCCAGCATTATCATACAGTGCATCAGTGGATCACTGAGCAAATGAAAGCTCACCAGCTGCCTGACACGGTTTGAAAAATCTCTCTCTTCATGTTTTTTTTCTCATTTCTTCAATATCTAGGCAACTGGTCATCCAGTTTGAATTTGCAGAGGCTGCAACAACCTCTATCAGGTATCAAATGCACTTTTTTTGTGAGTGCAGATTAAAGCCAAATGCTTACTATTTGAGAACACATCTTACACCAGCAAGCCTCTTTCCTGATTGGGATGTAATGACACTGTGACCTATAAATTATTTATTTTTGTTTTCTTATCTTATTGAAATATAAGACATTTTAACGATTACAATGTGATTATTATGTTGAATCCTGAAATACCCTTGTTAATTTGGAACAGTTTTGTCTCTTTGGGAAGGTAACATGTCTCGTGGGTTCTGTGTAAATGACTTGACACTTTACTCCTAATGAGACTTGCTTGATTATTGCAAATTGCCAAAACTGTCAGTATGAATTAGGGAGGAAAAGTCTCCTATGTATCCAATTAAGGGATAAATTGAATGGAGTGGAATCTAGCAAGATGTGAGAAGTATATAAAGTGATAGTACACTGATCAATAATTCATTGGCGGCTACGCGAATGGGTATGAATGGAAAAAATAGTCAGACATACTCAAACAGGTCCACTCTAATACATAGGATGAATGTTACACTCATTTACTGCAATTTTCTGTAATTGAAGGCAAGAAGTATACTGAGGAAATCAAACATTTAATTGTGAGGAAATTACATGCATTTAAACATAATTTAGCAACACAAGAATGTATCTTCAGGAGATTAATATGCGGGTAGCCTACCGTGTAGACTGTGTAGCAGTATAAACAGATTTTATTGTGTTGCTTTGAGGCCTTTTACAAAAGCACAAAAGTGACAGTGCTCTCAGTTGTATTATCACTGTGTGACAGAGCTCTCTCTTTGTTGTATTATCACTGTGTGACAATGCTCTCTCCATATCTGTTGTATTATCAATGTGTGACAGTGCTCTCTATCTCTCTCTGTTGTATTATCACTGTGTGACAGTCCTCTCTCTCTCTTTGTTGTATAATCACTGTGTGACAGAGCTCTCTCTCCCTGTTGTATTATCACTGTGTGACAGTGCTCTCTCTCCCTGTTGTATTATCACTGTGTGACAGAGCTCTCTCTCTCTGTTGTATTATCACTGTGTGACAGTGCTCTCTCTCCCTGTTGTATTATCACTGTGTGACAGAGCTCTCTCTCTCTGTTGTATTATCACTGTGTGACAGTGCTCTCTCTCCCTGTTGTATTATCACTGTGTGACAGAGCTCTCTCTCCCTGTTGTATTATCACTGTGTGACAGTGCTCTCTCTCCCTGTTGTATTATCACTGTGTGACAGTGTGTAAGGGGTTCGCGTGGCTCTGTGCTTAGCCTGGGTGCTAGTACGGGGTTAGGCCTTGTTGCCTGTTCTGGTCTCCAGCCAGCCTGGTAACACTAGACACCTGTGAGTGGTTCAACCCACTCGCCCTTACGGTTCTGACACTGGACTTAGGTGCGAGAGCAATAATGCAGAGAAAACTCAGGTAGACCCGGTTGAATAGTACGAAATGGAAAATCTTTATTGCATATTATTCAAGATTACGAAATACATGTCATAAGCACAGATTAATGACAGTACAAACTTACATACATTTATGCAACTAGGTTTAGGGAAACGAGGAGCGCACGACACATCGTAAAAGGGGACACACATTATAATTATCCTTAAAACAAAAAACCCTCCCCTATCTATACCTGTCCTAATCTAGAGCTGTAGGATCGAGACTCATGCTCACCACTCGTGATAACTCGGAGAATTCCGAAACGCTGCTCGGATGTTTTCACCACAGCACCTGACTATTCACGTGTTGATCAGGGGTCTCTGTACCCCACTTGTTTACTCGCTTTGCTCCGGCTAGCAGGCTGGACCGTCTGCTGTCATGAAGATCTGTGTTGACCTCGGAACTCTGATAAAACTCAAAGAAGAGTCTTCCTGTGCCCGACACCAGTTAGCCAGTAAAATTCAAAGAAGAGTCTTTCTGGACCGACACCAGTTGTCGGTAGAACTCGAAGAAAGGTCTTCCAGGGCCAGTTGTGGAGTAGCCGATAGAATTCGAAGAAGTGGTTAATCGATTTTCGGGCGCGGTCGGGGTTTACTGACCGCGGCGGCACGTGTAGTCGTCTTCTTCTCTTCTCATCTCATCTCATCTCCTCTCGGGCCTTCGGTTCCAACACCGTTTACTGACTTCTCGGGATGGTGCGCCCGCTTACAGGCCTTCGCAGACCAGCTCTCCACAGATCTTCGCGGCAAGCCACGAGGTTGACTCCCGGAAAATCAGCGGATCAGAGAATAAGAGTCAAGAGTTCTCTAGCGAGTCAAAGGAATAAGAGAAAGATGGACGTTTGGACACTACAGTTATAGTACTGTAATTCCTTATCTCCTGCCCAATCTTAATGTTCATCTTTTGTCATGTTTTGGCGCTCAAACTTCTTGTATGGGGTGGTACTTGTCGTTAATGGGTTTCGGTGATACTTGTAACTGTCTGAGTACCCGTTACTATTTCTCCCCTTGTGGAACCGGCTAGGAGTCTCCCTGGAGGGGTTTTGGGGGCCTCCGAATTCTTGCTGTGAGTACCCGCGAACGGCTCTCTCATCGTAGAGCCGTGGGGAATTTGCGTATCAATGTCTTTGGATGGTCCCCTTGATTACCCAGTACAATAGCTCTCATTTGTGCATGGAAAACCCGATTCCAGCACTTATATTCCTTGCTCGGGTGTTAAAATGTGAAACGATCTCGTCTTGTCTTATCTCAATATGCTGAGTCCTGTCCGATCTTGCTGAAATGTTTATTGAAACGCCATCTTGTCTGCCTGCTGAAAGTCTAGAACCTTCTGCCACGAGGTGTGGCGGCCATTTTACAGGCTGCTTGTGTCCGTTTTGAAACCTGACAGCATTTTGCAGAAATAAAGCTGTGTTTACGAAACTCTCTTTCTCATTATTTTCAAATCGCGATAATTTGCGAATTCTACAAGTGTTCTCTCTCTCCCTGTGTTATCATCACTGTGTGACAGTGCTCTCTCTCTCTCTCTGTTGTATTATTACTGTGTGACAGAGCTCTCTCTCTCTCTCTCTGTTGTATTATCACTGTGTGACAGTGCTCTCTCTCTCTCTCTCTGTTGTATTATTACTGTGTGACAGTGCTCTCTCTCTCTCTCTGTTGTATTATTACTGTGTGACAGTGCTCTCTCTCTCTTTCTGTTGTATTATCACTGTGTGACAGAGCTCTCTCTCTCTCTCTGTTGTATTATTACTGTGTGACAGTGCTCTCTCTCTCTCTCTGTTGTATTATTACTGTGTGACAGTGCTCTCTCTCTCTTTCTGTTGTATTATCACTGTGTGACAGAGCTCTCTCTCTCTCTCTGTTGTATTATCACTGTGTGACAGTGCTCTCTCTCTCTCTCTGTTGTATTATTACTGTGTGACAGAGCTCTCTCTCCCTCTCTATTGTATTATCACTGTGTGACGGTGCTCTCTCTCTGTGTTGTATTATCACTGTGTGACAGTGCACTCTCTCCCTGTTGTATTATCACTGTGTGACAGTGCTCTTGTGAAGGAAATAGCCATATTCCAAGAAATACATCATCCTATAAACGGATTTGATAATATTAAAACATGACAAACTTGGATTAAAAATCTAAAAGCCTCAACGACACAAGCCGTAAAACAGAAATGCAGGCTTATGAGATAAGATCAGTTGTTACCAAAGTTGTGAAACACCACAAACTTTGAAATGGGAAATGTTTGTAAATACAAAGACATGGCCCTGTTGAAACAGCTGGCTGGAGGTTCCTCTATGTCTGAACATTGGAACTAACACAATGGAATGACCCAAGTAAAGTGTCAAAATCTAACACGTCAAACAGGTGCACAGAACATTATAAAAACCAAGTGCCTTTGAAAAAATGACATCAAGTAAAAGAAATAACTGCCGTAAAATAGTTTTATGTTAAACTTAGAAACAGGAGACATGATTCTTAATATAACCAATTGAAGTAAATAAGAAATGCAAAGAACTCCCTAGGTGAAGTGTTTTTGAATTACAAATTGTAAAAAGTACCTACCGAGAGGCGTTGTAGATATTACATCAATAGATGACACCAAGCAATTACATTGTTCTTGTATTGAACTTAGAATACCACTGAGTCACAACGGCTGATAATAACCAATTAAAGTAGTGTTAGAATTGAATGGAAAACCTTCGATAAGAATCACATCAAATAAATACTACTGTCATATTGTTTTTTATGATGGTTTTTGAAACACCTAAAAGGTTTTATGAAGGGGAAGTCATGTTTGGCAAATTTGCTGGAGTTCTTTGAGGAAGTAACATACAGGGTGGATAAAGGGGAACCAGTGGATGTGGTATATTTAGACTTCCAAAAGGCATTTGACAAGGTGCCACACAAAAGATTATTGCTTAAGATAAAAAATCACGGGATTGGGGGTAATATTCTGGCATGGATAGAGGATTGGCTATCTAACAGAAGGCAGAGAGTTGGGATAAATGGTTCATTCTCAGACTGGCAATCAGTAACTAGTGGTGTTCCACAGGGGTCAGTGCTGGGTCCCCAACTCTTTACAATCTATATTAACGATTTGGAGGAGGGGACCGAGTGTAACATATCAAAGTTTGCAGATGATACTAAGATGGGAGGGAAAGTAGTGAGTGAGGAGGACATAAAAAATCTGCAAGGGGACATAGACAGGCTAAGTAAGTGGGCAGAGATTTGGCAGATGGAATACAATACTGGAAAGTGTGAGGTTATGCACTTTGGCAGGAAAAATAGTAGAGCAAGTTATTATCTTAATGGCAAGAAACTGGAAAGTACTGAAGTACAAAGGGATCTGGGGGTCCTGGTGCACGAAACTCAAAAGGTTAGTATGCAGGTGCAGCAAGTGATTAAGAAGGCCAATGGAATATTGGCTTTCATTGCTAGGGGGATAGAATATAAAAATAGGGAGGTATTGCTTCAGTTGTACAAGGTATTGGTGAGACCGCACCTGGAATACTGCATACAGTTTTGGTGTCCATACTTAAGAAAATACATACTTGCTCTCGAGTCAGCACAAAGAAGGTTCACTCGGTTAATCCCAGGGATGAGGGGATGGACATATGAGGAGAGGTTGGGTAGATTGGGACTCTACTCATTGGAGTTCAGAAGAATGAGAGGCGATCTTATTGAAACATATAAGATTGTGAAGGGGTTGGATCGGGTGGATGCGGGGAGGATGTTCCCGATGATGGGTGAAACTAGAACTAGGGGGCATAGTCTTAGAATAAGGGGCTGCTCTTTCAAAACTGAGATGAGAAGGAACTACTTCACTCAGAGGGTGGTAGGTCCATGGAATATGCTATCCCAAAAAGTTGTAGAAGCTACATCATTACATAAATTTAAAACAGAAATAGACAGTTTCCTAGAAGTAAAGGGCATTAAGGGTTACGGGGAGCGGGCAGGAATTTGGACATGAGTCTAGGTTCGGATCGGTCATGGCCCTGTGGGTAGTGGAGCGGGCCCAGGGGCCGTGTAGCCTGATCCTGCTCCTATTTCGTGTGTCCAATTCAGTTAGGTTCAGGAGATGGTTCTGTGATAGTAGATTGGCGGTTAGGATCAGATCAGCCATGATCTTATTGAATGGCGGAGCAGGCTCGAGGGACCAATTGGCCTACTCCTGCTCCTATTTCTTATGTTCTTATGAGACAGAAGTCTAAAAGCAACAGCTGAAATGACAGTAAAAAATTGAAGAAAGTCAGCAAAGAATGACTGGAGAAAATTAGCTTACATGTGGGTTAGGTTGATTTGGCTATGATAAATTGACCCTTAGTGTTAGGGGGAATTAAATATGTGGGGTTATGGGGATAGGATGGGATATGTTAGGGGGAATTAAATACATGGGGTTGCGGGGGTAGGGTGGGATATGTGTACTGTGGGGATTAAAGCAGCGACAGGGTACTGGATTTGGATGATCAGCCATGATCGTATTGAATGGCGGAGCAGGCTCGAAGGGCCGAATGGCCTACTCCTGCTCCTAGATTCTATGTTTCTATGTTTCTATGTTTCTATCAGCAGAATACTTCAAAGAAAATACCACTAAAAAAGAGTATAAAAATAAGAGCTTTTCAGATGAAAAGTCAGAAGTTGCTGAACGGGGGAAGCGTTTCTCAACTTCACAGGCACGCTCTGTAAGTTTTTAACTTTGAGTCTCGGGTAATCAAGGTATTTGATTTTGGTGGATATTCTGGATTAAGAAATAAGTAGAAGTGTGGAAATGTAACGAAGTTAAGATTTGAGAATAAGGATCTCTGATAAGAAATGTAAGCTATTTGTATTTTGAATGGTTAAAGTTGTGATGCCATAACAGCTGTTAACTAAATGTCGGTTCTTTAATAAATCTATATATTTTTAGAATTATCTCACAGAGTATTTCTGTATAAACTCGCAAACTCAATTTCTGTACACTCAAAGGAGTTGCAGAATTCTGGGGGGTATTCCGGATCCTCATAATATCCGGAAGGTTACAGTCTAGTTAAACTTATTAAAAGTGCTATCCGGAAGACGGTAACATCTTCATGTCATTCCTTTCCTTTAGGGAGAGGTAGTCTGACCTTTAGACCCAATTAAGCGTCTTATAGGATTCGGCTATCTTTAACTTTAGTCGAAGGTGAACGTCTGGGGAATACGCTTGATCTGGGGTAGCCCGAAAAGAACTAAGACTTGTAATTCTCCCTTCACTCTCTCTCTCTCTCTCTGTTGTATTTTCACTGTGAGACAGGTCTCTCTCCCTGTTGTATTATTACTCTGTGACAGTGCTCTCCCCCTCTGTTGTATTATGACTGTGTGACCGTTCTCTCTCTCTCTGTTGTATTATCACTGTGTGACAGAGCTCTCTCTCTCTCTCTGTTGTATTATCACTGTCTGACAGGGCTCTCTCCCTGTTGTATTATCACTGTGTGACAGTGCTCTCTCTGTTGTATTATCACTGTGAGACAGGGCTCTTTCCCCATTGTATTATCACTGTGTGACAGTGCTCTCTCTCTCTCTGTTGTATTATCACTGTGTGACAGTGCTCTCTCTCTCTCTGTTGTATTATCACTGTCTGACAGGGCTCTTTCCCCATTGTATTATCACTGTGTGACAGTGCTCTCCCCCTCTGTTGTTTTATCAATGTGTGACAGTGCTCTCCCCCTCTGTTGTTTTATCACTGTGTGACAGTGCTCTCTCTCTGGTGTATTATCACTGTGTGACAGTGCACTCTCCCTGTTGTATTATCACTATGAGATAGTGCTCTCTGTCTATTGAATTATCACTTTTTGGCAGTGCTCTCTCTATCACTGTTGTATTATCATTGTGTGACAGTGCTCTTGTGAAAGAATAAGCCATATAACCTATTCAGAAAAATACACTATCTTTTGAAGGAATTCTGGCCTTATTAAAACATGACAAACTGGGTTTGGAAATCTAGAAACCTAACTATGAAAATGCTGTGAAAGCATTCTGGCTATTGAGATAAGATAGTTGTTGACACTGAATGAATAACCTTATTGAAACCGAAGGTTAAAGGCTCCAGCAGGCTGACCCTTTCGGAACGAAACAATGGTTCACCCTGGATAAAGTGTTCTAATTTACACTTCGTAAAGAAGCACATAAAAGTATGAAACATCTGCCTTCGTAAAAATGATATCAAGTAAAACACACCTGCCGTTACACCATTTTTTATGGTAAACTTTGAACACCTAGAGAGGAGACATGATTCTGTAATGCTACCAGCTGATCTGGCAGTAAGAATTGCAGAGGTCAGCAGAAAAATTACTAGAGATAATTAGCTTGCATCAGCAGAAAACGTTAAAGGAAATACCACTGGAAAAGGGTATAAATATTGAACTCTCAAATGGGATAGTAGACTTGCTTTAAAGGGGCAAAGCAATTCTCGGCTTCAGAGGTGGCTCTGTAAGTCTCCAACTCTTTGTACCTCGAGGATTAAAGGTATTTGATTTTGGTGGATATCCTGAATAGAACTTTAAGAACTGTAAAACTGTAGAGAAGTTAAGATTTGAGAGTAAGGTTCTCTGATAATAAGATTGTAAGCTTTCTCTTTTTGGAACTGTTAATGTTGCGATTGATTCACCAACTGTAAATTACATGTTGGTTCTTTAATAAATCTATAACATTTTAGAATTGTCTCACATAAGACTTCTGTATCAAAAACTCGCAAACTCAATCTCTGTACACTCTTTGGTGAGGAGTTGCAGAATTCTGGGGGAGTTTTCCGGACCCTCTTAATATCCGGAACGTTACAGTCTAGCTAAACTTATTAAAAGTGCTATCTGGAGGATGGTAACATTTTCAGGTTGTTCCTTTCCTTTAGGGAGAGATAGTCCGGACCTTTAGACCCAATTAAGCGTCTTTAGAATTCGGCTATCTCAAACTTTAGTTGAAAGTGAACGTCTGAGGAATACGCCTTAGCTGGGGTAGCCCTAAAGGGGCTAGGACTAGTAATTATTACTTCAGTTGGCGCCCAACATGTGTGTTAACGAGTTGCTACAGAACCCTATACTTATATTTATATCTATATCCATCTCATAGATTGTTAAGTATAGAAGGAGTGTTTTACTAACAGTGATACTAAGACCCAGATTTAAGTCTCTAGAGATGACAAGTCCCTGATCAGGCCTTGTAGAACTTAATTCAGAACTCCCTCAATATGCCACTGAGGTCTAGAAATTTCTTAGAAATTTATATTAAATCCTAACCGAGGTTAGGTCCTGATGAAATGGAAAACCCTGTAGGAAATGGCCAAGTCTTTTTATTAGGAAATTCAAATGATTGCTTTATTAGGGGAAATAATCCTATCCCTATACCTCCACAAGACCAAGTAATAATTTTTGATGGATCATCAATGACGATTAAAAAAGGGACATCCCAACAATCCTCAGCTGGGATGGGGATAGTAGAAGGGACTGTTCAAGATTCCTATTCTTTTTATCCAGAAGAATTACTTTCCATACCCCTTGGCACTATGGTATGCTTTAGAAAAGGCAGTCCCTATTAAACCCACATTAATCTGTACGGATAGTGACGATTGTAAAAGAGGATATAACCAAGATCTAGTTTTCTGGGAACAAACAAACTTTACCAATCATAAGGGTAAACCCATAAAACATAAGTCATTGTGGGAAGACATTCTCTGTTCGAGAATGGAGAAACAGAATTGTCAGGTGATTCATGTAAACGGGCATACCACTGGGACAGTACACTCAAAAGGAAACTGTCTTGCAGACGAACAAGCAAAACGTTCAGTCTGCATGATACCCCCTCGAGAGGGGCCTGCCAATATTAGTGTAATCACGAGGGCAGAATGGGCAGCTAATCAGGATGAGGAACTGATTCAGCTATTAGACCCAACAAAAGAGAATCCACCAGGATATCCATCAAAGTACTTTTACTCGGAAACCCCTACTGGTATTGTGCTAGTTAAGTTGCCCAAGGGAAACCGAGATACAAATGAGAACAGCTTGCAAAAGAAGCTCATGAGGGCATAGGTCAAGCACATTGTGGTGCCAGAACAACATTCTGCAAATTGACTCCCTTATATTGGTGGCCAGGCATGCTTACGGCCTGTAAAACATATGTGGCAAATTGTGAGCCATGCAATTTAGCCAATAAGTCATCACTAATTAAGCCACCACCATTGGCTCCTGTGAAAGCTGATGAGCCAATGGGAAAATTCTTTATTGACTTAATTGGACCAATTTCCCCGTCTTTGGGATACAGACATGCTCTCGTTTGTGTAGATGAATGCACTTCCTTCTGCTGGCTGGTCCCCACAAAAACTATTTCGGAAAACGCACTCGCCAATGCTATTACTGACATAATTACTGTAGCTGGTGCACCCAAAATCTTACACTCCGATCAAGGCGGAGCCTTTGTCTCCAAGGTCTTCAGTGACTACTGCGAACAAAGGGGGATTGGGTTAGAGCACAGCATTCCACGTCATCCGCAATCAGCGGGGCTGGTGGAACGTAAAAACCAGGAAGTAAAAAAGCTATTGGTTAAACTGTTGAGAATCAGTGGAAATAAGTGGACCACCGTCATTCCGGAGGTGCAGCTATCACTTAATAATGTGCCTGCATCTGCATCAGGGACAGTGTCCCCTAAAACTCCACATTATCTAATGTATGGGGTTGAGATGCATACACTGCTTACCCATGGTTCTTTTATTGCCTCTACACTCTCTGAGTCCTTGACCCGACAGCGACAGTTAGATTTTAAAAAAGAAGTAACAGAGGAGATTCATCAAATTGATCAGAGGATAAGGGAGGCAAATAGGCATAAAAAATTGACGAACAAAGCATGGCAACCCCTAGCAGGAGAATGGGTACAGGAAAAGAAGTTCGAGCAAAAACCTGGTTTAAGACCATAGTGGAAAAAACCTGTTCAAATACATTCTGTTATTAACGAAAGAACAGTTAAAATACATATTAATCAGCCGAAAAGCAAGCATATTCTTAAAACTGTCTTCATAGACAATCTCAAAAGATGTCCTGCAGGATACCGGAATGGAGGAGCAATATAAGCTGCAATCGTACACTGTCTTTCAAGACCCAGCTTTGAACACGACACAGGAAATGGATGCGATCAAAATACTGACGACGGTCAGTCAGACGGTGTCGCCGACTCCTCCACACGATGCTTGGCAATGCCTCAGGAATTGGATTCGCAAAAAGCCACAACCAAAACAAGTAAAGATCAACAAGTTACTTCAACGAAGGAGGAAAACACTGCGGATGGAGAAGGAATCAACTGGCAAGGCCTTTCCGAAAACAAGAATCTGTCCTGACGCTGGATCAATGGAACAGCGTGTCAAGCTTCAGCCAGTTCCAAGTGACGTCTCCTTGACTCGTATGAATAACTCACCTCTACAGAACGTACATCTGCCAATTGGACATTCTAAGTACATGTTGTTTCGCTAATTGCATGACAATGTACCTATCATTCTTTTAATTTGTGTACAATTTAAAACAAGGCAAAATATTGTCCAGGGATGAAGCAAAAGAATTTTCATGTAGCACATGATTGGGCTCTTGTGAATCTTGTGAAGTTAATGTACTATTGTAACTTTATTAGTAACATTGACCAAAATCTGCCCTGATGTTTGAGCTCATTTTTTGGTCAAGAGTGGGGTGTGAAGGAATAAGCAATATTAATACATGACAAACGGGGTTTGGAAATCTAGAAACTTAACTATGAAAAAGCTGTGAAAGCATTCTGGCTATTGAGATAAGATAGTTGTTGACAGTGTTTGACAGTGCTCTCGATCACTGTTGTATTATCTCTGTGTGACAGTGTTCTCTCTCTCTGTTGTATTATCATTGTGTGACAGAGCTCTCTCTCTGTTGTATTATCACTGCGTGACATTGCTCTCTCTCTGTTGTATTATCACTGCGTGACAGTGCTCCCTCTCTCTGTTGTATTATCTCTGTGTGACGGAGCTCTCTCTCTGTTGTATTATCACTGTGTGACAGTGCTCTCTCTCTCTCTGTTGTATTATTACTGTGTGACAGAGCTCTCTCTCTCTCTCTGTTATATTATCACTGTGTGACAGTGCTCTCTCTCTCTCTCTGTTGTATTATTACTGTGTGACAGAGCTCTCTCTCTCTCTGTTGTATTATCACTGTGTGACAGTGCTCTCTCTCTCTCTCTGTTGTATTATCACTGTGTGACAGAGCTCTCTCTCTCTCTCTGTTGTATTATCACTGTGTGACAGTGCTCTCTCTCTCTCTCTGTTTTATTATCACTGTGTGACAGAGCTCTCTCTCTCTCTGTTGTATTATTACTGTGTGACAGAGCTCTCTCTCTCTCTCTGTTGTATTATCACTGTGTGACAGAGCTCTCTCTCTCTCTCTGTTGTATTATCACTGTGTGACAGAGCTCTCTCTCTGTTGTATTATCACTGTATGACAGTGCTCTCTCTCTCTGTTGTATTATCACTGTGTGACAGAGCTCTCTCTCTCTCCCTGTTGTAACATCACTGTGTGACAGTGCTCTCTCTCTCTCTCTCTCTCTGTTGTATTGGGCCACAAATTCGGCTGTTGTCGGGTGAGTACGCGCTGTGTACTCACCCATAAGGCCATCTGAAGTGCCGCTTTTCTGCATGCACTGCGCTTGCGCGGGAAACCGGAACTTCCGTTCCCCTGAAGGGAGGGGTTCCGAAGTCGATCGCGCACGCAGCGAACTACGATTTTTTTTTTCAGGTTTCTCCGTGAGGGTAAGTATGAAGAAGCTGCGCTTTTAAAAAGGAGGTGCAAAGCCTGTTGTTAACAAGGTAAGTTGTTAATTAATTACAATTTAAAAAAATTTCAACAGGTTTATCTTTTTTAGATACTTTAACGAAAGGTAAGTTCATTTTTAGCACCGTTACAAAGTATAATTCATTTTTTCAAAAATTTAAATTTTTGTTTAAAGTAGTTAATTTATTTAACTTATAGTTATTTTAAAAATGTGTTGTTTTAAAAAAAATGTATTTGAAGTTTAAGTGTGATTTGGGGCCGATCTCTATTCATAGATTTGACAGGTCTTCCTGTCAAAATCTATGAATGGAGATTCCCTGCTCCGATTGGCTCTCCATGGCCCACGTGATCCCAGGGGATGCTTCGAACTAACTGCGCCCCTGGGATACACAAGCACTGCGCGCCGGCAGCTGGAGGAGGCACAGGACCCGAAGTCCTCGTGGGCCCAAAACACAACGGCAGGCGTGGTGGGCAAGTACGCGCACGATGCTTGCACCCGCAGGAAGCCTGAAAGCTGAATTTCTGGCCCATTATCACTGTGTGACAGAGCTCTCTCTCTCTCTGTTGTATTATCACTGTGTGACAGAGCTCTCTCTCTCTCTGTTGTATTATCACTGTGTGACAGTGCTCTCTCTCTCTGTTGTATTATTACTGTGTGACAGTGCTCTCTCTCTCTCTCTGTTGTATTATTACTGTGTGTCAGTGCCCTCAATCTCTCTGTTGTATTATCCATGTGTGACAGAGCTCTCTCTCTCTCTGTTGTATTATCACTGTGTGACAGAGCTCTCTCTCTCTCTCTGTTGTATTATTACTGTGTGTCAGTGCCCTCAATCTCTCTGTTGTATTATCCATGTGTGACAGTGCTCTCTCTCTCTCTGTTGTATTATCTCTGTGTGACAGTGCTCTCTCTCTCTCTCTCTCTGTTGTATTATCCATGTGTGACAGAGCTCTCTCTCACTCTGTTGTATTATCACTGTATGACAGTGCTCTCTCTCTCTGTTGTATTATTACTGTGTGACAGAGCTCTCTCCCTCTCTCTGTTGTATTATTACTGTGTGACAGAGCTCTCTCCCTCCCTCTGTAGTATTATCACTGTGTGACAGAGCTCTCTCTCTCTGTTGTATTATCACTCTGTGACAGTGCTCTCTCTCTCTCTCTGTTGTATTATTACTGTGTGACAGTGCTCTCTCTCTCTGTTGTATTATCACTGTGTGACAGAGCTCTCTCTCTCTCTGTTGTATTATTACTGTGTGACAGTGCTCTCTCTCTCTCTCTGTTGTATTATTACTGTGTGACAGTGCTCTCTCTCTCTCTCTGTTGTATTATTACTGTGTGACAGCTCTCTCACTCTCCCTGTTGTATTATAACTGTGTGACAGTGCTCTCACTCTCTCTCTGTAGTATTATTACTGTGTGACAGTGCTCTCTCTCTCTCTCTGTTGTATTATTACTGTGTGACAGCTCTCTCACTCTCCCTGTTGTATTATAACTGTGTGACAGTGCTCTCACTCTCTCTCTGTTGTATTATTACTGTGTGACAGTGCTCTCACTCTCTCTCTGTAGTATTATTACTGTGTGACAGTGCTCTCTCTCTCTGTTGTATTATTACTCTGTGACAGTGCTCTCTCTCTCTCTGTTGTATTATTACTGTGTGACAGAGCTCTCTCACTCTCCCTGTTGTATTATTACTGTGTGACAGTGCTCTCTCTCTCTCTTTTGTATTTTCCCTGTGTGACAGAGCTCTCTCTCTCTCTCTGTTGTATTATTACTGTGTGACAGTGCTCTCTCTCTCTGTTGTATTATTACTGTGTGACAGTGCTCTCTCTCTCCCTGTTGTATTATTACTGTGTGACAGTGCTCTCTCTCTCTCCCTGTTGTATTATTACTGTGTGACAGAGCTCTCTCTCTCTCTCTCTTTTGTATTTTCACTGTGTGACAGAGCTCTCTCTCTCTCTCTGTTGTATTATTACTGTGTGACAGAGCTCTCTCTCTCTCTGTTGTATTATCACTGTGTGACAGTGCTCTCTCTCTCTCTCTGTTGTATTATCACTGTGTGACAGAGCTCTCTCTCTCTCTCTGTTGTATTATCACTGTGTGACAGTGCTCTCTCTCTCTCTCTGTTTTATTATCACTGTGTGACAGAGCTCTCTCTCTCTCTCTGTTGTATTATTACTGTGTGACAGAGCTCTCTCTCTCTCTCTGTTGTATTATCACTGTGTGACAGAGCTCTCTCTCTCTCTCTGTTGTATTATCACTGTGTGACAGAGCTCTCTCTCTCTGTTGTATTCTCACTGTGTGACAGTGCTCTCTCTCTCTCTGTTGTATTATCACTGTGTGACAGAGCTCTCTCTCTCCCTGTTGTATTATCACTGTGTGACAGTGCTCTCTCTCTCTCTCTCTCTCTGTTGTATTGGGCCACAAATTCGGCTGTTGTCGGGTGAGTACGCGCTGTGTACTCACCCATAAGGCCATCTGAAGTGCCGCTTTTCTGCATGCACTGCGCTTGCGCGGGAAACCGGAACTTCCGTTCCCCTGAAGGGAGGGGTTCCGAAGTCGATCGCGCACGCAGCGAACTACGATTTTTTTTTTCAGGTTTCTCCGTGAGGGTAAGTATGAAGAAGCTGCGCTTTTAAAAAGGAGGTGCAAAGCCTGTTGTTAACAAGGTAAGTTGTTAATTAATTACAATTTAAAAAATTTTTCAACAGGTTTATCTTTTTTAGATACTTTAACGAAAGGTAAGTTCATTTTTAGCACCGTTACAAAGTATAATTCATTTTTTCAAAAATTTAAATTTTTGTTTAAAGTAGTTAATTTATTTAACTTATAGTTATTTTAAAAATGTGTTGTTTTAAAAAAAATGTATTTGAAGTTTAAGTGTGATTTGGGGCCGATCTCTATTCATAGATTTGACAGGTCTTCCTGTCAAAATCTATGAATGGAGATTCCCTGCTCCGATTGGCTCTCCATGGCCCACGTGATCCCAGGGGATGCTTCGAACTAACTGCGCCCCTGGGATACACAAGCACTGCGCGCCGGCAGCTGGAGGAGGCACAGGACCCGAAGTCCTCGTGGGCCCAAAACACAACGGCAGGCGTGGTGGGCAAGTACGCGCACGATGCTTGCACCCGCAGGAAGCCTGAAAGCTGAATTTCTGGCCCATTATCACTGTGTGACAGAGCTCTCTCTCTCTCTGTTGTATTATCACTGTGTGACAGAGCTCTCTCTCTCTCTGTTGTATTATCACTGTGTGACAGTGCTCTCTCTCTCTGTTGTATTATTACTGTGTGACAGTGCTCTCTCTCTCTCTCTGTTGTATTATTACTGTGTGTCAGTGCCCTCAATCTCTCTGTTGTATTATCCATGTGTGACAGAGCTCTCTCTCTCTCTGTTGTATTATCACTGTGTGACAGAGCTCTCTCTCTCTCTCTGTTGTATTATTACTGTGTGTCAGTGCCCTCAATCTCTCTGTTGTATTATCCATGTGTGACAGTGCTCTCTCTCTCTCTGTTGTATTATCTCTGTGTGACAGTGCTCTCTCTCTCTCTCTCTGTTGTATTATCCATGTGTGACAGAGCTCTCTCTCACTCTGTTGTATTATCACTGTATGACAGTGCTCTCTCTCTCTGTTGTATTATTACTGTGTGACAGAGCTCTCTCCCTCTCTCTGTTGTATTATTACTGTGTGACAGAGCTCTCTCCCTCCCTCTGTAGTATTATCACTGTGTGACAGAGCTCTCTCTCTCTGTTGTATTATCACTCTGTGACAGTGCTCTCTCTCTCTCTCTGTTGTATTATTACTGTGTGACAGTGCTCTCTCTCTCTGTTGTATTATCACTGTGTGACAGAGCTCTCTCTCTCTCTGTTGTATTATTACTGTGTGACAGTGCTCTCTCTCTCTCTCTGTTGTATTATTACTGTGTGACAGTGCTCTCTCTCTCTCTCTGTTGTATTATTACTGTGTGACAGCTCTCTCACTCTCCCTGTTGTATTATAACTGTGTGACAGTGCTCTCACTCTCTCTCTGTAGTATTATTACTGTGTGACAGTGCTCTCTCTCTCTCTCTGTTGTATTATTACTGTGTGACAGCTCTCTCACTCTCCCTGTTGTATTATAACTGTGTGACAGTGCTCTCACTCTCTCTCTGTTGTATTATTACTGTGTGACAGTGCTCTCACTCTCTCTCTGTAGTATTATTACTGTGTGACAGTGCTCTCTCTCTCTGTTGTATTATTACTCTGTGACAGTGCTCTCTCTCTCTCTGTTGTATTATTACTGTGTGACAGAGCTCTCTCACTCTCCCTGTTGTATTATTACTGTGTGACAGTGCTCTCTCTCTCTCTTTTGTATTTTCCCTGTGTGACAGAGCTCTCTCTCTCTCTCTGTTGTATTATTACTGTGTGACAGTGCTCTCTCTCTCTGTTGTATTATTACTGTGTGACAGTGCTCTCTCTCTCCCTGTTGTATTATTACTGTGTGACAGTGCTCTCTCTCTCTCCCTGTTGTATTATTACTGTGTGACAGAGCTCTCTCTCTCTCTCTCTTTTGTATTTTCACTGTGTGACAGAGCTCTCTCTCTCTCTCTGTTGTATTATTACTGTGTGACAGAGCTCTCTCTCTCTCTGTTGTATTATTACTGTGTGACAGAGCTCTCTCTCTCTCTCTCTCTGTTGTATTATTACTGTGTGACAGAGCTCTCTCACTCTCCCTGTTGTATTATTACTGTGTGACAGTGCTCTCTCTCTCTCTTTTGTATTTTCATTGTGTGACAGAGCTCTCTCTCTCTCTCTGTTGTATTATTACTGTGTGACAGTGCTCTCTCTCTCTGTTGTATTATTACTGTGTGACAGTGCTCTCACTCTCTCTCTGTAGTATTATTACTGTGTGACAGAGCTCTCTCTCTCTCTCTCTCTGTTGTATTATTACTGTGTGACAGTGCTCTCTCTCTCTGTTGTATTATTACTGTGTGACAGTGCTCTCACTCTCTCTCTGTAGTATTATTACTGTGTGACAGAGCTCTCTCTCTCTCTCTCTGTTGTATTATTACTGTGTGACAGAGCTCTCTCTCTCTCTCTGTTGTATTATTACTGTG
>JASTWF010000913.1:0-158363 GCA_030390025.1 Squalus acanthias
GTGTGTGTGTGTTGGACCTGTGTGTAATTCTGAAGTCAGCCTCATCAGTGGGAGGACATGAGCTCCCAGCATTGCAAACACCTGTGACTGGGAGCTCCCCCATTGCGGGGAGCGGGGAATGTGACGTTGCTGCAAGATTTAAAGAGCTGCTGCAGCTTAAAGGGACAGTCCATACAGTAACCGAGCCGAAACATTCAACCACTGGTACCCTCTCCAACTCATGTATAAACGATTTGCATTTCTACATCGCCTTTCAACACCTCAGGACGTCTCAAAGCTCTTTACAGCCAAGTAAATATTTTTTGAAGTGTAGTCACTGTTGTAATGTAGGAAACACAGCAGCCAATTTGCGCACAGCAAGCTCCCACAAACAGCAATGTGAGAATGAGCAGATAATCTGTTTTAGTGATGTTGGTTGAGGGATAAATATTGGCCCCAGGACACCGGGGAGAACTCCCCTGCTCTTCTTCAAAATAGTGGCCATGGGATCTTTTACGTCCACCTGAGAGAGCAGGCGGGTCCTCGGATTAACTTATCATCCAAAAGGTGGCACCTCCAACAGTGCGGCGCTCCCTCAGTGCTGCCCCTCCCACAGTGCAGCGCTCCCTCAGTACTGCCCCTCTGACAGTGCAGCGCTCCCTCAGTACTGCCCCTCCCACAGTGCGGCGCTCCCTCAGTACTGCCCCTCCAACAGTGCGGCGCTCCCTCAGTACTGCCCCTCCGACAGTGCAGCGCTCCCTCAGTACTGCCCCTCCGACAGTGCAGCGCTCCCTCAATACTGCCCCTCCGACAGTGCAGCGTTCCCTCAGTACTGACCCTCCGACAGTGCAGCGCTCCCTCAGTACTGGCCCCCCGACAGTGCGGCGCTCCCTCAGTACTGCCCCTCCGACAGTGAGGCGCTCCCTCAGTACTGCCCCTCCGACAGTGCAGCGCTCCCTCAATACTGCCCCTCCGACAGTGCAGCGTTCCCTCAGTACTGCCCCTCCGACAGTGCGGCGCTCCCTCAGTACTGCCCCTCCGACAGTGCAGCGCTCCCTCAGTACTGACCCCCCGACAGTGCGGCGCTCCCTCAGTACTGCCCCTCCGTCAGTACGCCGCTCCCTCAGTACTGCTCTTCCTACAGTACAGCGCTCCCTCAGTACTGCCCCTCCAACAGTGAGGCGCTCCCTCAGTACTGCCCCTCCGACAGAGCGGCGCTCCCTCAGTACTGCCCCTCCGACAGTGCGGCGCTCCCTCAGTACTGCCCCTCCGACAGTGCGGCGCTCCCTCAGTACTGCCCCTCCGACAGTGCAGCGTTCCCTCAGTACTGCCCCTCCGACAGTGCGGCGCTCCCTCAGTACTGCCCCTCCGACAGTGCAGCGCTCCCTCAGTACTGCCTCTCCAACAGTGCGGCGCTCCCTCAGTACTGCCCCTCCGTCAGTACGCCGCTCCCTCAGTACTGCTCCTCCTACAGTACAGCGCTCCCTCAGTACTGCCCCTCAACTTCCAGCACCTTCCCCTTTAAGGCACATTACCTTTAAGGCAGAAGGGGGCGGGGCCTCAGGTTTTACCCAGAGAATTCTGGGAGTTTTTCCAGAGAATTCTGGGAGCAGCTTTCTCAGCCATTTTGTGTGCCATGCAGTGAATAAAAGTTTCTTGTTTTCCACATATGGATTCAGCCTCCATTCGTGTTTCGCGGCAGCCTCAACACCACCACCGAGGTTAGGCTGACTGGCCTGTAATTAACAGTCTATCGCTTTCTCACTTTTTAAACAACATTGCACCCCCACCCCCCCATGCATTTCCACCAATTTCTGTTTCAAATCTGCAGAGTTTGCGGGATTTATTACTTCTGATGTTGTTAGGCAATGCATTTTAAAAACCAACCCTGTAAAATAAGTATTGAGGTTTTCCTGATGTTAGGAGTGAGCACACAACCCAGGGGGCGTGTGTCCAGGATTGTGGTGCAGGGATCCTTGCTTTAAGAAACATTGCGGCCTGGTGATGGAGTCAAGACCATGTGCAGAAGCCTGAGTGTGGTGTAGACAGACTCTGCGGGCAGTGTAACACAGCGCTGCGGAGTAGCTATCCCATAGTGCTCTGTGGCACAATTGTTTAGCGCGTTCGGCTGTTAACCGAAAAGTTGGTGGTTAGAACCCACCCAGGGACGCCGATTTTATTAAATGTATCAGAAGAATCTGCCAAAATTGTTCAGTTGGGAGCGCGTGAGATTGAAGATCGAAAGGTCCCTGGTTCAATCCCGGGTTTCAGCTGATGTTTTTCTTGCTTCTCTTGCAGTATTTTTATTCAAATTTACGAGTCCAGATTAAGGAGAAACAGGCAAGAGAAAGTTTGTTAAAAACAAAGTCCCAAGTTTTCACATTTATTAAGGAAGTCATGCACTGAAAAAACATGCAACAGAAAGCTTGTAACAGCAAAGTCACAAGTTTTCTCTTTCTTGCAGCTTTCCTTAACTTTGCCTCTTAATGTTTTAATAATTATTGATTATTATCTAAGAATGAAAAAGGGATGGAGACAGTCAGGAACCCAAAGGGATAAAGTGGAGTGCAGGAGTGATTAAACCAGAAAAAGTGATGATACTGCAAGGCAAAGGGAGGTGATAATGGGACACAAAAATAGGACCACCTCCACTGCCGAAACCTGGGACCTTTAGATCTTCAGTCTAACACTCACCCAACTGAGCTATTTCGGCTGGCATGCATGATAACTAAAATAAGGTGTGTCATAGGGTGAAGTTTTCTTGGTATATTTTGCCTCTCTTTCACTTGGCTTTATTTGCTTTCATCTGTTTCTCTCTCCACAGATGAGGCCTCACTTGCTGCTTGTTTCCAGCATTCTCATAGAATCTTACAGCACACAAGGAGACCATTTGGCCTGTGCCGGCTCTTTGAAAGAGCTCTCCAATTAGTCCCACTGTCCCCCTGCTCTTTCCCCATTGCATTCGGCTCAGCCTCGATTTTTCGTCCTTATGCTTTGGTGAAGCAGCTTGGGATGTTTTTCATCCTTAAAGGCAAGTTGTTGTTGTAAAGGAGATGGTGACCCAAGGGTCCGCTGGCATGGACTTGCCCGGAAACTCTTTCTTCCCCTGGTGCATTAATGACGGTATGGACCAGGAGGTCCCAGGTTCAATCCCGAGTCAGTGCTGAGCTTGCTGTTTTCAGCTGGGGCAAAGTGAAGGTCTTACAATTGGCCTCAGTATTACCAAGCTGGAGAATAAATCAACTTGAGTTCAAGAATGATGCCAAAGATGAGGGACTATAGTTATGAGGAGAGACTTCAGACTCTAAGGCTATTTCCAGAGCAGTGATTTTTCAATCGAGGTTTTTACATTTATAAAGGGTTTTGATACACAGTGGGCTACGTAGCACTTTCTTTTGATGAACTTTATCTCTGAATCACGCTGAGGTTTCCTCTGGACCTGCTCGGATTCCTTCTTTAGGTCAACTGGCCTCGTCCCTACCTACCTCCTTCAGTAGATTGTATTTCCCCAACTGACCTCCAACCCGTGAGTTTTGTATTCTCCCACGACAGGAGGTTTCTCAGATTTTCCCATGACTTTCCTGTCCAGGGATTGACCGGTAGAACTGTCAATTATACTGGCGACCTCTGTCCCAAGAGTGAATTTCTACCAGACAACCCTATGCTGGGAATGCAAGAGCAGAGTTTCTCTCACTATCTCATGTATGAGTGCCCACAGGAAGACTCCAAAACCAGATAACGGGCTCCTTATTGTCCCAGATTGTCATTGTTTTCAGTTTCAATGACAGGCTCACTAATATACAACAACAACTTGTATTTATATAGCACCTTTAGCGTAGTATAATGTTCACAGGAGCGTTATGCACCAAAATTTGACACTGAGCCACATAAGGTGAAATTAGGGCAGATGACTAAAAGCTTGCTGAAAGAGATAGGTTCTAAGGAGCAGTAGGCCAGAGTTGGAAGACCGAAGGGTACAGATTGGGACACAGGGCTGGAGAGGTTGGCTGGTATAAGGCCATGGAGGGATTTGTAAACAAGAATGAGTTTTTCGAATTGAATGCATTGAGGGAGTGGGGGGAGAGAGGCAGCCAGTGGAAGTCAGCAAGAGCAGGGCAATGGTCGAATGGAACTTTGTAACGTGGAATAACGGGATCATTGCCCCCGCCACCGCATGCATTTCCACCATTTTCTGTTTCAAATCTGCAGAGTTTGTGGAGTTTATTACTTCTGATGATGTTGGACGGTTCATTTTAAAATCCAACCCTGTAAAATAAGCATTGAGGTTTTCCTGATGTTAGGAGTGAGCACTCAACCCAGGGGGTGTGTGTCCAGGATTGTGGTGCAGGGATCCTTGCTTTAAGAAACATTGCGGCCTGGTGATGGAGTCAAGACCATGTGCAGAAGCCTGAGTGTGGTGTAGACAGACTGCGGGCAGTGCAACACAGCGCTGCGGAACAGTTGATTCTGTAGGTGTCTGTGGCGCAGTCGGTTAGCGCGTTCAGCTGTTAACTGAAAGTTGGTGGTTCGAGCCCACCCAGGGATGCGCATTTTATGAAATGTATTAAAGGTATCTGCCGAAATAGCTCAGTTGGGAGAGCGTCAGACTGAAGGTCCCGGGTTTCGGCAGATGGGTTTTTTCTTCTCTTGCAGTATTTTACACAATTTTACGAATCTAAGATTAAGGAGAAACAGGCAAGAGAAAGTTTGTTAAAAACAAAGTCACAACTTTGCAAATTTATTAAGGAAGTCATGCACTGAAAAAACATGCAACAGAAAGCTTGAACTGCATAAAACACTAGTTAGGCCGCAGCTAGAATACTGCATTACAGGAAGGATGTGATTGCACTAGCGGGGGTGCAGAGGAGATTTATGAGGATGTTGCCTGGGCTGGGGAATTTTAGCTATGAGGAAAGATTGGATAGGCTGGAGTTGTTTTCTTTGGAACATAGGAGGCTGAGGGGAGACCTAATTGAGGTGTATAAAATTATGAGGGGCCGAGATAGAGTGGATAGAAAGGACCTATTTCCCTTAGTAGAAGGGTCAATAACCAGGGGGCATAGATTTAAAGCAATTGGTTGGAGGTTTAGAGGAGGGATGTTTTCACCCAGAGGGTGATGGGGGTCTGGAACTCACTGCCTGAAAGGGTGGTAGAGGCAGAAACCCTCATCACATTTGAAAAGTACTTGGATATGCACTTGAAGTGCCATAACCGACAGGGCTACGGACCAAGAGCTGGAAAGTGGGATTAGGCTGGATAGCTCTTTGTCGGCCGACATGGACAAGATGGGCCGAATGGCCTCCTTCTGTGCTGTAAATTTCTAGGATTCACTGAAAAAAGATGCAAGAGGAAGTTTGTAACAGCAAAGTCACAAGTTTTCTCTTTCTTGCAGCTTTCCTTAACTTTGCCTCTTAATGTTTTAACAATTGTTTATTATCTAAGAATGAAAAAGGGATGGAGACAATAAGGAAGACAAAGAGATAGAGTGGAGTGCAGGGGTGATTTAGCCAGAAGAGGGATGATGCTGCAAGGCAAAGGGAGGTGATAATGGGACACAAAAGAAGGGCCACCTCCACTGCCGAAACCCGGGATTGAACCAGAAACTTTAAGATCTTCAGTCTAACGCTCTCCCAACTGAGCTATTTCGGCTGGTATGTGTCATGGACAAAATAAGGTGTGTCATAGGGTGAAGTTTTCTTGGTATATTTTGCCTCTCTTTCACTTGGCTTTATTTGCTTTCATCTGTTTCTCTCTCCACAGATGAGGCCTCACTTGCTGCTTGTTTCCAGCATTCTCATAGAATCTTACAGCACACAAGGAGACCATTTGGCCTGTGCCGGCTCTTTGAAAGAGCTCTCCAATTAGTCCCACTGCCCCCCTGCTCTTTCCCCATTGCATTCGGCTCAGCCTCGATTTTTCGTCCTTATGCTTTGGTGAAGCAGCTTGGGATGTTTTTCTACCTTAAAGGCAAGTTGTTGTTGTAAAGGAGATGGTGCCCCAAGGGTCCGCTGGCATGGACTTGCCCGGAAACTCTTTCTTCACCTGGTGCATTAATGACGGTATGGACCAGGAGGTCCCAGGTTCAATCCCGAGTCAGTGCTGAGCTTGCTGTTTTCAGCTGGGGCAAAGTGAAGGTCTTACAATTGGCCTCAGTATTACCAAGCTGGAGAATAAATCAACTTGAGTTCAAGAATAATGCCAAAGATGAGGGACTATAGTTATGAGGAGAGACTTCAGATTCTAAGGCTATTTCCAGAGCAGTGATTTTTCAATCGAGGTTTTTACATTTATAAAGGGTTTTGATACACAGTGGGCTACGTAGCACTTTCTTTTGATCAACTTTATCTCTGAATCACGCTGAGGTTTCCTCTGGACCTGCTCGGATTCCTTCTTTAGGTCAACTGGCCTCGTCCCTACCTACCTCCTTCAGTAGATTGTATTTCCCCAACTGACCTCCAACCCGTGAGTTTTGTATTCTCCCACGACAGGAGGTTTCTTAGATTTTCCCATGACTTTCCTGTCCAGGGATTGGCCAGTAGATCTGTCAATTATACTGGCGACCTCTGTCCCAAGAGTGAATTTCTACCAGACAACCCTATGCTGGGAATGCAAGAGCAGAGTTTCTCTCACTATCTCATGTATGAGTGCCCACAGGAAGACTCCAAAACTAGATAACGGGCTCCTTATTGTCCCAGATTGTCATTGTTTTCAGTTTTAATGACAGGCTCATTAATATACAACAACAACTTGTATTTATATAGCGCCTTTAGCGTAGTATAACGTTCACAGGAGCGTTATACAACAAAATTTGACACTGAGCCACATAAGGTGAAATTAGGGCAGATGACTAAAAGCTTGCTGAAAGAGATAGGTTCTAAGGAGCAGTAGGCCAGAGTTGGAAGACTGAAGGGTACAGATTGGGACACAGGGCTGGAGAGGTTGGCTGGAATAAGGCCATGGAGGGATTTGTAAACAAGAATGGGTTTTTTGAATTGAATGCATTGAGGGGGTCGGGGGAGAGAGGCAGCCAGTGGAAGGCAGCAAGAGCAGGGCAATGGTGGAATGGAACTTTGTAACGCGGAATAACGGGATCATTGCCCCCGCCACCGCTTGCATTTCCACCATTTTCTGTTTCAAATATGCAGAGTTTGCGGGGTTTATTACTTCTGATGATGTTGGACGGTGAATTTTAAAAACCAACCCTGTAAAATAAGCATTGAGGTTTTCCTGATGTTAGGAGTGTTAACACAACCCAGGGAGCGTGTGTCCAGGATTGTGGTGCAGGGATCCTTGCTTTAAGAAACATTGCGGCTTGGTGATGGAGTCAAGACCATGTGCAGAAGCCTGAGTGTGGTGTAGACAGACTCTGCGGGCAGTGCAACACAGCGCTGCGGAACAGTTGATCTGCAGGTGTCTGTGGCGCAATTTGATAGAGCGTTCGGCTGTTAACCGAGAGGTTGGTGGTTCGAGCCCACCCAGGGACGCACATTTTATGAAATGTATTAAAGGTATCCGCCGAAATAGCTGAGTTGGGAGAGCGTTAGACTGAAGGTCCCTGGTTCAATCCTGAGTTTCGGCAGATGGTTTTTTCTTCTCTTGCGGTATTTTACACAATTTTACGAGTCTAAGATTAAGGAGAAACAGGCAAGAGAAAGTTTGTTAAAAACAAAGTCACAACTTTGCAAATTTATTAAGGAAGTCATGCACTGAAAAAACATGCAACAGAAAGCTTGAACTGCATAAAACACTAGTTAGGCCGCAGCTAGAAAACTGCATTACAGGAAGGATGTGATCGCACTAGCGGGGGTGCAGAGGAGATTTATGAGGATGTTGCCTGGGCTGGGGAATTTTAGCTATGAGGAAAGATTGGAAAGGCTGGAGTTGTTTTCTTTGGAACAGAGGAGGCTGAGGGGAGACCTAATTGAGGTGTATAAAATTATGAGGTTGCCTAGATAGGAAGGACCTATTTCCCTCAGCAGAAGGGTCAATAACCAGGGGGCATAGATTTAAAGTAATTGGTTGGAGATTTAGAAGGGATTTGAGGAGAAATCTTTTCAACATGAGGGTGAGTGGGGGTCTGGAACTCAATGCCTGAAAGGGTGGTAGAGGTAGAAATCCTAATCACATTGAAAAGTACTTGAATATGTACTTGAATGCCATAACATACAGGGCTCCAGACAAATTGCTGGAATGTGGGATTAGACTGGATAGCTCTTTGTCGGCCATCACGGACAAGATGGGCTGAATGGCCTCCTTCTATGCTGTAAATTTCTATGATTCTATGAAACAGATGAAAGCAAAAAAAGCCACGTAAAAGAAAGGTAAAAATATTAACACGAAAACATCACTCTATGATATACCTTATTTTGTCTACATTTTATATCGGCTGAAATAGCTCAGTTGGGAGAGTGTTAGACTGAAGATTTAATAGGTCCGTGGTTCAATCCTGGGTTTCAGCAGTGGAGGCAGTCCTACTTTTGTGTCCCATTATCACCTCCCTTTGCCTTGCACCATCATCCCTTTTTCTGGCTTAATCACCCCTGCACTCCACTCTATCCTTTTGTCTTCCTTACTGTCTCCATCCCTTTTTCATTCTTAGATAATAAACAATTGTTAAAACATTAAGAGGCAAAGTTAAGGAAAGCTGCAAGAAAGAGAAAACTTGTGACTTTGCTGTTGCAAGCTTTCACTTGCATCTTTTTTCAGTGAATCATAGAAATTTACAGCACAGAAGGAGGCCATTCGGCCCATCTTGTCAGTGCCGGCCAACAAAGAGCTATCCAGCCTAATCCCACTTTCCAGCACTTGGTCTGTAGCCTTGTAGGTTACAGCACTTCAAGTGCCTATCCAAGTACTTTTTAAATGTGATGAGGGTCTCTGCCTCTACCACCCTTTCAGGCATTGAGTTCCAGACCCCCACCACCCTCTGGGTGAAAACATTTCTCTTTAAACCTCCGACCAATTACTTTAAATCTATGCCTCCTGGCTATTGTCCCTTCTGCTAAGGGAAATAGGTCCTTCCTATCCACTTTATCTAGGCCCCTCAGAATTTTGTACACCTCAATTAGGTCTCCCCTCAGCCTCCTCTGTTCCAAAGAAAACAACCCCAACCTATCCAATCTTTCCTCATGGCTAAAATTCCCCAGCCCAGGCAACATCCTCGCAAATCTCCTCTGCACCCACTCTAGTGCAATCACATCCTTTCTGTAACGTGGTGAGCTGAACTGCACGCAGTATTCTAGCTGCGGCCTAACTAGTGTTTTATACAGTTCAAGCATAACCTCCTGCTCTTATGTTCTATGCCTCAGCTAATAAAGGAAAGTATCCCGCATGCCTTCTTAACCACCTTATCTACCTGTCCTGCTGCCTTCAGGGATCTGTGGACATGCACTCCAAGGTCACTCTGATCTTCTGCACTTCTCGGTGTCCTACCATTTATTGTGTATTCCCTTGCCTTGTTAGCCCTCCACAAATGCATTACCTCACACTTCTCCAGATTGAATTCCATTTGCCACTGTTCTGCCCACCTGACCAATCCATTGATATCTTCCTGCAGTCTGCAGCTTTCTTCTTCATTATCAACCACACGGCTAATTTTTGTATCATCTGCAAACTTCTTAATCATACTTCCTCCATTCAAGTCCAAATCATTGATATATACCACAAAAAGCAAAGGACCCAGTACTGAGCCCTGCGGAACCCCACTGGAAACAGCCTTCCAGTCTCAAAAACACCCTTCGACCATTACCCTTTGTTTCCTGCCTCTGAGCCAATTTTGGATCCAACTTGCCTTGGATCCCATGGGCTTTTACTTTCGTGACCAGTCTGCCAAGCGGGACTTTATCAAAAGCCTTGCTAAAATCCATATAGACTACATCAAACGCACTACCCTCATGGACCCTCCTTGTTACCTCCTCAAAAAATTCAATGAAGTTAGACAGACACGACCTTCCGTTGACAAATCCATGCTGACTGTCCCTGATTAATCCGTGTCTTTCCAAATGAAGATTTATCCTGTCCCTCAGAATGTTTTCAAATAATTATCCCACCACCGAGGTTAGGCTGACTGGCCTGTAATTAACGGTCTATCGTTTTCTCCCTTTTTAAACAACACTGCATTGCATGCATTTCCACCAATTTCTGTTTCAAATCTGCAGAGTTTGCGGGATTTATTACTTCTGATGTTGTTGGGCAATGCATTTTAAAAACCAACCCTGTAAAATAAATATTGAGGTTTTCCTGATGTTAGGAGTGAGCACACAACCCAGGGGGCGTGAGTCCAGGATTGTGGTGCAGGGATCCTTGCTTTAAGAAACATTGCGGCCTGGTGATGGAGTCAAGACCATGTGCAGAAGCCTGAGTGTGGTGTAGACAGACTCTGCGGGCAGTGTAACACAGCGCTGCGGAGTAGCTATCCCATAGTGCTCTGTGGCACAATTGTTTAGCGCGTTCGGCTGTTAACCGAAAAGTTGGTGGTTAGAACCCACCCAGGGACGCCGATTTTATTAAATGTATCAGAAGAATCTGCCAAAATTGTTCAGTTGGGAGCGCGTGAGATTGAAGATCGAAAGGTCCCTGGTTCAATCCCGGGTTTCAGCTGATGTTTTTCTTGCTTCTCTTGCAGTATTTTTATTCAAATTTACGAGTCCAGATTAAGGAGAAACAGGCAAGAGAAAGTTTGTTAAAAACAAAGTCCCAAGTTTTCACATTTATTAAGGAAGTCATGCACTGAAAAAACATGCAACAGAAAGCTTGTAACAGCAAAGTCACAAGTTTTCTCTTTCTTGCAGCTTTCCTTAACTTTGCCTCTTAATGTTTTAATAATTATTGATTATTATCTAAGAATGAAAAAGGGATGGAGACAGTCAGGAACCCAAAGGGATAAAGTGGAGTGCAGGAGTGATTAAACCAGAAAAAGTGATGATACTGCAAGGCAAAGGGAGGTGATAATGGGACACAAAAATAGGACCACCTCCACTGCCGAAACCTGGGACCTTTAGATCTTCAGTCTAACACTCACCCAACTGAGCTATTTCGGCTGGCATGCATGATAACTAAAATAAGGTGTGTCATAGGGTGAAGTTTTCTTGGTATATTTTGCCTCTCTTTCACTTGGCTTTATTTGCTTTCATCTGTTTCTCTCTCCACAGATGAGGCCTCACTTGCTGCTTGTTTCCAGCATTCTCATAGAATCTTACAGCACACAAGGAGACCATTTGGCCTGTGCCGGCTCTTTGAAAGAGCTCTCCAATTAGTCCCACTGTCCCCCTGCTCTTTCCCCATTGCATTCGGCTCAGCCTCGATTTTTCGTCCTTATGCTTTGGTGAAGCAGCTTGGGATGTTTTTCATCCTTAAAGGCAAGTTGTTGTTGTAAAGGAGATGGTGACCCAAGGGTCCGCTGGCATGGACTTGCCCGGAAACTCTTTCTTCCCCTGGTGCATTAATGACAGTATGGACCAGGAGGTCCCAGGTTCAATCCCGAGTCAGTGCTGAGCTTGCTGTTTTCAGCTGGGGCAAAGTGAAGGTCTTACAATTGGCCTCAGTATTACCAAGCTGGAGAATAAATCAACTTGAGTTCAAGAATGATGCCAAAGATGAGGGACTATAGTTATGAGGAGAGACTTCAGACTCTAAGGCTATTTCCAGAGCAGTGATTTTTCAATCGAGGTTTTTACATTTATAAAGGGTTTTGATACACAGTGGGCTACGTAGCACTTTCTTTTGATGAACTTTATCTCTGAATCACGCTGAGGTTTCCTCTGGACCTGCTCGGATTCCTTCTTTAGGTCATCTGGCCTCGTCCCTACCTACCTCCTTCAGTAGATTGTATTTCCCCAACTGACCTCCAACCCGTGAGTTTTGTATTCTCCCGCGACAGGAGGTTTCTTAGATTTTCCCATGACTTTCCTGTCCAGGGATTGGCCAGTAGATCTGTCAATTATACTGGCGACCTCTGTCCCAAGAGTGAATTTCTACCAGACAACCCTATGCTGGGAATGCAAGAGCAGAGTTTCTCTCACTATCTCATGTATGAGTGCCCACAGGAAGACTCCAAAACTAGATAACGGGCTCCTTATTGTCCCAGATTGTCATTGTTTTCAGTTTCAATGACAGGCTCACTAATATACAACAACAACTTGTATTTATATAGCGCCTTTAGCGTAATATAATGTTCACAGGAGCGTTATACAACAAAATTTGACACTGAGCCACATAAGGTGAAATTAGGGCAGATGACTAAAAGCTTGGTCAAAGAGATAGGTTCTAAGGAGCAGTAGGCCAGAGTTGGAAGACTGAAGGGTGCAGATTGGGACACAGGGCTGGAGAGGTTGGCTGGAATAAGGCCATGGAGGGATTTGTAAACAAGAATGAGTTTTTTGAATTGAATGCATTGAGGGGGTGGGGGGAGAGAGGCAGCCAGTGGAAGTCAGCAGGAGCAGGGCAATGGTCGAATGGAACTTTGTAACGTGGAATAACGGGATCATTGCCCCCGCCACCGCATGCATTTCCAGAATTTTCTGTTTCAAATCTGCAGAGTTTGTGGAGTTTATTACTTCTGATGATGTTGGACGGTTCATTTTAAAAACCAACCCTGTAAAATAAGCATTGAGGTTTTCCTGATGTTAGGAGTGAGCACACAACCCAGGGGGCGTGTGTCCAGGATTGTGGTGCAGGGATCCTTGCTTTAAGAAACATTGCGGCCTGGTGATGGAGTCAAGACCATGTGCAGAAGCCTGAGTGTGGTGTAGACAGACTCTGCGGGCAGTGCAACACAGCGCTGCGGAACAGCTGATCTGCAGGTGTCTGTGGCGCAATTGGATAGCGCGTTCGGCTGTTAACCAGGAGGTTGGTGGTTGGAGCCCACCCAGGGACGCACATTTTATGAAATGTATTAAAGGTATCCGCCGAAATAGCTGAGTTGGGAGAGCGTTAGACTGAAGGTCCCTGGTTCAATCCTGAGTTTCGGCAGATGGTTTTTTCTTCTCTTGCGGTATTTTACACAATTTTACGAGTCTAAGATTAAGGAGAAACAGGCAAGAGAAAGTTTGTTAAAAACAAAGTCACAACTTTGCAAATTTATTAAGGAAGTCATGCACTGAAAAAACATGCAACAGAAAGCTTGAACTGCATAAAACACTAGTTAGGCCGCAGCTAGAATACTGCATTACAGGAAGGATGTGATCGCACTAGCGGGGGTGCAGAGGAGATTTATGAGGACGTTGCCTGGGCTGGGGAATTTTAGCTCTGAGGAACGATTGGAAAGGCTGGAGTTGTTTTCTTTGGAACAGAGGAGGCTGAGGGGAGACCTAATTGAGGTGTATAAAATTATGAGGTTGCCTAGATAGGAAGGACCTATTTCCCTTAGCAGAAGGGTCAATAACCAGGGGGCATAGATTTAAAGTAATTGGTTGGAGATTTAGAAGGGATTTGAGGAGAAATCTTTTCAACATGAGGGTGAGTGGGGGTCTGGAACTCAATGCCTGAAAGGGTGGTAGAAGTAGAAATCCTAATCACATTGAAAAGTACTTGAATATGTACTTGAATGCCATAACCTACAGGGCTCCAGACAAATTGCTGGAATGTGGGATTAGACTGGATAGCTCTTTGTCGGCCATCACGGACAAGATGGGCTGAATGGCCTCCTTCTGTGCTGTAAATTTCTATGATTCTATGAAACAGATGAAAGCAAAAAAAGCCACGTAAAAGAAAGGTAAAAAAATTAACACGAAAACATCACTCTATGATGTACCATATTTTGTCTACATTTTATATCGGCTGAAATAGCTCAGTTGGGAGAGTGTTAGACTGAAGATCTAATAGGTCCGTGGTTCAATCCTGGGTTTCGGCAGTGGAGACGGTCCTACTTTTGTGTCCCATTATCACCTCCCTTTGCCTTGCACCATCATCCCTTTTTCTGGCTTAATCACCCCTGCACTCCACTCTATCCTTTTGTCTTCCTTACTGTCTCCATCCCTTTTTCATTCTTAGATAATAAACAATTGTTAAAACATTAAGAGGCAAAGTTCAGGAAAGCTGCAAGAAAGAGAAAACTTGTGACTTTGCTGTTGCAAGCTTTCACTTGCATCTTTTTTCAGTGAATCATAGAAATTTACAGCACAGAAGGAGGCCATTCGGCCCATCTTGTCAGTGCCGGCCAACAAAGAGCTATCCAGCCTAATCCCACTTTCCAGCACTTGGTCTGTAGCCCTGTAGGTTACAGCACTTCAAGTGCCTATCCAAGTACTTTTTAAATGTGATGAGGGTCTCTGCCTCTACCACCCTTTCAGGCATTGAGTTCCAGACCCCCACCACCCTCTGGGTGAAAACATTTCTCTTTAAACCTCCGACCAATTACTTTAAATCTATGCCTCCTGGCTATTGTCCCTTCTGCTAAGGGAAATAGGTCCTTCCTATCCACTTTATCTAGGCCCCTCAGAATTTTGTACACCTCAATTAGGTCTCCCCTCAGCCTCCTCTGTTCCAAAGAAAACAACCCCAACCTATCCAATCTTTCCTCATGGCTAAAATTCCCCAGCCCAGGCAACATCTTCGCAAATCTCCTCTGCACCCACTCTAGTGCAATCACATCCTTTCTGTAACGTGGTGAGCTGAACTGCACGCAGTATTCTAGCTGCGGCCTAACTAGTGTTTTATACAGTTCAAGCATAACCTCTTGCTCTTATATTCTATGCCTCAGCTAATAAAGGAAAGTATCCCGTATGCCTTCTTAACCACCTTATCTACCTGTCCTGCTGCCTTCAGAGATCTGTGGACATGCACTCCAAGGTCACTCTGATCTTCTGCACTTCTCAGTGTCCTACCATTTATTGTGTATTCCCTTGCCTTGTTAGCCCTCCCCAAATGCATTACCTCACACTTCTCCAGATTGAATTCCATTTGCCACTGTTCTGCCCACCTGACCAGTCCATTGATATCTTCCTGCAATCTGCAGCTTTCTTCTTCATTATCAACCACACGGCTAATTTTTGTATCATCTGCAAACTTCTTAATCATACTTCCTACATTCAAGTCCAAATCATTGATATATACCACAAAAAGCAAAGGACCCAGTACTGAGCCCTGTGGAACCCCACTGGAAACAGCCTTCCAGTCACAAAACACCCTTCGACCATTCCCCTTTGTTTCCTGCCTCTGAGCCAATTTTGGATCCACTTTGCCTTGGATCCCATGGGCTTTAACTTTCCTGACCAGTCTGCCAAGCGGGACTTTATCAAAAGCCTTGCTAAAATCCATATAGACTACATCAAACGCACTACCCTCATCGACACTCCTTGTTAGCTCCTCAAAAAATTAAATGAAGTTAGTCAGACACGACCTTCCGTTGACAAATCCATGCTGACTGTCCCTGATTAATCCGTGTCTTTCCAAATGAAGATTTATTCTGTCCCTCAGAATTTTTTCAAATAATTATCCCACCACCGAGGTTAGGCTGACTGGCCTGTAATTAACGGTCTATCGCTTTCTCCCATTTTAAACAACATTGCATTGCATGCATTTCCACCAATTTCTGTTTCAAATCTGCAGAGTTTGCGGGATTTATTACTTCTGATGTTGTTGGGCAATGCATTTTAAAAACCAACCCTGTAAAATAAGTATTGAGGATTTCCTGATGTTAGGAGTGAGCACACAACCCAGGGGGCGTGAGTCCAGGATTGTGGTGCAGGGATCCTTGCTTTAAGAAACATTGCGGCCTGGTGATGGAGTCAAGACCATGTGCAGAAGCCTGAGTGTGGTGTAGACAGACTCTGCGGGCAGTGTAACACAGCGCTGCGGACTAGCTCTCCCATAGGTCACTGTGGCACAATTGTTTAGCGCGTTCGGCTGTTAACTGAAAGGTTGGTGGTTCGAGCCCACCCAGGGACGCCGATTTTATTAAATGTATCAGAAGAATCTGCCAAAATTGTTCAGTTGGGAGCGCGTGAGATTGAAGATCTAAAGGTCCCTGGTTCAATCCTGGGTTTCAGCTGATGTTTTTCTTGCTTCTCTTGCAGTATTTTTATTCAAATTTACGAGTCCAGATTAAGGAGAAACAGGCAAGAGAAAGTTTGTTAAAAACAAAGTCCCAAGTTTTCACATTTATTAAGGAAGTCATGCACTGAAAAAACATGCAACAGAAAGCTTGTAACAGCAAAGTCACAAGTTTTCTCTTTCTTGCAGCTTTCCTTAACTTTGCCTCTTAATGTTTTAATAATTATTGATTATTATCTAAGAATGAAAAAGGGATGGAGACAGTCAGGAACCCAAAGGGATAAAGTGGAGTGCAGGAGTGATTAAGCTAGAAAAAGTGATGATACTGCAAGGCAAAGGGAGGTGATAATGGGACACAAAAATAGAACCACCTCCACAACCTGGGATTGAACCAGGAACCTTTATATCTTCAGTCTGACACTCTCCCAACTGAGCTATTTCAGCTGGTATGCATAATAACTAAAATAAGGTGTGTCATAGAGTGAACTTTTCTGGAGAAGGACGATGTAGTCATAGAAATCAGGCAGGGGGATTGTGATATTCTTGAACAAATTACTATTGAGAGGGAGGAGGTACTAGCGGTTTTAACAGGCTTAAAAGTGGATAAATCCCCAGGCCCAGACAAGATGTATCCCAGGCTGCTGTGTGAGGCAAGGGAGGAGATTGCTGGGGCTCTGACATAAATTTTCAGAACCTCTCTGGCCACAGGGGAGGTGCCAGAGTACTGGAGAACAGCTAACGTAGTACCATTATTCAAGAAGGGTAGTAGGGATAAACCAGGGAATTACAGGCCAGTGAGCCTAACATCAGTGGTAGGGAAATTATTGGAAAAAATTCTGAGGGACAGAATTAGTCTCCACTTGGAGAGGCAAGGATTAATCAAGAATAGTCAGCAGTGCTTTGTCAGGGGGAGATCATGTCTAACCAATTTGATTGAATTTTTTGAGGGGCTGACTAGGTGTGTGGATGAGGGTAGTGCAGTTGATGTAGTCTACATGGACTTCAGTAAGGCTTTTGACAAAGTCCCGCATGGGAGACTGGTCAAGAAGGTAAGAGCCCATGGGATCCAGGGCAATTTGGCACATTGGATCCAAAATTGGCTGAGTGGCAGGAGGCAGAGGGTGATGGTCGAAGGTTGTTTTTGTGACTGGAAGCCTGTGTCCAGTGGTGAACCGCAGGGATCGGTGCTGGGTCGTTTGCTGTTTGTAGTGTACATTAATGATTTAGATATGAATGTAGGAGGTATGATCAGTAAGTTCGCAGATGCCACGGAAATTGGTGGAGTGGTAAATAGCGAGGAGGGAAGCCTTAGGCTACAGGAGGATATAGACGGGTTGGTCAGATGGGCAGAACAGTGGCAAATGGAATTTAACCCTGAAAAGTGTGAGGTGATGCATTTTGGGAGGACTAACAAGGCAAGGGAATACACAATGAATGGTAGGACCCTAGGAAGGACAGAGGATCAGAGGGACCTTGGTGTGCATGTACATAGATCCCTGAAGGCAGCAGGACAGGTAGATAAGGTGGTTAAAAAGGCATATGGGATACTTGCCTTCATTAGCCGAGGCATAGAATATAAGAGCAGGGAGGTTATGATGGAGCTGTACAAAACGCTAGTTAGGCCACAGCTGGAATACTGTCAGCAGTTCTATCACCACACTATAGGAAGGATGTGATTGCATTGGAGAAGGTGCAGAGGAGATTCACCAGGATGTTACATGGGCTGGAGCGCTTTAGCTATGAAGGGAGACTGGACAGGCTGGGGTTGTTTTCCTTAGAGCAGAGAAGGCTGAGGGGGGACCTGATTGAGGTGTACAAAATTATGAGGGGCATAGATAGGGTAGATAGAAAGGAACTTTTCCCCTTAGTAGAGGGGTCAATAACCAGGGGGCATAGTTTCAAGGTAAGGGGCAGGAGGTTTAGAGGGCATTTGAGGAAAAATGTTTTCACCCAGAGGGTGGTTGGAATTTGGAACTCAGTGCCTGAAAGGGTGGTAGAGGCAGGAACCCTCACAACATTCAAGAAGCATTTAGATGAGCACTTGAAACGCCATAGCATATAAGGCTACGGACCAAGTGCTGAAAAATGGGATTAGAATAGACAGGGCTTGATGGCCGGCACGGACACGATGGGCCGAAGGGCCTCTTTCTGTGCTGTATAACTCTATGACAGATTTTTGAACGATAAGGGAGTCAAGGGTTATGGGGAGCGGGCAGGGAAGTGGAGTTGAGGCCAAGATCAGATCAGTTATGATCTTATTGAATGGCAGAGCAGGCTCGAGGGGCCAAATGACCTACTCCTGCTCCTACGTCTTGTGTTTTTATGTTCTTATGAGCCCACCTATCAACTGTATTCCCTTGGTGCGTTTCTAATAACCCTGAATCCCATTTGTTGATAAAAACCTGTCTAGTTCCTTCTTGAAGCTCATTCAGGTTTCTTGTTCCATTATCCCGTGCTTTTAAAATCATCTAGCTGTTTGATTTAGGTGCCTGCCTGGCTCAGTGGTAGCACGTACTCTAAGCTGACACTTCAGTGCCGCACTGAGGGAGTGCTGCACTGTCGGAGGTGCCGTCTTTCGGATGAGACGTTAAACCCAGGCTCCGTCTGTCCTCTCAGGTGGACGTAAAAGATCCCATGGCCACTATTTCGAAGAAGGGTAGGGGTGTTCTCCTGGGCCAACATTTATCCCTCAACCAACATCACTAAAAAAAATAGATTATCTGGTCATTATTTCATTGCTATTTGTGGGCGCTTGCTGTGCGCAGATTGGCTGCTGTGTTTCCTACATTGCAGCAGCGATTACACTTTAAGGAAGTGCTTCATTGGCTGTAAAGTGCTTTGGGATGTCCTGATGTTGTGAAAGGTCTATCATTGCAAGTTCTGGATGCACCACTGAGAAATTGGAGGGTGTAAATCAAAATTGCCTTGTTTACCTGGTATCAACATTGGAAAGTTGGTCTTTGCTGAATTCAGCACCAACCTTTCAGTCGGTCCTTTTTCCTTCAACATTGTCCTTGTAATGACCAGACCCTAAACTATTCACCCATTTTTGACGGCAGCACATGGATTGGATCTCGCAGTGCAATATCCTCACTGTTCAAAAAAAGTATCAATTTGTTTGTGTTTCTAGGTGACACGTGTGAGCATGTTTGCCTATCAAGCTCCAATAGCTCACGTTTGCAGATAGAAGACGATGGGGTAATAAAACCAAGTAATTTAATGTCGGGAGCAGGATAAGAAACAAAAAGGAGAATAAATCTCAGGATTATCATCCAGGGCCATTTCTCACCTTGAAGAAGGAGCTGGCTTGACATCTGTTGAGAGGGCGGATTGAAGGTTATCGTCAGCAGCTGTCCAGTGAAGGTGCAGTGTTACTTGTGTCCATTGCTTCTTTCTTAGTGTTGCTATTTGGCATCTCATTCTACTCTCTAAAGTGCCTCGGGGCACTAACGATGTGAACAGTGTGTTATAAACCCAGGTTATCTGGGGAGAATCCTGGCGCTAAACCGGGAAGGTGGTTCCCAAAATAGTCATTCTGGAGCTTTCATCACGTGACCTGCTGGATCCAACCGCCTTTCCCCCCCCGTCTCCAATATTTTTATAAATGAACGAAAGTGGTCAAAGAAAATGGGGGAAAAAAATCACTTTCTTTAGTGCCCTGTTGACTTTTATCCCAGGTTTGCTCACAACTGCAATTGGGAATGGTAGCATAGTGGTTATGTTACCAGACTAGTAATCCAGGGACAAACTTAGATTAAACTAATACTGTGAGACATGAGTTCAAATCCCACACACAGGTAGCTGGGGAATTTAAATTCAATCACTTAAATAAATCTGGAATAAAAAACTACCATCAGTAATGATGACCATGAAACTATTGGATTGTATTAAAATCCCACCGAGTTCACTAATGTCCTTTAGGGAAGGAAACCTGCCGTCCTTACCCAGTCTGGCCAATATGTGACTCCTGAACCACAACAATGTAGTTGACTCTTTAACTGCCCTCTGAAATGGCCGAGCAAGTCGCTCAGTTGTACCAAACCGCTACTGTGGGAGTACCTTCACCTCACGGACTGCCGTGGCTCACCACCACCTTCTTGAGGGCAATTAGGGATGGGCAATAAATGCTGGCCTTGCCAGCGACGCCCACATCACATGAACAAATAAAAAAAAATCCCGGAGATTAAATTCCTGGAGACTCCAGGACATCCTGCAGAGTTGGAAACCCAGCACACGACTCTGCCTCTCAGTACATGCCAAGTGTTGTCTTGTTTCCCCCACTCAATTCTTCACCCCAGCCCTTCCCCACTAGTATTTGTATTTGTACAAATTCACAACTTTGTTGTTTAATTGTGTTTGGAGGAGCTCCTTGACGTGGCCTGGGACTTTGAAAGTGCCACTGGTGCTTTAGTGACTGAATAAGCCCAATCCAGGTTTTACTGACAGGGGATTTGACGGTTTAGTTACTGGAACTTTGGGGATCACATGACAGAATTCCACCAATTTATAATTCCATCCACTGTAACTTTCAGAAGGGAATTGGGTAAATGCTTGAAAAGGAAAACATTTGCTGGGCTACGGGGAAAGAGCGGGAGAGTGGGGCTAATTGGAGAGCAAACGTGTGCAACATGTGGTGAGGGTGGGGTCACTACAGCTCTTTAAAGGGGATCTTGACCATTCCCTGAGAGGACATTGCCAGTTACAGCGAGAGTTCGTGGTTAGTTTAGATTGTCATGTGTCGGGAGTTGGAGAGCAATTGGCCAGAGGTTTTTCCTGAATTGGCCATGTTTCTTTGTCTGTTTCCAGAGATAGTGTAACTGGTAGGTGGGACGGCAGCGTGTGAGGCCATACTGTCTACTGGATGGGGTGAGCTTGATGGGCCTGATGGTCTTCATCTACTGACTGTCTTTTTATATGTTTGTATGAGCAGGCTGGGGAATCAATCTGGGTCCAGCCTAGTGTGTGGCTCAGAGAGTTCACCCAGTCAGTGACTGAGCCCAGGGACAATCCCCAGTCTGCAATCCCCCATGGCAGAACTCATCTCTTCCCCTTTCTGTTCCCTTCAATGATCCGTGCACAAATCAAGAGACACACAGTAAGTTTGTTCATTTTCAATCCACATTTATTTTCAGATGTTAAACTTCTCACATTTCAGTTATTGAAACATGACTTGTAATATACGAAATATCACGGACAGGAAAAGACTCTCTGGTCCATCCAGCCTTGTCCATCGCAATATATAGACCCCCCACCCCACCCAAGACCATGTGATCTCCTGGGAGAGGCGAAAAACCAGACATAAAAACCCAGGCCAATTTGGGAAAAAAATCTGGGAAATTCCTCTCCGACCCCCTTAGGCGATCGAAACTCGTCCAGGAGATCATTCTGGCCCAAATATTCTAAAGACAATTACTTTCCCACTTCAACTCTGCTAACATCAATTGAACTCAGTCCCGGTCTTCAACAATCTCCAGTCTAGTTCTGTACCAAACTTTTCTTTAAAGTGCTAACTGTGACACCGTTTAATTTGCTGGGAACATCCGTTCCTAAACATTGACAAGCCGAATTGGGGGGTGGAATGTGGCTCTAATTACCGGGATGCATCGGCACAATTTGCCTGGGGAAAATCTCTTAAGGCATGACCTCCCCTGTTCAGACATTTTGTTAAGACGTCCTCACTTTGAAGGGCACACCTACTTGTTTTTCCCCTCCCTCCCCGACTCCCGTGCAGTCTTAACTTTTAGCACGCCCCAGAACCCAGTTTGTTGACACCCAAAGACAACCCAGAACGAGGAAAAGACATACCAACACTCCCCACTAGACCCAAGAGACAACCAGGTGGGTGGCAAATGCCGCGTCACTTGAAGAATGAAGAGGAGCTTACAAGGGAACAGCTGACACGGGAACAGCTGACAAGGGTGCTGTGATCTTCATTCAGGCCATTCTGCACACACTGCTGGCGACTAACCAAGTAGTACTGAGTACGAGGAGGGTGGAGGTACTTGTATGGGAACAGAGGCTTCAATGACCAGGACAGACACAATAAAGTGAGCATTACCCATGAGTGCCGCACTGCTGGTCTACCCTAATCTGACGGGCATTCCAGCTCAACTGCCAGGCCACCAATCAGAAGCTGGCAGGATCCAAATCCAGATCCTGACGGTTCAGCTTACTGTTTGGATCCGGCGCTGGCACCCGTGAATAACACCCACTTTGATCTATTTGTCCTGGGAGCCAGAGAGTCTGTTCGCTTGCAGGTACGGTCCGCCCTTCTCACCCTGAGTACCAGTTGGACAGTGTCCAGCAGTGTGTGGAGGATGTCAGAATGAAAAATTCCCTAAAAAAAGTAGGGTCCTCTATACTCTAAAACTGACTTGGATTTCTCCCGTGGGCTCCTGAAATCAAAGTGTGTATTCAACACCCGGGTGTCCCTGAAGCACGGTTTGTGAGGTAACCAAAGGGTTAACCAGAACCACCACCTGCTGCAATTTCCTGGAGCATCCTGGAGATCAGGCAACCCTGAGCAACAGAATCCAGAAACAAAAGAACGCAAGACTGTCGGGCCTCCGCCCTGACTGCCTGAGGTCCTCCAGCAGATTGGTGATTATCCGGTGATGTGAGCAAGTCGATCGACCTGGTTATCCCCTCCAAGAACTGAAGATGTTCTGGACTACCTCAGTGTGGATCATTCACTAGTTAGGGTGGACTACAGAGCAGCTGAGTGTGCCGACTGTTGTGTTGTCCTCCCCGGGCCAAATGTGGCACCAAGAGTGTCACCCCGTCGTTCAAGCACCAATGGGAAGCAACGCGTCATCCTGACAGAGGGACCCAGGAAGGAGGGTCCCACCCTGCTTGTTGACTTACCGGACCCTTGTCATATTGTCTGTCTGCAGACTCACTGACTTACCCCGCACCGAGTCTGAAAGTGGAAATGTCCTATTATACCGTTCACACCCCGAGCCTGTTGAAATGCCAAGTGAAATCACTGGCCGAGAAGACCATTCATCCTGAATGTGGCTCCCATCCATATGTCAAAGCATTAGCTGAAGAGCCTGATGGCTGTAGCACCAACCCCTGGAGAACACTGTGCTCCCAGGACCACCAGCTCTAGTTCAGATCCTGCGACAAAGGAGACCTGTGGAAACATTACTGGCAGAGTGATGGTCACCCAGAAGCCTCAACTGGAGAAATATCCCCAACAGTTGAGCCTTCTGGATGACTATCACTCGCTCTCAGTGTGGATGGTAGAAGACCTGCCAATATGCCCATGAGTAGATGATTCCTCTGATGGTCAAACCAAAGCATGTTATGAAAAACATGGAGGCTCAAGATGCAAATGCAAAGGATACTCACTACTTCTGGTCTCCTGGTCTCAAGCGTCCAGAGTGATCCACTTCCACAGGGAAGTACTGGAAATAGCCCACCCACACAACTCTGAGGTGGGCTATCCAGGCATGCTCACTGCTGGGGGAGGTGGAGCTGGACAGGGTCTCGAAGGTTACTTGTTGCGAACTACCTGCATTCCAGGTCCTAATCTGGAATGACGGGCTAGCAAGATACAAAGGACATCGTGCTCCGGATAAAGCCTTGAATAGGCTGGTGGAGGTGAATGGATTGGTGGTGGTGAGTGGATGGTGGTGATGAATGGATTGGTGATGGTGAGTGCGTTGGTGATAGTGGATAGGTGGTGAGTGGATTGGTGTTGGCGAGTGGAAGGGGCCTATAGATGGGGTGGGCTAAGCTACAAAGTGAGCAGTGCCCCCCACCCTTGTGTGACAATTCGGGAATGCCTGAAGGTTCTGCTACAGCAGCTCCTCCACTTGCTCGCCATAGAAGCCCTCGGCACCAATGGGCATCTGCAGTACCTGAAGGATCCCCAAGGTGTGAGGACAAACTGAGTGGCGATGCAAGATCCACTGGACGATAGATCCTGCTCCTACACTGAGAGCACCCACACAGCCTGCTGCTGCAGCAGATGCTCTCTGAAGGTGGTCCTCTCTGGCAGGGATTGCTCCCTCAACTCACCTGCTGGTCAGTGAAGCCAGCCGCAGTGGATTTGATGGCAGGGAATTCGGGATATGCGCCAAACCCTGCAGGAAGGCCACCAGACCCACATGTCCCACCATTTGGATTCTGGTGGGTGGAACAGGACTAGTTTCCTGGGCAGTTCCCTTCCTTCTGAGGCTTTCACGACTGAAGTTCGCCAGCTGTACCAGCGAACCTTAAGTTGTGAGGCAGGGTGGCGGGGCTGTCTACCTTGGCCATAACTGGGGCGCGCCTATCAATTCCGCCCAAACCGCCTTGGAAATTGGGAGGGGGAATCCAACAAAGGTCGATGCCTGAGGCCTTTGCAAGACCCCAGATAAAGACTCAACCCCCACAAGTGATGGGACTTCCAGAACTCACAGTTTCAGACTCAAAGTCACCCTTGTTTTGAATACATGGAAAAGCCTCAACGCACGGAAGCCATGGTCGACTCAGGCTCCCAGTTTGGTTTCTGGAGCGCACGCACCCTCCCTGGGAGTGCCTCTTGAGTGTCGTAGGGAGCGGCTGAAGGTGGGTCCACAGTGGTGGGTGGGAGCCACAGATCTATAAATAGAGATCTGCGGCTGCACTCACCAAAGTGGACATCACCCGCAACATAGGTGACCCTGTGTAGGGTCGAGTCCACCGAGGGTGGTGCCCCCAAATGAGCTGGCGCCAACTGGAGACCAATGTCCCGGGGCTGCGTTGGTGTCACCAGAGGAGACGGATGCCTCTGGTGAAGGACACACCAACAGTAGCTGGTGGCGCTTGGGGGAACCAGCCTGATTCTGGCACCAGTAGGCACGGACACCTCCGAACCAGCTGGTGCCAGAGGAGGACTCTTCCTCTATCCTGGGAGGCCTCGGTACAAGTGGTACCGGGGTTTCACCCGATGTTGTTGACTGGGATGGATTGGCTTTAACCAGCTCGTCCCACTCCACACCATCGGGGCAACAACCGGAGCGTCCACCCTTGAGACTGTCCTGTTCAGTCCCAACACTTGGACCACCGGTCGACATCGGTCGGAGATGACTGTATGGACTGGGCCCTATCCACTGCCAGTGCAGTTAACCCCGAGCAATGCCGAACTGAGCCTGGAGTTGGAGCAGGGTTGGTGCTTGATGCCGATGCGGGGACCTGAGGGCTGGACGTGAAGGTCCAGCCCAGGGGAGAACTAGGGAGGAGGGAGAGGGGCGTGGGAAATTTTTTAAAATGGGAAAGAAACATGCCAGAAGGGAAAGAGTTGGTTTAACACCATCTCTAATCATTGGCTGCACATTTAAATGGATCTGTTATTGGCCGTCAAATAAAGAAATTAAAAGATGTACAGTTGATACTAAAGAAATGGATGGGACACGGGGGGATGGGCGTGAGGGGTATTTCAGTGTTACTGTTTACTTCTTTGTGGTATTTCTGCTGGCATTGATGTGATTTTGGTCAGGATGTGTGATCCAGTTGTCTTTGTCGTTTTGATACTCACAACTTTAGTCTGTTGGTAGTTTGATGAAACCGTCCATTTCCTCTCACTCGTCCTGACACCAACCGTGTACCTGTGGCAGAAGAAGAAATGACACAAAAATCACTGGATTGCAACAAGGACAACGACAGGCATTTTATCGCTCCCCTCGAATAGTAACCCATATAACCTGTAACGGTATTTATCAAATTCCCTTTAAAAAGTCTGAGAAGTCGCACAACACCAGGTTCTAGTCCAACGGTTTTATTTGACTTCACCTGACGAAGGAGCAGCGCTCCGAAAGCTTGTGATTTCAAATAAAACTGTTGGACTATAACCTGGTGTTGTGCGACTTCTCACATTTGTCCACCCCAGTCCAACACCAGCATCTCCACATCATGGCTACTTTAAAAAGTCAACACCTGGGCCAGCGTCGAGCTGTGTGGGCAGGTACCAAGCTGGTCAAGACAGCTCCAGTGGCATTACTGCCCAGGAGTACAGTCTTCGAGTCTTAACCCTGAGCTCTCAGTACTGGTGAACACTTTGAGAAACTGATTATTCAGTTGTTCTTTCTCCCTGTCAGCCTCTTCTCCTCTTATTTAGTCCCGTTCATTCAACACCAATCAACACTTTCAAGAGGGACGCTCTCGACTTTTTAAATGGTCGGGCTGAGCTGTCCCACAGACTATCCCCGGGTCCAGGACAAGCTGATCAGAACAACCAGCGTGTACTGACCTGGTTTCAGTTTCCAGGATTTGAGCCTTTATATCTGCACGGATTTTGCTGTTACTCACTCTGACTACCTATCAGCAACGCTATGGAAGAGCTACCAATAACAAAGTGAACTATTCCACCTGACTGTGCATCAATATTACTGTATCTGATAAACTGTTCATATTGCTCATTTTGACTTTCACTAATAATACAAGATAAACAGGTTAACACAAACCTTTCAAAGTTCACGAAGTTCTGTCCACGCCGCTGGTTGATGATGTTTTCATTATTAGTGTTGTCTTCACCAAGCAAAGCTGTTCAGATGTTCGAGCCGACCGCATTCAGCCCTAAACAGATCAGACAGTTAGCCAGAGTCAGTACGCTGCCTTTCCTTTGCTTAAACTGGCTGTTTTGGCTTTTGCCTCATATTTATCAAGTTTAAAAAGCTATTGTGATGTCACATCTCAGTGTGATGCGCAGTGTGAGGGTGAGGCTTGCTCTGTGATGTCACGGTTTGACCCATCCAGTTACAGGGGTCTCACCTTGAAACCATATTTGGTAAAAACCATTGGGCTTTACTTTACTTTACACTGACTTGTTTCGATAGAAGCAATAATAGGTTTCCATGTGGTTACGACCCAGAGCACAGGGTGCGTAGGCGATGGGCAGTGATGGGATTGTTTGCCTTCTACCAATTATGTTAAGTAATTGTATACATTTAAAGCAGCAGGAGTTGGCCATTCAGCCCCTCGAGCCTGCTCCAGCATTCAATTAGACCATGGCTGCTCTGCACCTCAAATCCATTGACCTGTCTTTGATCAATATCCCTTGATCAACTTAGGAACAGGAGGAGGCCTTTCAGCCCCTCGAGTCTGTTCCATTCAATTCAAGCATGGTTGACCTGTATGTTAACTCCATTTACCGGCCTTGCTTCCACATCCCTTAAAACTCTTGCCTAACAAAAATCTACCAATCTCATTTTTGAAGTTTACAATTGACCCCCAGCCTCAATTCCGCAAGCCTTTGGGTGAAGAAGTGCTTCCTGACATCACCCCTGACCAGGCTAACTCTAATTTTAAGCTCATGCCCCTTTTCACCGTTTAATATTCTATACTCGAGGGAATACAAGCCCGGTCTCTGCAACCTGTCCTCATAATTTAAGGGTTTTGCGTGTGTGACACCGCCTGTGGCTCTGTGCTCAGCCTGGGTGCTAGTGCGAGGTTAGGCCTTGTTGCCTGTTCTGGTCTCCAGCCAGTCTGGGAGCACTAGACACCTGTGAGTGGTTCGACCCACTCGCCCTTACGGTTCTGACACTGGACTTAGATGCGAGAGCAATAATGGAGAGAAAACTCAGGTAGACCCGGTTGAATGGTACGAAATGGAAAATCTTTATTGCATATTATTCAAGATTACGAAATACATGTCATAAGCACAGATTAATGACAGTACAATCTTACACGCAGTTATGTAACTAATTTTAGGGAAACGAGGAACGAATGACACATCGTTATTGGGGGCACACATTACAGTTATCCTTAAAACTTAAACCCTCCCCTATCAATACCTGCTCTAAACTAGATTTGTAGGATCGAGACTCATGCTCACCACTCGTGATAACTCAGAGAATTCCGAAAACTCTGCTCGGATGTTTTTACCGCAGCACCTGATCACCCACGTGTTGATCAGGGGTCTCTGTACCCCACTTGTTTACTCGTTTCTGCTCCGGCTAGCAGGCTGGACCGTCTGCTGTCATGAAGATCTGTGTTGTCCTCGGAGTTCCGACACTACTCAAAGAAGAGTCTTCCTGTGCCCTCGCCTGATGCGATAAAATTCGAAGAATAGTCTTCCGATGCCAGTTCTGTAAAACTCAAAAGATAGTCTTCCTGGGCAAGGAAAGTGTCTATTCGACCTACAGGCGCGGTCGGGGCTTACTGACCGTGGCGATACGTATGGTCGTCTTCTTCTCTTCTCATCTCATCTCATCTCAGCTCATCTCATCTCGGGCCTTCGGTTCCAACACCGTTTACCGACTTCTCGGGATGGTGTGCCCGTTTCAAGGCTTCACAGCCCGGTTCCACACAGATCTTCGCGGCAAGCCACGAGGCTGATCCTGGCGGATCAGAAAGTTCAATAGTCTTCTAGCAAGTCGAGCAGCAAGGAGTCAAGAGACAGCGTCAAGAGGATAAGAGAATAAGAGAAAGATGGACGGTTGGAGCTTACAGTTATAGTGCTGAAATTCCTCTTTTCCCGCCCAATCTTAATGTCTTTTCTTTTGTCAGAGTTTTGGCGCTCAAACTCCTTGTATAGGGTGATCTCCGTTTAATGGGTTTCGGTGATACTTGTAACTGCCTGAGTACCTGTTAATACTTTTCCCAATGTGTAACCGGTCAGTATTCTCCCTGGAGGGGTTTTGGGGCTTCCAAATGTTTTCTGTAACTACCCGCAAACGGCTCTCTCATCGTAGAGTCGTGGTGATTTTGCATATTAATGTCTTTGGATGGGTTCTTGATCACTTGGTACAATAGCCCTTATTCGCACCTGGGAGACCGATTCCAGTATTATGTGTATACTGCAAACCCATAATGTCTTGTGTATTATCTCAAATGTGCTGAGTCTTGTACGATCTCACACAAATGTTTATTGGAACGCCATCTTGTCTGCTTATCGAAAAGTCCAGAATGTTCTGCCACGAGGCGTGGCGGCCATTTTACAGGCTGCTTGTGTCCACTTTGAAAACCTGACAGCATTCTGCTGAAATAAAGCTGTTTGTACGAAACTATGTGTTTTCTCCTTATTTATAAAATCGCGATTATATTGCGAATTCTACAGTCCCTCCTGTTGATGCGAATAACTCCGCTTATCGTATCAAAAAAATTGTGGTGAGCAATATTATCTCGATTTCTCCAGATCCAGAAAAATCCCCATAACTTAAACTATCTAGGGTCTTTGCGTCGTCCTTATTTCCCAGGAAAATTACATTCTTATAACACCGCAGGCATTATTTGCCTTTAAAACTTACACCACTTGTTTTCCTTCCAGGCGTAACCAGGCCGATGCCTGTCGTATCACCTGTATATTCACATTTTTTATTCAGGGAAAAGAAAAACAAAACAAAACCAAACAATCACATTCAACAACAACACCATCACCAAAATAATCAAAAACCAACTCTTAAACATGTAGAGTTCCAAACGTAATTACAGTTTCTGAGAAAAATCACGATCGATTACAACACTTCCGAGGCGCACGTGGCAAACGGGAGTGATGCCATTTTTTCTGATTACACGGTGCTTTCATCGTGCACGCGCACGTAACGTTCTCGCCACTCTCCCGTGTTTTCGTTCTTGGTGAGGCGTTTGCCTCTCTTACAATGTACGACCAATAAGTATACCACAATAAACACTTGGCATACAACTAAAATGTGGGAGGCTATTCTAATCCAGGAAGGCACTTCAATGTTGGTGAACAGATTCCACCACGGTGGAATTACTATGTCCAGAATTTCTGTCCCTATCTCAACAGTTTTCTGTTCTAGTGTGTAAAAATGTTTTTGTGATACCGCGACGGCTTTCAAAAGCTTGGTGAGGTGTTCAGGGAGAGGGGGAATGAGGTATCCGAAATGCGCGACGAATCGCTGCAGGTCGGTGAAGTTCTCTTTTACGGTAAGATGAACCGTGGATGGTTCAGGGATTGGGACAATTCGCTGTTGTGCTACTTGAACTTCCGCCCTGGGTTTGAAACAGAAACTGCTGTCACTCACCGGACACCGGCTACGGTTTCCATGCTGGTAGTGTTGCGCTGCAGTGGTAACACAATATGTTCCACCCCCGATGTATGCTACCTGCGGAGGCACATGATCTTGTGCCATTGCCTCCATGGTGCAATTCATGGACTTGGCACCAGCCGTTCTCAACCCGCACTGTGGTGTTAAAAAGGCATTCAAGTGCTGGGGACACAGTATTATGTGTGCTCCCCTGCCACGACAACCAGAGAGATCGGTGCCTGTCATCGTTTGCTCCCAGCGGATGACGTAAGGTGGAACCGCTGCATAGCGAATGTGGGCTCCCCCCTGAATGACACCAATGTTCTCTACCCGATACACCGGGGGGGGCTTTGCTGTGTCGCCCAAAACCGGCATACGTAATACTATACCCATGATAGTATGGTTTGATCGTCCGCAGTCCACGGGGACTGGGTATGCTTCTGCAGCTAGCCTGAGCTGGCACGGGCTTAATGCGTTCTGAAAAGGGTGGAGCGCCCGCAGGTGTTTGTTACTTATCCAGGACGGGACCAAACCTTGTTTTAAATCCTCCAAATTACTGCGGCCCTCGCCCAGTAACCACGCCCCGTAAAGCACGCACACCTCATTCTGCGCAGCTTGATCGGACGCATTCCGATCTTCCCTAATCAGGGCATTTACCGTTCTCGCGTGTTTCTCCAGCTCTGCTATAATTTCCTTTAAGTGGAGAGTCATGGCCTGGTCCTCGTGTAACCCAGACCCGACCACCTTATTTTCATCTGTGAGAATGTCCTTTAATTGCGTTTTTAAGCCATTAATCTGGGTCTGCAGCTCCACGCTGTCTAGAGCGTTGACCACAGATGTACCTGTGTTGAAAGCAGTGAACACGTCGTTCACAACACCCCTTCTTTGCCTCCCCACCTGATCCAAAACTTCATGTGGTGCGGTGTACAAACTTGTTTTATCAATTTCCGCGAAATCGAATTCGTAAAATTGTCTGAACATCTTGGTCAACAGGACCTGATATAACTGTTCCGTCTTTTTGGGGCACCACTCTGGTAACCGCACCTCGGTGAGATTTAAAATCACCGAGGCCACCACGTAATGTACCCCCTGAAATAGTATCTGGTCTGTGGGGACCAGTACCAAACCATTCCTGGGTCCCTTACTGGTTTTAGGGCACCCTTCTTCCTTAGCTAGAACCACCGGAATCGTGAGCGGGGCTTTGCGTGGGCGCGTAATGAGTTCAGTGGCATTTACCGGGATCGGGGAGTATGGGGCTCCGCACCCCCTGGTGCTCGCATCCCACCTCATCCCCTGTCCGTTATCCTGCCATTGATTAATGAAAAATATGGAGATGCCTTTGGGGCAAACGTACTTTGACCCCCACATACATACATAAATTCCCTCATCCGGTTCCCACCATTTGTCCCAACAGACTCTCACTTGTCCGTTTGTCCCCGTAATTGTCCGATGGGTATTATTACCCAGTCGCTCCCACTCGACCGAAGAGTTCCTCATGTTTTTGCTCAGCTTTCGTAGCCACCACCATCGGCTCAATGGGACATTCCCATTACAAGTCAAACAAATCCGTTTGCCGACGGTGACGCTGATCCTGGGTGCGATGATCCTTACTTTGGGGCACAGTAAAGAAGTCTCTTGGTAGGCAAAACCCGATGTGCTGGAATACTCCGTTGAGTTAGTTCCCAGCCATCCTGGCCACCTTCCCTTGTGGAAATAGGTGGTGGTCTCCTCAGCCTCCCGTCTTCCGGTCCCATCCACCGCGATGGGGGCCGTGTCCCCGGAGCATCCAAACACCATGACATCCTTGGTGTGGCCTCGATAGGCCAATCCGCATCCGATTGCCGCGAGCAATACTAGAATTCGTTCCATCCTTCTTTGGTTCCTGTGATCAGATAGAATGAGGTAGCCAGCCTCGCAAGAGTCTCTGGCTCTTGTGAAGGGTGAGCGGGTCCCCTGACCTCGCCTCACGTAAGAAGACATGTGCGCTGGATAAACTTTAACTAATCCTATCTCTAAAACTCCCATCATTTTACCTCTTTCTATTAAACAAAATTAAACTCCCGACTTAAACCGATTTAAAACTATAACCTTATAACCTCATCTAAAACTATAAACTTATTCTTAACCTTAAACTGTACAGCGCCGCCCGTTCCCAGGGCGGCCTATTTAAATTCTGAAAAGGCTGCCACGAGCTTTTCCCGACGGTGGGAGGGCATTGACCCCCCCCTTTGATCTGCCGCAGCCTGTTGCTGCTGCGCTGGGACTGGGCTCTCCCTGGGCTGCCTTAGCCTTGAGCCTACGCCTTGGGACACTCTGGGGACTTGACCATACCTTCCTGGGCTGGGGTATCCGACCTGACCTACGGAGAGCTACCGGGGGCAGGAACTCCAGGACCGACGGACCGGGTTCCGAGACTTTCACCGTGGCGACCTGTGGTCCCGCCACAGTCGCTGGCTCCGCCTCCCCTGGCTCCGCCTCCCTGAACTCGGGATCTGCAGCTTGTGGCACCGCCCTACTCGGCCCAGTAGGCGGCCCTTCACTCGCAGTCCCTACCTCCCTCGAGGGCAAGACGTTCAAGGCGGGCGGCTCGGGCTCTGAGGCTTCCATCGCCACGCCCTGTGGTCCCACCACAGCGGCTGGCTCCGCCTCCCTTGGCTTCGCCCCCCTGCATTCGGGACCTGCAGCTTCGGCTTCCACCCTTTGTGGATCTCTATCTGCAGCCCCTGTCCCCCCTATACCTGAATCGGGGGCGACCCTTTCGTCCTCCGATTCCCGCTCCTCCTCGCTTGTGTCACTATCTTCGTCGAGCTCCTCGAACTCTTCCTCATCTGACTCCCAACCCCACAAAAATGTCTCACAATTTTCCAGGATGTCCCCTCCCCTGATGCAAGCTGCTTTGCCTGCCTGTGTGCCCTGTGGCCCTACCTGGGGCGGCGAGTCCCCACTCGCAGGTTTGACCCCTGTGGTTGGCCCTTGTGCACCTGGCTTGTACAGTTTGCACTGGTTTACGTGGAACCACTTAGTGCGCCGAGGTACCTTTACGGCGTATACCATGGGACTCGCCTTATCTACAATGTTGTAGGGTCCCATATACAGTGGTTCCAGACTCCCTACTCTGGCGTAGTTTCTGACCATGACCTGGTCTCCTACTTCCCACTCCCGCGTCTTGCGGGGTTCCAGCAACAGGCGATTGCCCTGATGCTGCCTTCCCATGTTCCCAGCCGCCTGCTCATAAACCTGCTTCAGGCGCTCCAAGAGGGTCTGGATGAACTTCTCCCTGCTTATCTCTTGGAGCTGACCCTCCGTGAGCACCGGCGCTAGCACATGGGTGGGGGTTCGCATGATCCTCCCAGTTATCACCTCGTGCGGGGAATACCCCGTACTTTTCGACTGACTGGCCCGGACCCCCATGAGGACTAAAGGCAGAACCTCCGCCCATTTTTGGGGCGAGTTCATAGTCTCTTTCCTCAATTTTTCCTTCAGGGTCCGGTTCATGCGTTCAACAATCCCGGATGACTGGGGATTGTGTGCTACGTGCCATTTCCCTTCAATGCCCAAAAGCATGAGGGTGTTCTGCATCACCTGGCCGGTGAAATGACTCCCTTGGTCTGACTCCACAAAACGGGGAAGTCCCCACCGCGAGAACACTTCCCGGACCAAGATTTTTGCAGTACCCAGTGCCGTAGCTGTTCTACAGGGGAAGGCTTCCACCCATTTGGAAAACACATCCACCAAGACGAGGCAGTATTTATAGCCTCCCTGGCTGGTGGGCAGGGGCCCTATATAGTCGATCTGTATCGACTGCCATGGTCCCTCTACCCTCCTGACGTGCCCCATGGGCACTTTCCTTTTCTGGGGGTCTGGGTTGTTTGCAACGCACACGAGACAGCTTGCACAGAACTCGCGGACCTGTTCCCTGAGCCCTGGCCACCATCCCGCTTGCTCTACCCGTTGCCAGGTAACCTCGGGCCCAGGGTGCCCTGCCCCCGGTCCCTCGTGAGCCAACTGGAGGAATTCCCTCCTGTGCTGCTGCGGCACAACCCACTGCTCTTCGCGGAACAGCATGCCTTCCTTAACTGAGAGGGTTGCCGTACTGTACGGACCCTCTACCTGCTTCCCCTCAGCAAGGGTTTTGAGGACTGCTTTTAGGGCGGGATCCTGGTTCTGGACGGCCTTAAGGTCTAGGGGCAATGCTACCCTGGTGTTCCCGGGATTCCCGTCCCTGCCTTGGATCGTTGCCATGGGTCTGGGCCCATAGGGGTCCCAGAAAATGCCGTTGCGGGCACCCTCCCTGGCTAGCGCATCCGCCTGCTGGTTGCCCTCCCCACGGGGCTCTGTGGAGGAGTGAGCCTTCACCTTATGGATGAAAATCTCCCCTTCCTCCCCTACTGCTGCTAGGATCTTTTCCAGCAAGGGCTTCACCATTAAAGGTCGCCCGTCCGCGGAGGTGTATCCACGGCGGGACCAAATGGCCAGGTATTCCGTACACGAATTGCATGTGAACATACTGTCCGAGCAAATCGTGTATGGGGTTGGGAAAATTTCTGGGTGGGTAACGACGTACACCACTGCAGACAGCTCAGCCTGCTGCGCGCTCATGGTGCTGGGGAGCTTAATCGCCAGGGCAAGGTTTGCCGCAGGGTCATAAACTCCACACCCTGTGAGTCGTTCGCCAGCGGACACTGTGCTGGAACCATCAACATAGATCTCGCGCCCAGTGGGATGTATCCCGGCCCGCAAACCTATGTTGACTTCCCACACCCCTTCCACTGAACACTGGTGGGCTGTACCGGGGTATACCAAATTGGCCGCAAGCCTGGGCTCGCAAAGACCTTTAACTCTAAGATCCATCTGGGAAAGAAGAAGGGTCCAGCGCACAATACGCACGCTGCTTACGGTCCCATCTTTAATCCTCCCATCTAGAAGCATCTTAGTTGGTGTGTGATGGGTGAGGAGAGTGATGGGAGAGAGCCCTGTGAAGATCGCTGATCTTTTCACAGCCCAATGCGTGGCTAAAAGGTGCCTTTCGCAGTTGGAGAAACTCCTCTCCACATCCGTTAACACCCTGGTCGAATAGACAACCGGCCTCAGCTTGCCGTGACGCTCTTAGAGCAGCACAGCGCTCAAACTGTCCCCGCTGGCAGCTACCTCCAGGAAAAACTCCTTCCCCCCATCTATGGCCCCTAAAGCTGGCGCGGTCTGCAAATCCCTTTTTAACTTCTCGAAGGCTGCCTGGCAGCCCTCGTCCCAAGACCACTCCACTCCCTTATGGAGGAGTCGGAGCAGCGGCGCCGCTGTGGCCGCATAGTCTTCAATAAAATCCCTGCAGTAACCGGTCAGTCCCAAAAAGGACCTCACACCCCTTATGGTGTTGGGAAGCGGTAACTCTTGCACCGACTCCCTCCTAGCCTTATCTATGGCTCTTTCCCCAGCGCGAATGGTCAGCCCCAGGAATTTTACTTCCTGCTGACCGATACGTACTTTCTTAGGGTTCACTTTAAAACCCTTTCTCGCTAGCAGCTCCAATAACTCGGCCAGCAGTGGTCCATGCTCCTCCCTTGAATCCGTAAATAGGAGCAAATCATCCACGTACTGCACTATCTGATTGGGCTGACTAAACTCCCTTAAACTTCCTGCCATACACTGATGGAAAATACTGGGGCTGTTGTGGAAACCCTGTGGCAGACAGTTCCATGTGTACTGTTGTCCTTTGAAAGTAAAGGCAAACTTGTACTGGTCCTCTCGCCGCAGCGGGATGGACCAAAAACCGTTCGAGATATCCAGCACCGTGAACGTGGTCGCGGACGCTGGGATACTCCCTATTAGGTCAGCGACTGCTGCTACCGTGGGCGCGCAGGCGGGAATGTTACTGTTAAGGACTCTGTAGTCCACCGTGGCCCTCCACGAATTATCCGGCTTCCTAACCGGCCATAATGGGGAGTTCACGTGTGTGGCTATCGGCCTCAACACGCCCTGCTGCACCAAGGAGGACATTGCTGTCTCCATATCGGGTTCTGCTTCTTTGGGGAAGTTATACTGCTTTTGGGGCCGGGTCATGGGGTCCCCATCTACGCTGACCTCAAACCCGGTAACCCTCCCACAATCGTGCTTGTGGGTTGCAAACGTGTGCATATTATCTGACACGTACGTTTGCATGTCCGTTGGGACATCCGCGACCATAAGCCCGAGGTCGTAGCCTCCGGATGGCTTCATGGTACACAGGGTCCCTGTTCCTTCCTCCCCCGGAATTACCACTACCTCGCCTTCGCCACCCTTGGCCCCCCAGAGACAGTGATTCCTGAGGTCCACGAGGATCCCGTGCCCCGATAGGAGATCGGACCCGAGGATACCTCTCCCACCCCCCTCTTGCCATTTCATCAGTATGCACTTCCACGTGGTGTGGAGTGCTCCTAAATGAATGGATAGCGGAAGGGAGAACGCGCCAGCCTGCTCTTTTCCCGTGAACCCCGCTAATGTGAATGGGATCTTGGTAGATAGCGGTGAGTCAAAAGGGCTATCCGTATGAATCACGGTGCAAGAAGCTCCTGTGTCCAACAAATAACTACCCTTCTGTTGCTCTACCTCCATCTCCACCAGGGGTCGCTTCCACGCATCATAGCTGAGCGGACACAGGTAGACGGGCTGTGCGGGCTCTAGTCATTGGGTACTATTGGACGGGGCTGTGGCACCTGCGGGGCCGGTAGCAACCGCCACCCTTCCATGCGCACTCATGAGGGTGCGCATGGCTCCCAACACTGATTCGATCGCGTCGGGATGGATGGGTGCACTAGCTCCCCTATCAGAGACAGGCGCCTGGGCTCGGGCTGCGGGATTTTTATCCCTGGAATCCTTCCAAGGGTTCCTGCAGTTCTTGCGCCAGTGCCCTGTCTTCCCACACCCGTAACAAGCATTGCTGGCCTGCGGGGCGCGGTTACCCTCCTGATGCCACTCCTTTTGAGCCGGGGCTGCGGGTCGTGCCTCATGCACCTTTCCCTTAAGGGGACGTGCTCCCGTACTCCTGGTATTACGGTACCCTACCATGAGTCGATTTAGGACCGACTCCTCTGTAGTGGCGGGGTTAGTGGGATCAAACCATGCTTTTGCCTGCTCCCTGACGGCTGGCAAACTGTTGGCTACTATACACCTGAGCCAGTGAGTTAAACCGGCGCCTTCCACATCGGCGCGCTCTGGTGCACCTGGGCAGCTACGCTGGTACACTGGCCACAACCTGTCGGCGAAAACCTTCGGGGGTTCTCCCTCCATCTGCACTGTCTGTCCCAGTCTAACAAACGGACCTTCATCGTCCATTCCCAACACTTCTAGGACCTCATCTCTTAGTGCCCCATAGGTATTAGTTCCCCTCTTGCTCTCGTCTGAGAGACACTGAAGGATCGAGCTATCTAATGAGAATAACAGCATCTTTGCTGTTTCCCCATCGTCGCAGCCGTTAATGGCTGCGGTTTGCTCTATTTCCCTAAAATGTACGGAAGGGTCGTCTGACTCGGCCAGCTTCCGTACGTGACTGATCATAATCCTCAGCTGGTGTGAGCTGTGAGGCAACACAAGCTGGTTGAGGAGATCCCCTTCTTCCCCACCTGTTCCGTTCGGGCCCCTTTTGATACCCGTGACCGGACACAACGGTCCCGGCTTCACTTCTACCTCAGTGGGCTCTTTCGTTACTTCCACCACTTCCTCCCTTACCCAGGTTTCCGAATAGCTGGGTGGCGCGGAGGGCATAGTGGCTAATACTTCCTCTGCTTTGTTCGGTGGGGATTTCTGAAATCCCTCATCCACTAGCGGCTGGTGTGCTGACGGACTGATAAGGCACACCATGCCGTGCGCTTTGTTCACGGCCCTTTTAAGGTGCTCTATCTCCTTTTGGCAGACGCTGTGATCGGCCCCCTGAAATTTATCCTCGAGGGCCATCTTATATGCCGCCCTAACCCCCGTTAAGCTCTCTTCCTGGGCTTTTATTTGGGCAGCTAGGCGGGCACATCGTTCCTTTAATCTGCCCTCACTTAACTTTGCCTCAGTGACCTGGCACTCGAGGTAATCTATTTTTGCTTTATGGTGGTTGGTGACTACCTGGCGTTGTTGATGCAACGCATTTAAAGTCGTGATGAGCTGCTGCCCCCCCGCGACCTTCTCGTCCATTCCCACCTCTAAACGCCTGATCTGAGCTGCCTGCGCTGTGATGACCTGGTCCGAAATTTGGACTTGTCTTTTATAGCACATCAGCCAGACCGCTTTCTCCACTGCCTTTTTATGTTCCTTGCTATCTGTCCACCTCTCGGCTGCCTCTAGTGGACGCTTATCCACCAGCAGGTCACTTATCCATTTCTTAGTCAAATTTACTTTTCCGAACACATAATCTGCTATTCTCTCTTCCATGACATTTCGCCCAATCATACCAAAGTCTAACACATTACCCTCTCGCTGCCAGTGTCCTGCCGCGGTCGCCATTTTCTGTAAGGGTTTTGCGTGTGTGTGACACCGCCTGTGGCTCTGTGCTCAGCCTGGGTGCTAGTGCGAGGTTAGGCCTTGTTGCCTGTTCTGGTCTCCAGCCAGTCTGGGAGCACTAGACACCTGTGAGTGGTTCGACCCACTCGCCCTTACGGTTCTGACACTGGACTTAGATGCGAGAGCAATAATGGAGAGAAAACTCAGGTAGACCCGGTTGAATGGTACGAAATGGAAAATCTTTATTGCATATTATTCAAGATTACGAAATACATGTCATAAGCACAGATTAATGACAGTACAATCTTACACGCAGTTATGTAACTAATTTTAGGGAAACGAGGAACGAACGACACATCGTAAATGGGGGCACACATTACAGTTATCCTTAAAACTTAAACCCTCCCCTATCAATACCTGCTCTAAACTAGATTTGTAGGATCGAGACTCATGCTCACCACTCGTGATAACTCGGAGAATTCCAAAAACTCTGCTCGGATGTTTTTACCGCAGCACCTGATCACCCACGTGTTGATCAGGGGTCTCTGTACCCCACTTGTTTACTCGTTTCTGCTCCGGCTAGCAGGCTGGACCGTCTGCTGTCATGAAGATCTGTGTTGTCCTCGGAGTTCCGACACTACTCAAAGAAGAGTCTTCCTGTGCCCTCACCCTGATGCGATAAAATTCAAAGAATAGTCTTCCGATGCCAGTTCTGTAAAACTCAAAAGATAGTCTTCCTGGGCAAGGAAAGTGTCTATTCGACCTACAGGCGCGGTCGGGGCTTACTGACCGTGGCGATACGTATGGTCGTCTTCTTCTCTTCTCATCTCATCTCATCTCATCTCATCTCATCTCATCTCATCTCGGGCCTTCGGTTCCAACACCGTTTACCGACTTCTCGGGATGGTGTGCCCGTTTCAAGGCTTCACAGCCCGGTTCCACACAGATCTTCGCGGCAAGCCACGAGGCTGATCCTGGCGGATCAGAAAGTTCGATAGTCGAGCAGCAAGAGGCAGATGTAAGAGTCAAGAGGCAGGAACAAGACGGCGAGCGAATAAGAGAAAGATGGACGGTTGTAGCTTACAGTTATAGTGCTGAAACTCTTCTTTTCCCGCCCAAACTTAATGTCTTTTCTTTTGTCAGAGTTTTGGCGCTCAAACTTCTTGTATAGGGTGATCTCCGTTTAATGGGTTTCGGTGATACTTGTAACTGTCTGAGTACCTGTTAATATTTTTCCCATTGTGTAACCGGTCAGTATTCTCCCTGGAGGGGTTTTGGGGCTTCCAGATGTTTTCTGTAACTACCCGCAAACGGCTCTCTCATCATAGAGCCGTGGGGATTTTGCATATTAATGTCTTTGGATGGGTTCTTGATCGCTTGGTACAATAGCCCTTATTCGCACCTGGGAGACCGATTTCAGTATTTATGTGTATCCTGCAAACCCATAATGTCTCGTGTATTATCTCAAATGTGCTGAGTCTTGATCGATCTCGCACAAATGTTTATTGGAACGCCATCTTGTCTGCTTATCGAAAAGTCTAGAATGTTCTGCCACGAGGCGTGGCGGCCATTTTACAGGCTGCTTGTGTCCACTTTGAAAACCTGACAGCATTCTGCTGAAATAAAGCTGTTTGAACGAAACTATGTGTTTTCTCCTTATTTATAAAATCGCGATTATATTGCGAATTCTACAGCCTGTAAAAAAGGTACGGTAATAATCATGGGTGATTTTAATCTCCATATTGATTGGACAAATCAAGTTGGCCATGGTAGCCTAGAGGAGGAGTTCATAGAGTGCATCGGGGATGTTTTCGTAGAACAGTATGTAATGGAACCAACCAGGGAGCAGGCTATCTTGGATCTGGTACTATGTAATGAGACAGAATTAATAAATGATCTCATAGTAAAGGATCCTCTAGGAAAGAGTGATCATAGCATGGTTGAATTTCAAATTCAGTTGGAGGGTGAGAAAGTTGTATCTCAAACCAGTGTCCTGATCTTAAACAAAGGCAATTACAATGGCATGAGGGCAGAACTGGCTAAAGTGGACTGAAAAACAAATTAAAGGGTAAGAAAGTTGAAATGCAGTGGCGGACATTTAAGGAGATATTTCATAACTCTCAGCAAAAATATATTCCAGTGAGAAAGAAAGATTTTAAGAGAAGGGAGCACCATCCGTGGCTAACTAAGGAAGTAAAGGATGGTATCAAATTGAAAACAAAGGCATACAATGTTGCCAAGATTGGTGGGAGACCAGAGGATTGGGAAATTTTTAAAAACCAGCAAAGGATGATTAAAAAAATAATAGAGAGAGAAGATGAATTATGAGATTAAGCTGACAAGAAACATTAAAACAGATAGTAAGAGCTTCTACAGGTATATAAAAAGGAAGAGTGTAGCTAAAGTAAATGTTGGTCCCTTAGAGGATGAGACTGGGGAATTAATAATGGGGAACGGGGAAATGGCAGAGACTCTGAACAAATATTTTGCATATGTCTTCACTGTAGAAGACACTAACAATATCCCAATAATGGATAATCAAGGGGCCACAGGGAGTGGGGAAGTAAAGACAATCACTATTACTAAGGAAATAGTACTCAGTAAAATAATGGGACTAAAAGACGACAAGTCCCCTGGACCAGATGGCCTGCATCCCAGGGTCTTAAAAGAAGTGGCTGCAGAGATAGTGGATGCATTGGTTGCAATATACCAAATTTCCCTGGACTCTGGAGAGGTCTCAGCGGATTGGAAAACCGCTAATGTAACACCTCTATTTAAGAAAGGAGGGAGACAGAAAGCAGGGAACTATAGACCAGTTAGCCTAACATCTGTCGTTGGGAAAATGCTGGAGTCCTTCATTAAGGAAGCAGTAGCAGGGCATTTAGAAAAACATACTGCAGTCAAACAGAGTCAGCATGGTTTTAGGAAAGGGAAATCATGTTTAACAAATTTGCTGGAGTTCTTTGAGGATGTAACAAGCAGGGTGGACAAGGGTGAGCCAGTGGATGTGGTGTATTTGGATTTCCAGAAGGCATTCGATAAGGTGCCACATAAAAGGTTACTGCACAAGATAAGAGCTCACGGGGTTGGGGGTAATATATTAGCATGGATAGAGAATTGGCTAACTAACAGAAAGCAGAGAGTCGGGATAAATGGGTCATTTTCTGGTTGGCAAACGGTAACTAGTGGGGTGCCGCAAGGATCGGTGCTGGGGCCCCAACTATTTACAATCTACATTAATGACTTGGATGAAGGGATCGAGTGTAATGTAACCAAGTTTGCGGATGACACAAAGATGGGTGGGAAAGCAAGTTGTGCAGAGGACTCAATGGGGGAAAATTTCAGCTGCTTGCGCCTCCCGTTAGCGCCTTAAGAGGGCGCTAATGGGGCGTAAAGCAGCTAACGCCCGGGCGCAGCGCCGCCCACGCCTCCCGAAAAATTTAGTGGGAGGTTAGTGGCGGCGGCAGCCGGTAGCGCCCTGTGGCGCTGCGCCGCCGGCGATGACGTCATCGCCGTGCGCAGCACCCCGCTCGCGCCCCGGCCGTGATCTTCAGTCGCGCCCCCTGATTTACCGCCAGACGCTATGTCCGACGGGTTCAGGGCGGCGATATTTAAAGGGGAGGTGGCAGGCGGCCATTTTTGTTGCTGGCCGCCTGCCAACACCTGCCCCCGTTGCTGTCCCCGGCCCCCGTGAAGCCCCCCCACCGTGAAGTGCCGGCTGCGCGCCAAGAGCCCGGCACTTCTCTTGAGTGCCGGGCTCTTTTGCCGGCACTCCCGATCCCTGGGGGCCCAGCTGGGCCCCGGTTCGCGCTGCGCAGGGTCCCTCCCCTTTAAGAAGGGGAGGAAGGCCTGCAATACCGCGGCGCGACGTGCCGCAGCGTGTGGCGCTGCGGCACGTAGCGCCAGGATATTCACTCGCAGCGCCCCAAGAGGGATGCGGGGTGCTTCCAGTGGCGCCCCGCTTCCCTCTTGGGGCGCAACCACTGAAGTTCCGGCGCGGGGCCGCTAATTTTTTCGGGGCGCTAAAAGTCGCGCCCCGGCGAGGTTAGCGCCCCAAATGGGGCGCGACTCAATTTTTACCCCAAAGAATCTGCAAAGGGATATAGACAGGCTAGGTGAGTGTGCAAAACTTTGGCAGATGGAGTATAATGTGGGAAAGTGCGAGGTTATCCACTTTGGCAGGAAAAATAAAAAAGTAAATTATTATTTAAATGAAGAGAGATTACAAAATGCTACAGTTCAGAGGGACCTGGGGGTCCTTGTGCATGAAACACAAAAAGTTAGCATGCAGGTACAACAAGTAATCAAAAAGGCAAATGGAATGTTGGCCTTTATTTCAAGGGGGTTGGAGTATAAAAGCAGGGAAGTCCTGCTACAACTGTACAGGGTATTGGTGAGACCACACCTTGAGTACTGCGTACAGTTTTGGTCTCCTTATTTAAGGAAGGATATACTTGCATTGGAGGCAGTTCAGAGACGATTCACTAGGTTAATTCCAGAGATGAGGGGTTTGACTTATGAGGAAAGGTTGAGCAGGCTGGGCCTATACTCATTGGAATTTAGAAGAATGAGAGGTGATCTTATCGAAACATATAAGATACTGAGGGGGCTCGACAGGGTAGATGCAGAGAGGATGTTTCCCCTCGTGGGGAAATCTAGAACTCGGGGGCACAGTCTCAGAATAAAGGGTCGCCCTTTTAGAACTGAGATGAGGAGGAACTTCTTCTCTCAGAGGGTCGTAAATCTGTGGAATTCTCTGCCCCAGAGAGCTGTGGAGGCTGGGTCATTAAATACATTTAAAGTGGAGATAGACAAATTTTTGCAAGATAAGGGAGTGAAGGGTTATGGGGGGCGGGCAGGGAAGTGGCTTTGAGCCCAAGATCAGCCATGATCTTATTGAATGGCGGAGCAGGCTCGAGGGGCCAAGTGGCCTATTCCTGCTCCTATTTCTTATGTTCTTATGTATGAGTGCCCACAGGAAGAGTCCGAAACTAGATAACGGGCTCCTTATTGTCCCAGATTGTCATTATTTTCCATTTCAATGACAGGCTCATTAATATATAACAACAACTTGTATTTATATAGCGCCTTTAGCGTAGTATAACGTTCACAGGAGCGTTATAAAACAAAATTTGACACCGAGCCACATAAGGTGAAATTAGGGCAGATGACTAAAAGCTTGGTCAAAGAGATAGGCTCTAAGGAGCAGTAGGCCAGAGTTGTGAAGACATCGCAAAGTCTCTGTTTGAAGAATGGACTCAGTCGAGCATATTTTGTGGACTTTATGGGATTTCTCTGAGGGTATTTTCCCTGTGATGGGATCGGCCTGTGCAGATACGTGAAAAACTGGTTTGTTAAAACTCCATAGAACGCATGGCAGTTGGCTGTGACAAAAGAACTGTCAGTCATCCAGAATGTATGGGTTCGCCCGACAGTCCTGGAAAAAGGAAGGGGGGGCCATTGACGAAGGGGCTGCGGACCCTGAGGCACCCGTTGAACTTGAACCTATTAGAAAGCCACTCTACTATGCAAAAGCACTTCTCACCTCCATCTCAGAAGAGAAGCAGAACAATGAACCCACTAGCCTAGCCAGCCGAAGAGGAGACAGTTTTTCCCAACGCAAAGACCGAAATATGTCCCAGACTTAGGGCCATTAGTCCAATCACGGAATACTCATGGGTCTGATGATGGCCCATCACTGATTAAGCACTGGAGTGCTTAGAAACAAAAGGATTTTAAAGATTGGCAGGAAAGATAGGGGTAGCGTGACTCCTATAAAGATAAATCCTTTCCCACCATTCTCTCTCTCGCTCTCGCTCCACCAAGATCAACCTAACAAGAAGAATTACCAGAGGAAGAAGCCGCTGAGACTGAGAACCGCATACCCCTCACAGGGAACGGCCTCCAGGCAGTGACTTCCCACAGCTGAGCGGAGCGATCGAGACCGACTGTGTGTGGTGGTAAGCATGGTCTCGAGTGTCCCAAGCTGGATATTTTCTCAGAAGTGAAGACTTTTTGGACTATTCCGGGGTGGAAGCTTTGTTTGGATCCGCCAGGCGAAGGGGCTTATGCGACTGGGTAATTCGTTGGTAGGGGTGGAGTTAGAGTCCACCGTAGCAACAAAGGAATTATTGCATGTTATAGTCCCCAGTTGTGTACTGTATGTATGTTGTTTGTAACCTGGATCTTATTCTCCACAGAGACAGTGATTTCGTTTAGTAGTGCATGTTTTAGCCAGTGTATGTTAGACCAAATAAATATAAGTACGATTTTTCACCGAAGCATTCCTGTCCGTGACTTATTTCATTTACACTCTGAATAATAATTCCCGGGTATAGAACTTTCGTAAGGCGGGGGTGATTCGAACCGTCCGTCCAGCAATTGGGCTAGGATCAAAACCGCTTACAGCATTGAGGTTTTCCTGATGTTAGGAGTGAGCACACAACCCAGGGGGCGTGTGTCCAGGATTGTGGTGCAGGGATCCTTGCTTTAAGAAACATTGCGGCTTGGTGATGGAGTCAAGACCATGTGCAGAAGCCTGAGTGTGGTGTAGACAGAATCTGCGGGCAGTGCAACACAGCGCTGCGGAACAATTGATCCGCAGATGTCTGTGGCACAATTGGTTAGCATGTTTGGCTGAAAGGTTGGTGGTTCGAGCCCACCCAGGGACGCATATTTTATGAAATGTATTAAAGGTATCCGCTGAAATAGCTGAGTTGGGAGAGCGTTAGACTAAAGGTCCCTGGTTCAATCCTGAGTTTCGGCAGATGGGTTTTTTCTTCTCTTGCGGTATTTTACACAATTTTACGAGTCTAAGATTAAGGAGAAACAGGCAAGAGAAAATTTGTTAAAAACAAAGTCACAAGTTTGCAAATTTATTAAGGAAGTCATGCACTGAAAAAACATGCAACAGAAAGCTTGAACTGCATAAAACACGAGTTAGGCCGCAGCTGGAATACTGCATTACAGGAAGGATGTGATCGCACTAGCGGGGGTGCAGAGGAGATTTGCGAGGATGTTGCCTGGGCTGGGGAATTTTAGCTCTGAGGAAAGATTGGATAGGCTGGGGTTGTTTTCTTTGGAACAGAGGAGGCTGAGGGGAGACCTAATTGAGGTGTACAAAATTATGAGATTGCCTAGATAGGAAGGACCTATTTCCCTTAGCAGAAGGGTCAATAACCAGGGGGCATAGATTTAAAGTAATTGGTTGGAGGTTTAGAGGGGATTTGAGGAGGAATGTTTTCACCCAGAGGGTGGTGGGGGTCTGGAACTCACTGCCTGAAAGGGTGGTAGAGGCAGGAACCCTCATCACATTTAAAAAGTACTTGGATATACACTTGAAGTGCCGTAACCTACAGGGCTACGGACCAAGAGCTGGAAAGTGGGATTAGGCTGGATAGCTCTTTGTCGGCCGACACGGACACGATGGGCCGAATGGCCTCCTTCTGTGCTGGAAATTTCTATGATTCACTGAAAAAAGATGCAAGAGGAAGTTTGTAACAGCAAAGTCACAAGTTTTCTCTTTCTTGCAGCTTTCCTTAACTTTGCCTCTTAATGTTTTAACAATTGTTTATTATCTGAGAATGAAAAAGGGATGGAGACGGTAAGGAAGACAAAGAGATAGAGTGGAGTGCAGGGGTGATTAAGCCAGAAGAGGGATGATGCTGCAAGTCAAAGGGAGGTGATAATGGGACACAAAAGAAGGGCCACCTCCACTGCCGAAACCCGGGATTGAACCAGGGACCTTTAGATCTTCAGTCGAACGCTCTCCCAACTGAGCTATTTCAGCTGGCATATGTCATTGATAAAATAAGGTGTGTCATAGAGTGAACTTTTCTTGTTATATTTTGCCTCTCTTTTACTTGGCTTTATTTGCTTTCATCTGTTTCTCTCTCCACAGATGAGGCCTCACTTGCTGCTTGTTTCCAGCATTCTCATAGAATCTTACAGCACACAAGGAGACCATTTGTCCTGTGCCGGCTCTTTGAAAGAGCTCTCCAATTAGTCCCACTGCCCCCCTGCTCTTTCCCCATTGCATTCGGCTCAGCCTCGATTTTTCGTCCTTATGCTTCGGTGAAGCAGCTTGGGATGTTTTTCATCCTTAAAGGCAAGTTGTTGTTGTAAAGGAGATGGTGACCCAAGGGTCCGCTGGCATGGACTTGCCCAGAAACTCTTTCTTCCCCTGGTGCATTAATGACGGTATGGACCAGGAGGTCCCAGGTTCAATCCCGAGTCAGTGCTGAGCTTGCTGTTTCCAGCTGGGGCAAAGTGAAGGTCTTACAATTGGCCTCAGTATTACCAAGCTGGAGAATAAATCAACTTGAGTTCAAGAATGATGCCAAAGATGAGGGACTATAGTTATGAAGAGAGACTTCAGATTCTAAGGCTATTTCCAGAGCAGTGATTTTTCAATAGAGGTTTTTAAATTTATAAAGGGTTTTGATACACAGTGGGCTACGTGACACTTTCTTTTGATCAACTTTATCTCTGAATCACGCTGAGGTTTCCTCTGGACCTGCTCGGATTCCTTCTTTAGGTCATCTGGCCTCGTCCCTACCTACCTCCTTCAGTAGATTGTATTTCCCCAACTGACCTCCAACTCGTGAGTTTTGTATTCTCCCACGACAGGAGGTTTCTCAGATTTTCCCATGATTTTCCTGTCCAGGGATTGGCCAGTAGATCTGTCAATTATACTGGCGACCTCTGTCCCAAGAGTGAATTTCTACCAGACAACCCTATGCTGGGAATGCAAGAGCAGAGTTTCTCTCACTATCTCATGTACGAGTGCCCACAGGAAGACTCCAAAACCAGATAACGGGCTCCTTATTGTCCCAGATTGTCATTGTTTTCAGTTTCAATGACAGGCTCATTAATATACAACAACAACTTGTATTTATATAGCGCCTTTAGCGTAGTATAATGTTCACAGGAGCGTTATAAAACAAAATTTGACACCGAGCCACATAAGGTGAAATTAGGGCAGATGACTAAAAGCTTGGTCAAAGAGATAGGTTCTAAGGAGCAGTAGGCCAGAGTTGGAAGACTGAAGGTTACAGATTGGGACACAGGGCTGGAGAGGTTGGCTGGTATAAGGCCATGGAGGGATTTGTAAACAAGAATGAGTTTTTCGAATTGAATGCATTGAGGGGGTGGGGGGGAGAGAGGCAGCCAGTGGAAGTCAGCAAGAGCAGGGCAATGGTCGAATGGAACTTTGTAACGCGGAATAACGGGATCATTGCCCCCGCCACCGCATGCATTTCCACCATTTTCTGTCTCAAATCTGCAGAGTTTGCGGGTTTTATTACTTCTGATGATGTTGGATGCTTCATTTTAAAAACCAACCCTGTAAAATAAGCATTGAGGTTTTCCTGATGTTAGGAGTGTTAACACAACCCAGGGAGCGTGTGTCCAGGATTGTGGTTCAGGGATCCTTGCTTTAAGAAACATTGCGGCCTGGTGATGGAGTCAAGACCATGTGCAGAAGCCTGAGTGTGGTGTAGACAGGCTCTGCGGGCAGTGCAACACAGCGCTGCGGAATAGCTAAGCTGCAGGGCTCTGTGGCGCAATTGGTTAGCGCGTTCGGCTGTTAACCGAAAGGTTGGTGGTTCGAGCCCACCCAAGGACGCAGATTTTATGAAATGTATTAAAGGTATCTGCCGAAATAGCTCAGTTGGGAGAGCGTTCGACTGAAGGTCCCGGGTTTTGGCAGATGGGTTTTTTCTTCTCTTGCGGTATTTTAAACAATTTTACGAGTCTAAGATGAAGGAGAAACAGGCGAGAGAAAGTTGTTAAAAACAAAGTCACAATTTTGCAAATTTATTAAGGAAGTCATGCACTGAAAAAACATGCAACAGAAAGCTTGAACTGCATAAAACACTAGTTAGGCCGCAGCTGGAATACTGTGTGCAGTTCTGGTCACTACATTACAGGAAAGATGTGATCGCACCAGAGAGGGTGCAGAGGAGATTTATGAGGACGTTGCCTTGGCTGGGGAATTTTAGCTATGAATAAAGATTGGATAGGCTGGGGTTGTTTTCTTTGGAACAGAGGAGGCTGAGGGGAGACCTAATTGAGGTGTATAAAATTTTGAGGTTGTCTAGATAGGAAGGACCTATTTCCCTCAGCAGAAGGGTCAATAACCAGGGGGCATAGATTTAAAGTAATTGGTTGGAGATTTAGAAGGGATTTGAGGAGAACTCTTTTCAACATGAGGGTGAGTGGGGGTCTGGAACTCAATGCTTGAAAGGGTGGTAGAAGTAGAAATCCTAATCACATTGAAAAGTACTTGAATATGTACTTGAATGCCATAACCTACAGGACTCCAGACAAATTGCTGGAATGTGGGATTAGACTGGATAGCTCTTTGTCGGCCATCACGGACAAGATGGGCCGAATGGCCTCCTTCTGTGCTGTAAATTTCTAAGATTCTATGAAACAGATGAAAGCAAAAAAAGCCACGTAAAAGAAAGGCAAAAAAATTAACACGAAAACATCACTCTATGATATACCTTATTTTGTCTACTCTTTATATCGGCCGAAATAGCTCAGTTGGGAGAGCGTTAGACTGAAGATCTAAAGTGGTTCCTGGTTCAATCCTGGGTTTTGGCAGTGGAGACGGTCCTACTTTTGTGCCCCATTATCACCTCCCTTTGCCTTGCACCATCATCCCTTTTTCTGGATTGATCACTCCTGCACTCCACTCTATCCTTTAGTCTTCCTTACTGTCTCCATCCCTTTTTCATTCTTAGATAATAAACAATTGTTAACACATTAAGAGGCAAAGTTAAGGAAAGCTGCAAGAAAGAGAAAACTTGTGACTTTGCTGTTACAAACTTCCTCTTGCATCTTTTTTCAGTGAATCATTGAAAATTACGGCACAGAAGGAGGCCATTCGGCCCATCTTGTCAGTGCCGGCCGACAAAGTGCTATCCAGCCTAATCCCACTTTCCAGCTCTTGGTCTGTAGCCCTGTAGGTTATGGCACTTCAAGTGCCTATCCAAGTACTTTTTAAATGTGATGTGTGTTTCTGCCTCTACCACCCTTTCAGGCATTGAGTTCCAGACCCCCCCCCACCCTCTGGGTGAAAACATTTCTCTTCAAATCCCCTCTTAACCTCCGACCAATTACTTTAAATCTATGCCTCCTGGCTATTGACCCTTCTGCTATGGGAAATAGGTCCTTCCTATCCACTTTATCTAGGCCCCTCATAATTTTGTACACCTCAATTAGGTCTCCCCTCAGTCTCCTCTGTTCCAAAGAAAACAACCCCAGCCTATCCAATCTTTCCTCATAGCTAAAATTCCCCAGCCCAGGCAACATCCTCGTAAATCTCCTCTGCACCCACTCTAGTGCAATCACATCCTTTCTGTAACGTGGTGAGCAGAACTGCACGCAGTATTCTTGCTGCGGCCTAACTGCTCTTATGTTCTATGCCTCGGCTAATAAAGGCAAGTATCCCGCATGCCTTCTTAACCACCTTATCTACCTGTCCTGCTACCTTCAGAGATCTGTGGACATGCACTCCAAGGTCACTCTGATCTTCTGCATTTCTCGGTGTCCTACCATTTAATGTGTATTCCCTTGCCTTGTTAGCCCTTCACAAATGCATTACCTCACACTTCTCCAGATTGAATTCCATTTGCCACTGTTCTGCCCACCTGACCAATCCATTGATATCTTCCTGCAGTCTGCAGCTTTCTCCTTCATTATCAACCACACGGCCAATTGTTGTATCATCTGCAAACTTCTTAATCATACTTCCTACATTCAAGTCCAAATCATTGATATATACCACAAAAAGCAAAGGACCCAGTACTGAGCCCTGCGGAACCCCACTGGAAACAGCCTTCCAGTCTCAAAAGCACCCTTCGACCATTACCCTTTGTTTCCTGCCTCTGAGCCAATTTTGGATCCAACTTGCCCTGGATCCCATGGGCTTTAACTTTCGTGACCAGTCTGCCAAGCGGGACTTTATCAAAAGCCTTGCTAAAATCCATATAGACTACATCAAACGCACTACCCTCATGGACCCTCCTTGTTACCTCCTCAAAAAATTCAATGAAGTTAGTCAGACACGACCTTCCGTTGACAAATCCATGCTGACTGTCCCTGATTAGTCCGTGTCTTTCCAAATGAAGATTTAGCCTGTCCCTCAGAATGTTTTCAAATAATTATCCCACCACCGAGGTTAGGCTGACTGGCCTGTAATTAACAGTCTATCGCTTTCTCCCTTTTTAAACAACATTGCACCCCCACCCCCCCATGCATTTCCACCAATTTCTGTTTCAAATCTGCAGAGTTTGCGGGGTTTATTACTTCTGATGTTGTTGGACAGTTAATTTTAAAAACCAACCCTGTAAAATAAGCATTGAGGTTTTCCTGATGTTAGGAGTGAGCACACAACCCAGGGGGCGTGTGTCCAGGATTGTGGTGCAGGGATCCTTGCTTTAAGAAACATTGCGGCCTGGTGATGGAGTCAAGACCATGTGCAGAAGCCTGAGTGTGGTGTAGACAGACTCTGCGGGCAGTGCAACACAGCGCTGCGGGACAGTTGATGTGCAGGTCTCTGTGGTGCAATCGGTTAGCGCGTTTGGCTGTTAACCGAAAAGTTGGTGGTTCGAAACCACCCAGGAACGCACATTTTATGAAATATATTAAAGGTATCTGCCGAAATAGCTGAGTCGGGAGAGCGTTAGACTGAAGGTCCCGGGTTCAATCATGAGTTTCGGCAGATGGGTTTTTTCTTCTCTTGCAGTATTTTACACAATTTTACGAGTCTAAGATTAAGGAGAAACAGGCAAGAGAAAGTTGTTAAAAACAAAGTCACAAGTTTGCAAATTTATTAAGGAAGTCATGCACTGAAAAAACATGCAACAGAAAGCTTGAACTGCATAAAACACGAGTTAGGCCGCAGCTAGAATACTGCATTACAGGAAGGATGTGATCGCACTAGCGGGGGTGCAGAGGAGATTTACGAGGATGTTGCCTGGGCTGGGGAATTTTAGCTCTGAGGAAAGATTGGATAGGCTGGGGTTGTTTTCTTTGGAACAGAGGAGGCTGAGGGTAGACCGAATTGAGGTGTATAAAATTATGAGGTTGCCTTGATAGGAAGGACCTATTTCCCTTAGCAGAAGGGTCAATAACCAGGGGGCATAGATTTAAAGCAATTGGTTGGAGGTTTAGAGTGGGAATGTTTTCACCCAGAGGGTGGTGGGGGTTTGGAACTCAATGCTTGAAAGGGTGGTAGAGGCAGAGACCCTCATCACATTTGAAAAGTACTTGGATATACACTTGAAGTGCTGTAACCTACAGGGCTATGAGCCAAGAGCTGGAAAGTGGGATTAGGTTGGATAGCTCTTTGTCGGCCGACACGGACAAGATGGGCTGAATGGCCTCCTTCTGTGCTGTAAATTTCTAGGATTCACTGAAAAAAGATGCAAGAGGAAGTTTGTAACAGCAAAGTCACAAGTTTTCTCTTTCTTGCAGCTTTCCTTAACTTTGCCTCTTAATGTTTTAATAATTATTGATTATTATCTAAGAATGAAAAAGGGATGGAGACAGTCAGGAACCCAAGGGATAAAGTGGAGTGCAGGAGTGATTAAGCCAGAAAAAGTGATGATACTGCAAGGCAAAGGGAGGTGATAACGGGACACAAAAATAGGACCACCTCCACTGCCGAAACCCGGGACCTTTAGATCTTCAGTCTAACACTCACCCAACTGAGCTATTTCGGCTGGCATGCATGATAACTAAAATAAGGTGTGTCATAGAGTGAAGTTTTCTTGGTATATTTTGCCTCTCTTTCACTTGGCTTTATTTGCTTTCATCTGTTTCTCTCTCCACAGATGAGGCCTCACTTGCTGCTTGTTTCCAGCATTCTCATAGAATCTTACAGCACACAAGGAGACCATTTGGCCTGTGCCGGCTCTTTGAAAGAGCTCTCCAATTAGTCCCACTGCCCCCCTGCTCTTTCCCCATTGCATTCGGCTCAGCCTCGATTTTTCGTCCTTCTGCTTTGGTGAAGCAGCTTGGGATGTTTTTCTACCTTAAAGGCAAGTTGTTGTTGTAAAGGAGGTGGTGACCCAAGGGTCCGCTGGCATGGACTTGCCCGGAAACTCTTTCTTCCCCTGGTGCATTAATGACGGTATGGACCAGGAGGTCCCAGGTTCAATCCCGAGTCAGTGCTGAGCTTCCTGTTTTCAGCTGGGGCAAAGTGAAGGTCTTACAATTGGCCTCAGTATTACCAAGCTGGAGAATAAATCAACTTGAGTTCAAGAATGATGCCAAAGATGAGGGACTATAGTTATGAGGAGAGACTTCAGACTCTACGGCTATTTCCAGAGCATTTATTTTTCAATAGAGGTTTTTACATTTATAAAGGGTTTTAATACACAGTGGGCTACGTAGCACTTTCTTTTGATCAACTTTATCTCTGAATCACGCTGAGGTTTCCTCTGGACCTGCTCGGATTCCTTCTTTAGGTCATCTGGCCTCGTCCCTACCTACCTCCTTCAGTAGATTGTATTTCCCCAACTGACCTCCAACCCGTGAGTTTTGTATTCTCCCACGACAGGAGGTTTCTTAGATTTCCCATGACTTTCCTGTCCAGGGATTGGCCAGTAGATCTGTCAATTATACTGGCGACCTCTGTCCCAAGAGTGAATTTCTACCAGACAACCCTATGCTGGGAATGCGAGAGCAGAGTTTCTCTCACTATCTCATGTATGAGTGCCCACAGGAAGACTCCAAAACCAGATAACGGGCTCCTTATTGTCCCAGATTGTCATTGTTTTCAGTTTCAATGACAGGTTCATTAATATACAACAACAACTTGTATTTATATAGCGCCTTTAGCGTAGTATACCGTTCACAGGAGCGTTATACAACAAAATTTGACACTGAGCCACATAAGGTGAAATTAGGGCAGATGACTAAAAGCTTGGTCAAAGAGATAGGTTCTAAGGAGCAGTAGGCCAGAGTTGGATGACCGAACGGTGCAGATTGGGACACAGGGCTGGAGAGGTTAGCTGGTATAAGGCCATGGAGGGATGTGTAAACAAGAATGGGTTTTTTGAATTGAATGCATTGAGGGGGTGGGGGGAGAGAGGCAGCCAACGGAAATCAGCAAGAGCAGGGCAATGGTGGAATGGAACTTTGTAACGCGGAATAACGGGATCATTGCCCACGCCACCGCATGCATTTCCACCATTTTCTGTTTCAAATCTGCAGAGTATGCGGGGTTTATTACTTCTGATGATGTTGGATGCTTCATTTTAAAAACCAACCCTGTAAATAAGCATTGAGTTTTTCCTGATGTTAGGAGTGAGCACACAACCCAGGGGGCGTGTGTCCAGGATTGTGGTGCAGGGATCCTTGCTTTAAGAAACATTGCGGCCTGGTGATGGAGTCAAGGCCATGTGCAGAAGCCTGAGTGTGGTGTAGACAGACTCTGCGGGCAGTGCAACACAGCGCTGCGGAACAGCTGATCTGCAGGTCTCTGTGATGCAATCGGTTAGCGCGTTCGGCTGTTAACCGAAAGGTTGGTGGTTCAAGCCCACCCAGGGACGAGCATTTTATGAAATGTATTAAAGGTATCTGCCGAAACAGCTGAGTTGGGAGAGCGTTAGACTGAAGGTCCCGGGTTTTGGCAGATGGTTATTTTCTTCTCTTGCAGTATTTTACACAATTTTACGAGTCTAAGATTAAGGAGAAACAGGCGAGAGAAAGTTTGTTAAAAACAAAGTCACAAGTTTGCAAATTTATTAAGGAAGTCATGCACTGAAAAAACATGCAACAGAAAGCTTGAACTGCATAAAACACTAGTTAGGCCGCAGCTAGAATACTGCATTACAGGAAGGATGTGATCGCACTAGCGGGGGTGCAGAGGAGATTTGCGAGGATGTTGCCTGGGCTGGGGAATTTTAGCTATGAGGAAAGATTGGAAAGGCTGGAGTTGTTTTCTTTGGAACAGAGGAGGCTGAGGGGAGACCTAATTGAGGTGTATAAAATTATGAGGTTGCCTTGATAGGAAGGACCTATTTCCCTTAGCAGAAGGGTCAATAACCAGGGGGCATAGATTTAAAGTAATTGGTTGGAGATTTAGAAGGGATTTGAGGAGAAATCTTTTCAACATGAGGGTGAGTGGGGGTCTGGAACTCAATGCTTGAAAGGGTGGTAGAAGTAGAAATCCTAATCACATTGAAAAGTACTTGAATATGCACTTTAATGCCATAACCTACAGGACTCCAGACCATTTGCTGGAATGTGGGATTAGACTGGATAGCTCTTTGTCGGCCATCATGGACAAGATGGGCTGAATGGCCTCCTTCTGTGCTGTAAATTTCTATTGGCCAAAAATTCATCCCGCGACGCGAGAGTACGCACTGCGTACTCTCGCGTATTCTCTCTCCAATTGCCGGTTTTCTGCATGCCCTGCGCATGCGCTGAAAACCGGCACTTGGTCTTTTGAAACGGGGGCGGTTCCTCGGTGCATCGCGTGCGCGCTACAGGCTGCGCGCACGCTGTGCACTTCATGCTTTGGACGCGCAGGTAAGTACGGAAGATTTTAGAAATGGACAAAGGAGGAGTAAGACCCACTTTTAACAAGGTAAGTAGTGAATTAAGTATTTTTTTGAATTTTTTTTAACAGATATATCTTTTTTAGAGACTTTAAAGACAGGTAAGTTTATTTTTATAACTTTTTAAAAGATTTTAAATTTTTTCAAAAATTTAATTTTTTATTTAAAATGGTTAATTTATTTAACTATACTTATTTTATTAATGTGATGTTTTTTTTTAATTTAATTGAGGTTTAGCTGTTATTTTGGGGGAGTGTAAGATTCATAGCTTTCACAGCACGTATGTGAAACTTATGAATGGAAGATGGTGTGCTGCCATTGGCTCTAACTGAGTCACGTGATCCCACAGCTCGCACGAATTCACTACGCCGGTGGGATATGCAAGCACTGCCCAGCTGATGTCTGGAACATCAAGTTCGTGCGAGCTGGATCTGAAAAAGCACAAGCGGAGTGAGAGATTGCGGGGAAGCCTTACCCCCGCAGGAACAGAGCGAGATCAATTTCTGGGCCTAAGATTCTATGAAACAGATGAAAGCAAAAAAAGCCACGTAAAAGAAAGGCAAAAAAATTAACACAAAAACATCACCCTATGACACACCTTATTTTGTCTACTCTATATATTGGCCGAAATATATCAGTTGGGAGAGCGTTAGACTGAAAATCTAATGGTCCCTGGTTCAATCCTGGGTTTTGGCAGTGGAGGCAGTCCTACTTTTGTGTCCCATTATCACCTCCCTTTGCCTTGCACCATCATCCCTTTTTCTGGCTTAATCACCCCTGCACTCCACTCTATCCTTTTGTCTTCCTTACTGTCTCCATCCCTTTTTCATTCTTAGATAATAAACAATTGTTAAAACATTAAGAGGCAAAGTTCAGGAAAGCTGCAAGAAAGAGAAAACTTGTGACTTTGCTGTTGCAAGTTTCCTCTTGCATCTTTTTTCAGTGAATCATAGAAATTTACAGCACAGAAGGAGGCAATTCGGCCCATCTTGTCAGTGCCGGCCAACAAAGAGCTATCCAGCCTAATCCCACTTTCCAGCTCTTGGTCCGTAGCCCTGTAGGTTACGGCGCTTCAAGTGTATATCCAAGTACTTTTTAAATGTGATGAGGGTCTCTGCCTCTACCACCCTTTCAGGCATTGAGTTTCAGACCCCCACCACCCTCTGGGTGAAAACATTTCTCTTCAAATCCCCTCTTAACCTCCGACCAATTACCTTATATCTATGCCTCCTGGCTATTGTCCCTTCTGCTAAGGGAAATAGGTCCTTCCTATCCACTTTATCTAGGCAACCTCATAATTTTGTACACCTCAATTAGGTCTCCCCTCAGCCTCCTCTGTTCCAAAGAAAACAACTCCAGCCTATCCAATCTTTCCTCATAGCTAAAATTCCCCAGCCCAGGCAACATCCACGTAAATGTCCTCTGCACCCCCGCTAGTGCGATCACATCCTTTCTGTAACGTGGTGACCAGAACTGTACGCAGTATTCTAGCTGCGGCCTAACTAGTGTTTTATACAGTTCAAGCATAACCTCCTGCTCTTATGTTCTATGCCTCGGCTAATAAAGGCAAGTATCCCACATGCCTTCTTAACCACCTTATCTACCTGTCCTGCTACCTTCAGGGATCTGTGGACATGCACTCCAAGGTCACTCTGATTTCTGCACTTCTCGGTGTCCTACCATTTAATGTGTATTCCTTTGCCTTGTTAGCCCTTCACAAATGCATTACCTCACACTTCTCCAGATTGAATTCCATTTGCCACTGTCCTTCCCACTTGACCAATCCATTGATATCTTCCTGCAGTCTGCAGCTTTCTTCTTCATTATCAACCACACGGCTAATTTTTGTATCATCTGCAAACTTCTTAATCATACTTCCTACATTCAAGTCTAAATCATTGATTTATACCACAAAAAGCAAAGGACCCAGTACTGAGCCCTGCGGAACCCCACTGGAAACAGCCTTCCAGTCTCAAAAACACCCTTCGACCATTACCCTTTGTTTCCTGCCTCTGAGCCAATTTTGGATCCAACTTGCCCTGGATCCCATGGGCTTTAACTTTCCTGACCAGTCTGCCAAGCGGGACTTTATCAAAAGCCTCGCTAAAATCCATATAGACTACATCAAACGCACTACCCTCATCGACACTCCTTGTTACCTCCTCAAAAAATTCAATGAAGTTAGTCAGACACGACCTTCCGTTGACAAATCCATGCTGACTGTCCCTGATTAGTCCGTGTCTTTCCAAATGAAGATTTAGCCTGTCCCTCAGAATGTTTTCAAATAATTATCCCACCACTGAGGTTAGGCTGACTGGCCTGTAATTAACGGTCTATCGCTTTCTCACTTTTTAAACAACATTGCACCCCCACCCCCCCATGCATTTCCACCAATTTCTGTTTCAAATCATCAGAGTTTATGGGATTTATTACTTCTGATATTGTTGGGCAATGCATTTTAAAAACCAACCCTGTAAAATAAGTATTGAGGTTTTCCTGATGTTAGGAGTGAGCACACAACCCAGGGGGCGTGTGTCCAGGATTGTGGTGCAGGGATCCTTGCTTTAAGAAACATTGCGGCCTGGTGATGGAGTCAAGACCATGTGCAGAAGCCTGAGTGTGGTGTAGACAGACTCTGCAGGTCTTTGTGGCGCAATCGGTTAGCATGTTCGGCTGTTAACCGAAAAGTTGGTGGTTAGAACCCACCCAGGGACGCACATTTTATTAAATGTATCAGAAGAATCTGCCAAAATTGTTCAGTTGGGAGCGCGTGAGATTGAAGATCGAAAGGTTCCTGGTTCAATCCCGGGTTTCAGCTGATGTTTTTCTTGCTTCTCTTGCAGTATTTTTATTCAAATTTACGAGTCCAGATTAAGGAGAAACAGGCAAGAGAAAGTTTGTTAAAAACAAAGTTCCAAGTTTTCACATTTATTAAGGAAGTCATGCACTGAAAAAACATGGAACAGAAAGCTTGTAACAGCAAAGTCACAAGTTTTCTCTTTGTTGCAGCTTTCCTTAACTTTGCCTCTTAATGTTTTAATAATTATTGATTATTATCTAAGAATGAAAAAGGGATGGAGACAGTCAGGAACCCAAAGGGATAAAGTGGAGTGCAGGAGTGATTAAGCCAGAAAAAGTGATGATACTGCAAGGCAAAGGGAGGTGATAACGGGACACAAAAATAGGACCACCTCCACTGCCGAAACCCGGGACCTTTAGATCTTCAGTCTAACACTCACCCAACTGAGCTATTTCGGCTGGCATGCATGATAACTAAAATAAGGTGTGTCATAGAGTGAAGTTTTCTTGGTATATTTTGCCTCTCTTTTACTTGGCTTTATTTGCTTTCATCTGTTTCTCTCTCCACAGATGAGGCCTCACTTGCTGCTTGTTTCCAGCATTCTCATAGAATCTTACAGCACACAAGGAGACCATTTGTCCTGTGCCGGCTCTTTGAAAGAGCTCTCCAATTAGTCCCACTGCCCCCCTGCTCTTTCCCCATTGCATTCGGCTCAGCCTCGATTTTTCGTCCTTCTGCTTTGGTGAAGCAGCTTGGGATGTTTTTCATCCTTAAAGGCAAGTTGTTGTTGTAAAGGAGATGGTGGCCCAAGGGTCCGCTGGCATGGACTTGCCCGGAAACTCTTTCTTCCCCTGGTGCATTAATGACGGTATGGACCAGGAGGTCCCAGGTTCAATCCCGAGTCAGTGCTGAGCTTCCTGTTTTCAGCTGGGGCAAAGTGAAGGTCTTACAATTGGCCTCAGTATTACCAAGCTGGAGAATAAATCAACTTGAGTTCAAGAATGATGCCAAAGATGAGGGACTATAGTTATGAGGAGAGACTTCAGATTCTAAGGCTATTTCCAGAGCAGTGATTTTTCAATAGAGGTTTTTACATTTATAAAGGGTTTTGATACACAGTGGGCTACGTAGCACTTTCTTTTGATCAACTTTATCTCTGAATCACGCTGAGGTTTCCTCTGGACCTGCTCGGATTCCTTCTTTAGGTCAACTGGCCTCGTCCCTACCTACCTCCTTCAGTAGATTTTATTTCCCCAACTGACCTCCAACCCGTGAGTTTTGTATTCTCCCACGACAGGAGGTCTCTTAGATTTTCCCATGACTTTCCTGTCCAGGGATTGGCCAGTAGATCTGTCAATTATACTGGCGAGCTCTGTCCCAAGAGTGAATTTCTACCAGACAACCCTATGCTGGGAATGCAAGAGCAGAGTTTCTCTCACTATCTCATGTATGAGTGCCCACAGGAAGACTCCAAAACTAGATAACGGGCTCCTTATTGTCCCAGATTGTCAATGTTTTCAGTTTCAATGACAGGCTCACTAATATACAACAACAACTTGTATTTATATAGCGCCTTTAGTGTAGTATAACGTTCACAGGAGCGTTATACAACAAAATTTGACACCGAGCCACATAAGGTGAAATTAGGGCAGATGACTAAAAGCTTGCTGAAAGAGATAGGCTCTAAGGAGCAGTAGGCCAGAGTTGGAAGACCGAATGGTACAGATTGGGACACAGGGCTGGAGAGGTTGGCTGGTATAAGGCCATGGAGGGATTTGTAAACAAGAATGAGTTTTTCGAATTGAATGTATTGAGGGGGTGGGGGGAGAGAGGCAGCCAGTGGAAGTCAGCAAGAGCAGGGCAATGGTCGAATGAAACTTTGTAACGCGGAATAACGGGATCATTGCCCACGCCACCGCATGCATTACCACCATTTTCTGTTTCAAATCTGCAGAGTTTGCGGAGTTTATTACTTCTGATGATGTTGGACGGTTCATTTTAAAAACCAACCCTGTAAAATAAGCATTGAGGTTTTCCTGATGTTAGGAGTGAGCACACAACCCAGGGAGCGTGTGTCCAGGAATGTGGTGCAGGGATCCTTGCTTTAAGAAACATTGCGGCCTGGTGATGGAGTCAAGACCATGTGCAGAAGCCTGAGTGTGGTGTAGACAGACTCTGCGGGCAGTGCAACACAGCGCTGTGGAATAACCGCTCTGCAGGTCTCTGTGGTGCAATCGGTTAGCGCGTTTGGCTGGTGGTTCGAGCCCACCCAGGGACGCGGCTTTTTTGAAATGTATTAAAGGTATCCGCCGAAATCGCTCAGTTGGGAGAGCGTTAGACTGAAGGTCCCGGGTTTCGGCAGATGTTTTTTTTTCTTCTCTTGCAGTATTTTACACAATTTTACGAGTCTAAGATTAAGGAGAAACAGGCAAGAGAAAGTTGTTAAAAACAAAGTCACAAGTTTGCAAATTTATTAAGGAAATCATGCACTGAAAAAACATGCAACAGAAAGCTTGAACTGCATAAAACACGAGTTAGGCCGCAGCTGGAATACTGTGTGCAGTTCTGGTCACTACATTACAGGAAAGATGTGATCGCACCAGAGAGGGTGCAGAGGAGATTTATGAGGACGTTGCCTTGGCTGGGGAATTTTAGCTATGAATAAAGATTGGATAGGCTGGGGTTGTTTTCTTTGGAACAGAGGAGGCTGAGGGGAGACCTAATTGAGGTGTATAAAATTTTGAGGTTGTCTAGATAGGAAGGACCTATTTCCCTTAGCAGAAGGGTCAATAACCAGGGGGCATAGATTTAAAGTAATTGGTTGGAGATTTAGAAGGGATTTGAGGAGAAATCTTTTCAACATGAGGGTGAGTGGGGGTCTGGAACTCAATGCTTGAAAGGGTGGTAGAAGTAGAAATCCTAATCACATTGAAAAGTACTAGAATATGCACTTGAATGTCATAACCTACAGGGCTCCAGACAAATTGCTGGAATGTGGGATTAGACTGGATAGCTCTTTGTCGGCCATCACGGACAAGATGGGCCGAATGGCCTCCTTCTGTGCTGTAAATTTCTATGATTCTATGAAACAGATGAAAGCAAAAAAAGCCACGTAAAAGAAAGGCAAAAAAATTAACACGAAAACATCACTCTATGACACACCTTATTTTGTCTCCTCTTTATGTCGGCCGAAATAGCTCAGTTGGGAGAGCGTTAGACTGAAGATCTAAAGGTCCCTGGTTCAATCCAGGGTTTTGGCAGTGGAGGTGGCCCTTCTTTTGTGTCCCATTATCACCTCCCTTTGCCTTGCACCATCATCCCTTTTTCTGGCTTAATCACTCCTGCACTCCACTCTATCCTTTAGTCTTCCTTACTGTCTCTATCCCTTTTTCATTCTTAGATAATAAACAATTGTTAAAACATTAAGAGGCAAAGTTCAGGAAAGCTGCAAGAAAGAGAAAACTTGTGACTTTGCTGTTGCAAGCTTTCTCTTGCATCTTTTTTCAGTGAATCATAGTGTTGTAGGGGCTAATCGGAGCCTTAAGCGGACCAACCGTGAAGGAGAGTCGATGCGTTACCCGACTTAGCCCGACTGAGCAATAAAACTCAAACACCAATTTACACGGTTAAATGTGGGAGTACACTTTATTCAGAGCGCTCTGGGAGAGCAGTGATGCACCCGCGTGCAGTCACCGACCTCTCCGATAAGTCACTCCGGGGCACAGTATTTTATACATCCATCATTGATCACATCGTGCTCACATGAGCGCGTGATAGTTATTAGACTCCAATCAATTTTATGTATACAATTGTTAAGCATGGTAAATAAATTCAATTAACGTCAGGGTACAGTTGATGTGATCAGCCTCGTCTATGTGACAGTGTTATCTCGAGCCCTGTATGTTGTAACGTTGTCTGACAAGGCAGACTGCCAACCCATTGCAGCATGTTAAAGTCCTGTGTCAGCGAATTTAAAGTTCATTACCTGGATGAGTTTTTCTTCTCCGACATTTCTTTAATAATTTTCTTCTCCAACACTCCCTTCTGTTGGTCCGGGGGCACGACCTTCTTGCCCCCAGGAAACCACTGCTCCGTGCCTCTTCACGGGGTCGACGCTACAGCCACTGGCTCATCTCTTGAGGGCTGGCTACCCCGGCGACTGTGTCATGCGTTTCCTCCCTGGGCTGGAGATCGGTGTATCCTTCCTTTTCTTCGTCTTCGAGCAACGGCTCCTCTTCCCGTACGGCGCTGACTGACATTAGTTGGGTTGTGGCAATCTTACAACATGTCTTTAACAAGGTTATCAAGCAACATACAGCGACACATATCATCACTATCACAACCATTACGTGCATAATCCAGGGGCCCCATTCTGTTAGCCCCAACCATTCTAGCCATGACTGTGTCGGTTCCCGGTGTAATTTCTTAATCTCTTCCTTCATGTGATTTACCAAGTTGGTGATGTTTTCCGAACTATCAGGGATGTAAGTACAACACTCTTGCCCGATCACCGCGCAAGTGCCTCCTTCCTTTGCAAGCAGGTAGTCCAGTGCCATCCTGTTTTGCATGGCCACTGTCCTGAGGGCTACCATTTCTGCGCTTATTTCTGCAAGGGCTTCTGTGGTGTCGTTGGCTACCTTCTCGAGAATTTGGGCATTGTTAATGATTTCCCGTGCTAATTTACCCACCCTCCCAGTGGGGGAAGGCGACGGCGAAGAATCGCTCAGTCTCCGTAATTCCTCGCCTGGTTCGATAACAATGGTGCTCCGTGAGGGATTTGAGATGGTATACATAAGGCATAACGTATCCCAGGTAACATGACCCGGTCCAATCTCTGGGCAGCCATGGGTACGCCTTGTTCCCTTGTTCCCGCATATAAAATATGTTCCATTGTAGGCCGTCATATCCATGTTTGCCCGAAAGATAGTGAAACCCATCTGACTATCTGTGGCCCGTCGGGTCCCATTCCACGGTTGGTTACTCGTTAAGTTTAGCAGACCAGTGGTATTAAACCACCAGCTTTCAAATGCCGTGTTCCCCATCTCATATGTCACAAAGGTTTGGGTGCAATTACTATTTCCTGCCTCTAGGTTCACCTTCACCCCTCTACTTACACTCCTTGTCCAACATATTTCCCCGACGGGTCTTCCGACCCCGGTTGTGTTTGTTAGGGCGAAGAAGGGTGGATCTTTACTAGAGTTGTACTTGGGTTTGTAACATCCCTTAAATCGTTCCAATGGGTACCCTCCACCTCGGAACTCCTCCCTCGTGACGTCATGATAGCTGTTCTGGTCATTAAGCGCAAATTCTGCTAGTTCCGTGAGATTCAGGGGTATGGGCCGCAGTGGTATCCCACCCTTACTATGGATCGGAATATGGCTGCACACCCAACAGCTACTTTGCCCTGTCTCTTTTACGTATTCATACGACCTATATACAAAGGTATCCACCTGGAGCTCTCTTCGCTTACGGGAGCCCCTTTCCATTCCCGAAACAATGCATGTTAACGCTATTAAACGCAGTGGTATCCCCATTTTTACTTGGAAGCAGGCACTGTCTATCACCGCGTCGTTGCCGCTTCTGGTAGCACTCTTGTATTAACATACAAACATAAAAACACAGTAGTACACCAAATGCAATAAGCCAAAGCACGAATGCAAACAGGTAAGGTAATTGGACATTTACGGGTCGCTTGATCTGTAGGTAAAAGAAACACAAAGAAGCGCCCATTAGTTCATCTTTTCTCCATACATTTTTAATTGTGTCCAATGTTTCCAGACTCCCTTCCCCCTTATGTCCAGGCAGGCACAGGTATCACCACTAATTATAATTTCGTAGGGTCCGCTCCATTTTGGGGCGAAGCCTGGCTTGTCAGGCAGGACCTTCAGCATCACTTTGCTGCCCGCTGACGGCACGGAGGGTGTCATGACCCCCTCCTGTGCCTGATCCTGAAGTTCCCGATTGTCTCGTACGGCTTGGCTCATCCCCTTCAGTTGGGTGCTAAGCTCTAAGACATAACGCCGTAGTCTGTCCTTTAAGGGGCCCACATCAGCCCCACCTGTTATGATGCCTTCTGGTAATTGCATCGCCCTTCCTGTCATTAGTTCATAAGGGGTCAGGCCTGTCGTACGATTCGTGGTGGCTCGTAACTTCATTAGGATAAGGGGTAAAACCTCAACCCATGTTTTCCCAGATTCCTGTATTGCTTTTGCTAAAGCGTTTTTGAGTGTTCGATTCATTCTTTCAACCATTCCCGAGCTCTGGGGGTGGTAAGGGATATGGAACTTCTGTTTGATCCCCATCAGCTGACAAATATTCTTTACTACACTGCCTGTAAAGTGCGTTCCTTGGTCAGCGTCGATTTGCAAGGGCTCTCCCCACCGCGGGATTACTTCCTCGGCCAGGATTCTGGCTATCGTTAAGGCCGTGCAATTCCGCGTTGGGAAAGCTTCTACCCACCTTGTGAACTGGTCAATTATCACAAGGCAGTATATTTTTCCGTGGGACTGGGGAAGTGGTCCCGTAAAATCAATTTGTATGTGCTCCCAAGGACCTCGGGGTCTTGGCTGGTGGCCCATTCTAATTTTAATAGGCCGGCCAAGATTATGCTGAGCACAAGTGATACATCGCTGACAGTGCCTCGCGATGTCTCTTCCCATCCCCTTCCACCACCAATCCTTACTTATTAAGGAGCTCATTGCCTCTCTCCCTGTATGTGAAATACCGTGATGTATCTCTAGCAGAGTCTGTTGTATACACTCCGGTGCTCCTACTTTACCTTCTTTTCGCCAGACTCGATCGGATCCTACTCCAGCTCCATTTCTTACCCATGTTTCCTTTTCCGTGTCCGATGCTTCGTCTTGGACTTCCCAGATCTTTATTTCGTTCTCTGGGTTGTCTACGCTGCCCACCAGTACTTCGTTTACCTCCTCCTGTTCTAGAGCTGCCTGTGCTGCCCAATCAGCCGCCTGGTTCCCCTGGTGGCTGTCCCAGTCTGGGCTTGTCTTGTCTGGTTCTTTCTGATGGGCCTTAATTTTGATAACTGCCACCTGTTTAGGTCTTTTGCTTGCTTCTAGCAAGGCCTCTATTCGTCCCTGATGTTTGATGGGGTTACCTTTACCTCCTGTGGTTATATACCCTCTACGTCCCCATGCTGTCATGTAGTCATGCACTACCCCGAAGGCATACCGGCTATCTGTGTATATATTGACTACCTGGTTCTTTGCTTCATTCAATGCTTGAGTCAACGCAACCAACTCTGCTACTTGGGCTGATAAGCTACCGTCTAACCGTCCAGATTTAACTACTTCCATCTTACTATTAACTACTGCCCACCCGGTTCGGGGTTGTCCATTAATATATTTACGGGATCCATCTACATAGAATGTTTCCTCCACTTCCTCTAGAGGGGTGTCTTTGATAATCTCTTCTCCAATGTCCTCGTCTATTTTTTTTTACAACTGTGTGGGGCTCCTGTTCCCAGGATCCCCTCAGCTGGGTTCTTCCCTATGTCTCCTTTTACGGGGGCCGCTGACTGTCACTGTGTCTCTTTCCACTGTTGATATTGTCTCTTTTCTTCGGGGGTCATGGTGACGTGGGTCGTCTCAGGTCTGCCATGTTTACTGAAACAAGTGGCCTCAGTATGGCCCTTCTTATTACAGTAAGTACATGTCTTCTTAGCCTTACAATCTCGAATAAAATGTCCAGGCTTCCCGCAACCATGACATGCCCCCTTGGGTCCCGCTGCCTGTTTTACTGCACTTACACTTTCCTGTTTAACCTTGACCGTACCTTCCTCTTTGGCCTTTAACCCGTCTACCCCACAAGCCCACTCTACTAGGTCGTCGTAATTCCTGGTTGTTACTACGCCCATCTTGATGATAGCCTGGTGTGCGGGAGACAAGCCATCTTTAAAGGCCTGAATGAAAGCAGGGTCAGTTCTTGCCGGCCCTGGTTGGCCTGATGACTCTCCATAAACAATAAACAGCCTTTCTCCATATTCGGAGGCCCCCTCGCCCTTTTGTTGCTTACAGGACGTTATCTTACTCCAATTAGTCGGGGCCTCTCCTAACACCCGCTGGATTTCTGTTTTAAACCGATTAAAGGGAGCCTGTTGTCGGTCTATTGTATCTGCCAATGGACATTGTTCAGTCCATCGACCGGTCTTATAATCCGTATTGGCCTGATTGGGGGTGGTCTGCGTGAGGCGCCATCGGTCGACCGGACATGCTGCCCGGACCAACTGATGAACGTCACGCAGGTGGAGGCTGTGTCCCAGCCAAACCATATCTAGGTTTGCCCAGAACTTGGTGTTGGCACTTCGTGTTTGTAAGTTCCCCAGGTCTTTCAAAATCTGTTGCCTTTCTCCCGGGGTAAAAGGCTGAAAATCCGCCCTTGCCCCGGCGGCACCAGGCTGGCCCCTCATTCTAACGGGGGCCGCAAAATATTCTTCTGTTGTATCTCTGACTGTTTCTTCAGTTGAGGCTGTTGGTCCGGAAAGTCCGTACGGGGGGAGTGGATCTGTGTTACACCCCGTCCACCTTCCGCGACACATTCTACTTTGTTCTTGATTTATTCCCTCTAGTATTTCTACCTTCTTTTTTAAATCTGCTATTTCTCTGTTTTTGGCCTTATCAGTCTCTCGGACCTTATCTACTTGCTCGATTAGTCCCGCCAATTGGTGTACCAAAAGAACTCCCGTTTTCTTGGTTTTCTCCCTTTTTTGCTTACGTACCCACTCTCGTTGTGACTCTAATGACTGGCTAACATCCCAGCCATCTTTCTGCATTCTGTCTATCAGCGAATGTCTATCTGTCATGTAACTATTAATAAGGGACCCTGGGGGCCCCATCTTAACGTCCTTACCTGACATCGCCCGTCCGCTCTCCGATCACACTCTCCAGTAAACACTCACCGCCTCTCTTCACTCTCCCGTCCTTCTGGACTCGCGAACTCGTTTACCGACGTGTCTAGTTGCCTGGAGTTCCGGATCTCGCAAGCACCGCCCGCAGACTTTATCACAGGTTTTACTCTGTACCTTTAACCTACGGCCCAAAAATTTGACATTGTAATGCAGAATACTCACAACGATTCCCCCTCTGCCTTCCGAGAATACCCGGACCAAAAACCCCTATAAAGTGTACTCTCGCAAATCCCCTCAGATTCTTTCGGTTACTCGAGCCCGTTAACACTTGATCAGGGTGTCGGTACTCAGTAACCCTGCTCGCAGCGCCAATTGTTGTAGGGGCTAATCGGAGCCTTAAGCGGACCAACCGTGAAGGAGAGTCGACGCGTTACCCGACTTAGCCCGACTGAGCAATAAAACTCAAACACCAATTCACACGGTTAAATGCGGGAGTACACTTTATTCAGAGCGCTCTGGGAGAGCAGTGATGCACCCGCGTGCAGTCACCGACCTCTCAGATAAGTCACTCCGGGGCACAGTATTTTATACATCCATCATTGATCACATCGTGCTCACATGAGCGCGTGATAGTTATTAGAATCCAATCAATTTTATGTATACAATTGTTAAGCATGGTAAATAAATTCAATTAACGTCAGAGTACAGTTGATGTGATCAGCCTCGTCTATGTGACAGTGTTATCTCGAGCCCTGTATGTTGTAACGTTGTCTGACAAGGCAGACTGCCAACCCATTGCAGCATGTTAAAGTCCTGTGTCAGCGAATTTAAAGTTCATTACCTGGATGAGTTTTTCTTCTCCGACATTTCTTTAATAATTTTCTTCTTCATAGAAATTTACAGCACAGAAGGAGGCCATTCGGCCCATCTTGTCAGTGCCGGCCAACAAAGAGCTATCCAGCCTAATCCCACTTTCCAGCACTTGGTCTGTAGCCCTGTAGGTTGCGACACTTCAAGTGCATATCCAAGTACTTTTTAAATGTGATGAGGGTTTCTGCCTCTCCCACCCTTTCAGGCAGTGAGTTCCAGACCCCCACCACCCCCTGGGTGAAAACATTTCTCTTCAAATCCCCTCTAAACCTCCGACCAATTACTTTAAATCTATGCCTCCTGGCTATTGACCTTTCTGCTAAGGGAAATAGGTCCTTCCTATCCACTTTATCTAGGCCCCTCATAATTTTGTACACCTCAATTAGGTCTCCCCTCAGCCTCCTCTGTTCCAAAGAAAACAACCCCAGCCTATACAATCTTTCCTCATAGCTAAAATTCCCCAGCCCAGGCAACATCCTCGTAAATCTCCTCTGCACCCACTCTAGTGCGATCACATCCTTTCTGTAACGTGGTGAGCAGAACTGCACGCAGTATTCTAGCTGCGGCCTAACTAGTGTTTTATACAGTTCAAGCATAACCTCCTGCTCTTACATTCTATGCCTCAGCTAATAAAGGCAAGTATCCCGTATGCCTTCTTAACCACCTTATCTAGCTGTCCTGCTACCTTCAGAGATCTGTGGACATGCACTCCAAGGTCACTCTGATCTTCTGCACTTCTCGGTGTCCTACCATTTATAGTGTATTCCCTTGCCTTGTTAGCCCTCCACAAATGCATTACCTCACACTTCTCCAGATTGAATTCCATTTGCCACTGTTCTTCCCACCTGACCAATCCATTGATATTACATAGAATACATAGAATACATAGAACAGTACAGCACAGTACAGGCCCTTCGGCCCTCGATGTTGTGCCGAGCATTGTCCGAGACCAAGATCAAGCTATCACACTCCCTATCACTCTGGTGTGCTCCATGTGCATATCCAATAACCGCTTGAAAGTTCCTAAAGTGTCCGACTCCACTATCACAGCAGGCAGTCCATTCCACACCCCAACCACTCTCTGAGTAAAGAATCTACCTCGGACATCCCTTCTATATCTCCCCCCATGCACCTTATAGTTATGCCCCCTTGTAACAGCTGCCTCTACCCGAGGAAATAGTCTCTGAACATCCACTCTATCTATCCCCCTCATCATCTTATAAACCTCTATTAAGTCGCCTCTCATCCTCCTCCGCTCTAAAGAGAAAAGCCCCAACTCCCTCAATCTTTCCTCATAAGACCTCCCCCCATAAACCAGGCAGCATCCTGGTAAATCTCCTTTGCACTCTTTCCAATGCTTCCACGTCCTTCCTATTGTGAGGTGACCAGAACTGCACACAATATTCCAAATGTGGTCTCACCAAGGTCCTGTACAGTTGCAGCATAACCTCACGGTTCTTAAACTCAAACCCTCTGTTAATAAACGCCAACACACCATAGGCCTTCTTTACTGCTCTATCCACTTGAGTGGCAACCTTCAGAGATCTGTGGATATGAACCCCCAGATCCCTCTGCTCCTCCACGTTCCTCAGAACCCTGCCGTTGACCCTGTAATCCTTATTCAAATTTGCCCTACCAAAATGAATCACCTCGCACTTATCAGGGTTAAATTCCATCTGCCATTTTTCGGCCCAGCTCTGCATCCTATCAATGTCTCTTTGCAGCCTACAACTGCCCTCCACCTCATCCACTACTCCACCAATCTTGGTGTCATCAGCAAATTTACTGATCCACCCTTCAGTCCCCTCCTCCAAGTCATTGATAAAAATCACAAACAGCAGAGGACCCAGCACCGACCCCTGTGGCACACCGCTGGTAACTGGTCTCCAGTCCGAAAATGTTCCATCCACCACCACCCTCTGCCTTCTATGAGATAGCCAGTTACTTATCCAATCGGCCAAATTTCCCTCTATCCCACAACTCCTTACTTTCTTCATGAGACGACCATGGGGAACCTTATCAAACGCCTTACTAAAATCCATGTATACGACATCAACTGCTCTACCTTCATCTACACACTTAGTTACCTCCTCAAAGAATTCAATCAAATTTGTTAGGCAAGACTTACCCTTCACGAATCCGTGTTGACTATCCCTGATTAAGTTGCCCCTTTCCAAATGGTCATAAATCCTATCCCTCAGGACCTTTTCCATTATCTTACCAACCACCGAAGTAAGACTAACCGGCCTATAATTACCAGGGTCATTCCTATTTCCTTTCTTGAAGAGAGGAACAACATTCGCCACTCTCCAGTCCTCTGGCACCATCCCCGTGGACAGTGAGGACCGAAAGATCAAAGCCAGAGGCTCTGCAATCTCCTCCCTTGCCTCCCAAAGAATCCTAGGATATATCCCATCTGGCCCAGGGGACTTATCGACCCTTATCGATATCTTCCTGTAGTCTGCAGCTTTCTTCTTCATTATCAACCACACGGCTAATTTTTGTATCATCTGCAAACTTCTTAATCATACTTCCTACATTCAAGTCCAAATCATTGATATATACCACAAAAAGCAAAGGACCCAGTACTGAGACCTGCGGAACCCCACTGGAAACAGCCTTCCAATCTCAAAAGCACCCTTCGACCTTTACCCTTTGTTTCCTGCCTCTGAGCCAATTTTGGATCCACTTTGCCTTGGATCCCATGGGCTTTTACTTTCATGACCAGTCTGCCAAGCGGGACTTTATCAAAAGCCTTGCTAAAATCCATATAGACTACATCAAACGCACTACCCTCATCGACCCTCCTTGTTACCTCATCAAAAAATTCAATGAAGTTAGTCAGACACGACCTTCCGTTGACAAATTCATGCTGACTGTCCCTGATTAATCCGTGTCTTTCCAAATGAAGATTTATCCTGTCCCTCAAAATGTTTTCAAATAATTATCCCACTGTGGCGGATCGCCACCTAAAACAGGCATAATCCACTCTTCCGTCTGTGGACAAATTTCCAGCACCTTCCCCTTTAAGGCACATTACCTTTAAGGCAGAAGGGGGCGGGGCCTCAGGTTTTACCCAGAGAATTCTGGGAGTTTTTCCAGAGAATTCTGGGAGCAGCTTTCTCAGCCAGTTTGTGTGCCATGCAGTGAATAAAAGTTTCTTGTTTTCCACATATGAATTCAGCCTCCATTCGCGGCAGCCTCAACACCACCACCGAGGTTAGGCTGACTGGCCTGCAATTAACAGTCTATCGCTTTCTCACTTTTTAAACAACATTGCACCCCCACCCCCCCATGCATTTCCACCAATTTCTGTTTCAAATCTGCAGAGTTTGCGGGATTTATTACTTCTGATGTTGTTGGGCAATGCATTTTAAAAACCAACCCTGTAAAATAAGTATTGATGTTTTCCTGATGTTAGGAGTGAGCACACAACCCAGGGGGCGTGAGTCCAGGATTGTGGTGCAGGGATCCTTGCTTTAAGAAACATTGCGGCCTGGTGATGGAGTCAAGACCATGTGCAGAAGCCTGAGTGTGGTGTAGACAGACTCTGCGGGCAGTGTAACACAGCGCTGCGGAATAGCTATCCCACAGGTCTCTGTGGCGCAATTAGTTAGCGCGTTCGGCTGTTAACGGAAAGGTTGGTGGTTCGAGCCCACCCAGGGACGCCGATTTTATTAAATGTATCAGAAGAATCTGCCAAAATTGTTCAGTTGGGAGCGCGTGAGATTGAAGATCTAAAGGTTCCTGGTTCAATCCCGGGATTCAGCTGATGTTTTTCTTGCTTCTCTTGCAGTATTTTTATTCAAATTTACGAGTCCAGATTAAGGAGAAACAGACAAGAGAAGGTTTGTTAAAAACAAAGTCCCAAGTTTTCACGTTTATTAAGGAAGTCATGCACTGAAAAAACATGCAACAGAAAGCTTGTAACAGCAAAGTCACAAGTTTTCTCTTTCTTGCAGCTTTCCTTAACTTTGCCTCTTAATGTTTGAATAATTATTGATTATTATCTAAGAATGAAAAAGGGATGGAGACAGTCAGGAACCCAAAGGGATAAAGTGGAGTGCAGGAGTGATTAAGCCAGAAAAAGTGATGATACTGCAAGGCAAAGGGAGGTGATAACGGGACACAAAAATAGGACCACCTCCACTGCCGAAACCTGGGACCTTTAGATCTTCAGTCTAACACTCACCCAACTGAGCTATTTCGGCTGGCATGCATGATAACTAAAATAAGGTATGTCATAGAGTGAACTTTTCTTGTTATATTTTGCCTCTCTTTTACTTGGCTTTATTTGCTTTCATCTGTTTCTCTCTCCACAGATGAGGCCTCACTTGCTGCTTGTTTCCAGCATTCTCATAGAATCTTACAGCACACAAGGAGACCATTTGTCCTGTGCCGGCTCTTTGAAAGAGCTCTCCAATTAGTCCCACTGCCCCCCTGCTCTTTCCCCATTGCATTCGGCTCAGCCTCGATTTTTCGTCCTTATGCTTTGGTGAAGCAGCTTGGGATGTTTTTCTACCTTAAAGGCAAGTTGTTGTTGTGAAGGAGATGGTGACCCAAGGGTCCACTGGCATGGACTTGCCCGGAAACTCTTTCTTCCCCTGGTGCATTAATGACGGTATGGACCAGGAGGTCCCAGGTTCAATCCCGAGTCAGTGCTGAGCTTGCTGTTTTCAGCTGGGGCAAAGTGAAGGTCTTACAATTGGCCTCAGTATTACCAAGCTGGAGAATAAATCAACTTGAGTTCAAGAATGATGCCAAAGATGAGGGACTATAGTTATGAGGAGAGACTTCAGACTCTAAGGCTATTTCCAGAGCAGTGATTTTTCAATAGAGGTTTTTACATTTATAAAGGGTTTTGATACACAGTGGGCTACGTAGCACTTTCTTTTGATCAACTTTATCTCTGAATCACGCTGAGGTTTCCTCTGGACCTGCTCGGATTCCTTCTTTAGGTCAACTGGCCTCGTCCCTACCTACCTCCTTCAGTAGATTGTATTTCCCCAACTGACCTCCAACCCGTGAGTTTTGTATTCTCCCACGACAGGAGGTTTCTTAGATTTTCCCATGACTTTCCTGTCCAGGGATTGGCCAGTAGATCTGTCAATTATACTGGCGAGCTCTGTCCCAAGAGTGAATTTCTACCAGACAACCCTATGCTGGGAATGCAAGAGCAGAGTTTCTCTCACTATCTCATGTACGAGTGCCCACAGGAAGACTCCAAAACCAGATAACGGGCTCCTTATTGTCCCAGATTGTCATTGTTTTCAGTTTCAATGACAGGCTCATTAATATACAACAACAACTTGTATTTATATAGCGCCTTTAGCGTAGTATAATGTTCACAGGAGCGTTATACAACAAAATTTGACACCGAGCCACATAAGGTGAAATTAGGGCAGATGACTAAAAGCTTGGTCAAAGAGATAGGTTCTAAGGAGCAGTAGGCCAGAGTTGGAAGACCGAAGGGTGCAGATTGGGACACAGGGCTGGAGAGGTTGGCTGGTATAAGGCCATGGAGGGATTTGTAAACAAGAATGAGTTTTTCGAATTGAATGCATTGAGGGGGTGGGGGGAGAGAGGCAGCCAGTGGAAGTCAGCAAGAGCAGGGCAATGGTCGAATGGAACTTTGTAACGCGGAATAACGGGATCATTGCCCCCGCCACCGCATGCATTTCCACCATTTTCTGTTTCAAATCTGTAGAGTTTGCGGAGTTTATTACTTCTGATGATGTTGGACGGTTAATTTTAAAAACCAACCCTGTAAAATAAGCATTGAGGTTTTCCTGATGTTAGGAGTGAGCACTCAACCCAGGGGGCGTGTGTCCAGGATTGTGGTGCAGGGATCCTTGCTTTAAGAAACATTGCGGCCTGGTGATGGAGTCAAGACCATGTGTAGAAGCCTGAGTGTGGTGTAGACAGACTCTGCGGGCAGTGCAACACAGCGCTGCGGAACAGCTGCTCTGCAGGTCTCTGTGGCGCAATTGGTTAGCGCGTTCGGCTGTTAACCGAAAGGTTGGTGGTTCAAGCCCACCCAGGGACGCAGGTTTTATGAAATGTATTAAAGGTATCCGCCGAGATTGCTCAGTTGGGAGAGCATTCGACTGAAGGTCCCGGGTTTCGGCAGATGGTTTTTTCTTCTCTTGCAGTATTTTACACAATTTTACGAGTCTAAGATTAAGGAGAAACAGGCAAGAGAAAGTTGTTAAAAACAAAGTCACAAGTTTGCAAATTTATTAAGGAAGTCATGCACTGAAAAAACATGCAACAGAAAGCTGGAACTGCATAAAACACGAGTTAGGCCGCAGCTAGAATACTGTGTGCAGTTCTGGTCACCACATTACAGGAAAGATGTGATCGCACCAGAGAGGGTGCAGAGTAGATTTATGAGGACGTTGCCTTGGCTGGGGAATTTTAGCTATGAGGAAAGATTGGAAAGGCTGGGGTTGTTTTCTTTGGAATAGAGGAGGCTGAGGGGAGACCTAATTGAGGTGTATAAAATTATGAGGTTGCCTAGATAGGAAGGACCTATTTCCCTTAGCAGAAGGGTCAATAACCAGGGGGCATAGATTTAAAGTAATTGGTTGGAGATTTAGAAGGGATTTGAGGAGAAATCTTTTCAACATGAGGGTGAGTGGGGGTCTGGAACTCAATGCTTGAAAGGGTGGTAGAAGTAGAAATCCTAATCACATTGAAAAGTACTTGAATATGCACTTGAATGCCATAACATAGAAACATAGAAGATAGGAGCAGGAGTAGGCCATTCGGCCCCTCGAGCCTGCTCCGCCATTCGATGAGATCATGGCTGATCATCTAAACTCAGTACCCTGTACCTGCCTTCTCCCCATATCCCTTGAAACCTTTAGCTTTAAGAAATATATCTAACTCATCCTTGAATATATTTAATGACTTCGCCTCAACTACCTTCTGTGGTAGAGAATTCCACAGGTTCACCACGCTCTGGGTGAAGAAATTCTTCCTCATTTCTGTCCTAAATGGTTTACCCGTTATCTGTAGATTATGACCCCTGGTTCTGGACTCTCCGACCATCGGGAACATTCTTCCTGCATCTAGTTTGTCCAGACCTGTCAGAATTTTATATGTTTCGATGAGATCCCCTCTCATTCTTCTATACTCCAGTGAGTATAAGCCCAATCGACCCAATCTCTCCTCATATGTCATTCCTGCCATCCCAGGTATCAGCCTTGTGAATCTTCGCTGAACTCCTTCCATGGCAAGAACATCCTTCCTCAGATAAGGTGACCAAAACTGCACACAGTACTCAAGGTGTGGTCTCACCAAGGCCCTGTACAACTGCAGCAGGACATCCCTGTTCCTATACTCAAACCCTTTCGCTATGAAGGCCAACATACCATTTGCCTTCTTCACCACCTGCTGCACCTGCATGCTTACTTTCAGCGACTGGTGCACAAGGACACCCAGGTCTCGTTGCACTTCCCCTTCTCTCAATCTATTGCCATTCAGATAATAGTCTGCCTTTCTGTTTTTGACACCAAAGTGGATAACCTCGCACTTATCCACGTTATATTGCATCTGCCACGCTTCTGCCCACTCACCCAACCTGTCCAGATCATCCTGGAGTTTCTCGCTATCCTCCTCGCTGCACACACTCCCACCCAGCTTTGTGTCATCTGCAAACTTGGAGATATTACATTTAATTCCCTTATCTAGATCATTAATGTATATTGTGAATAGCTGGGGTCCAAGGACCGATCCCTGTGGTACCCCACTAGTCACTGCTTGCCACTCGGAAAAAGACCCATTAATTCCTACTCTCTGCTTTCTGTCCGCCAACCAGTTCTCTATCCAAGTCAATACCTTGCCCCCAATCCCATGTGCCTTAACTTTACCCGCTAATCTCTTATGTGGGACCTTATCGAAAGCCTTTTGAAAGTCCAAATACACCACATCTACTGGTTCTCCCTTATCTATTTTCCCAGTTACATCCTCAAAAAATTCCAGTAGATTAGTCAAGCACGATTTACCTTTTGTAAATCCATGTTGACTTTGTCCGATCCTGTCACTGTTTTTCAAATGCTCAGCTATTACATCCTTTATAATGGACTCTAGCATTTTCCCCACTACCGATGTCAGGCTTACCGGTCTGTAATTCCCCGCTTTCTCTCTACCACCCTTTTTGAATAGTGGCGTAACATTAGCTACCCTCCAATCCATGGGTACAGTTCCAGATTCCATCGAATGTTGGAAGATGATCAGCAATGCATCTACTATTTCTAGGGCCACTTCCTTAAGTACCCTAGGATGTAGATTATCAGGCCCTGGGGATTTATCGGCCTTCAATACCGTCAATTTCCCTAACACCATTTCCCTGCAAATACTGATTTCTTTCAGTTCCTCCCTTTCATCAGACCGTATGTTCTCCAACATCTCTGGGAGGTTATTTGTGTCCTCCTTTGTGAAGACAGAACCAAAATATGCATTTAATTGGGCTGCCATTTCTTTGTTCCCCATTATAACTTCCCCCGCTTCTGACTGCAAGGGACCTACACTTGATTTCACTAATCTTTTTCTCTTCACATATCTATAAAAGCTCTTACAGTCAGTTTTTATGTTCCCAGCAAGCTTACTTTCATATTCTATTTTCCCCTTCTTAATTAATCCCTTTGTCCTCCTTTGTTGAATCCTAAACTGCTCCCAATCCTCAGGGCTACCGCTTTTTCTGGCCAATTTATATGCCCTCTCCTTGGCTCTTATGCTATCCCTAATTTCCCTTGTTAGCCACGGTTGAGTCACCCTTTTTGTTTTATTCTTATGCCACACTGGGATGTACAAATTCTGTAGTTCATCCATGCAGTCTTTGAATGTTTGCCATTGCCTATCCACCGTCAACCCCTTGAGTGACATTCCCCAATCAATCCTACCCAATTCGCGCCTCATACCATCGTAGTTTCCTTTATTTAAATTCAGGACCCTAGTCTCTGATTCAACTACTTCACTCTCCATCCTAATGAAGAATTCTATCATATTATGATCACTCTGACCCAAGGGGCCTCGTACAACAAGATTGCTAATTAATCCTTTCTCGTTGCATAATACCCAGTCTAAGATGGCCTGATCTCTGGTTGGTTCCTCGACATATTGTTCCAGAAAACCATCTCGTAAACATTCTAGGAATTCCTCCTCCACAGTATTTTTACTAATTTGGTTAGCCCAATCTATATGTAAATTAAAGTCACCCATGATGACTGCTGTGCCCTTACTGCATGCTTCTCTAATTTCCCTTTTAATGCCGTCCCCAACCTCCGTATTACTGTTTGGAGGTCTATATACCACTCCCACTAACGTTTTCTGCCCCTTGTTATTTCTCAGTTCTACCCATACAGATTCCGCATCATCAGAGCTAATATCCTTCCTTTCAATTGTGTTAATCCCCTCTTTAACCAGCAATGCTACCCCACCTCCCTTTCTTTTTTGCCTATCTTTCCTAAATATTGAATAACCCTGGATGTTGAGTTCCCAGCCTTGGCCACCCTGGAGCCATGTTTCTGTAATCCCAATCAAATCGTATTCATTTACCTCTATTTGCGCAGCTAATTCATCCACCTTGTTCCGAATGCTCCTTGCATTAAGACACAAAGCCTTCAGGCTTGTTTTTTTAACGCTCTCAGACCTATATAAATTATTATTTACTGTGACCATGTTTGATTTAAACCGTTGAGTTCTTTGCCTTCTACTTTTGTTTTTCTCCTTCCTGTCTTTAGCTTTTATCCTTATTTCCCTTTCCTCTGTCTCCCTGCTCAGGTTCCCAACCCCCTGCCACTTTAGTTTAAACCCTCCCCAACAGCACTAGCAAACACTCCCCCTAGGACATCGGTCCCGGCCCTGCCCAGGTGCAGACCGTCCCGTTTGTACTGGTCCCACCTCCCCCAGAACCGGTTCCAATGTCCAAGGAATTTGAATCCCTCCCCCTTGCACCATTCCACTAGCCACGTATTCATTTGAAATATCCTCCTATTTCTACTCTGACTAGCACGTGGCACTGGTAGCAAACCTGAGATTACTACCTTTGAGGTCCTCTTTTTTAATTTACCTCCTAACCCACAGGGCTCCAGACAAATTGCTGGAATGTGGGATTAGACTGGATAGCTGTTTGTCGGCCATCACGGACAAGATGGGCTGAATGGCCTCCTTCTATGCTGTAAATTTCTATGATTCTATGAAACAGATGAAAGCAAAAAAAGCCACGTAAAAGAAAGGCAAAAAAATTAACACGAAAACATCGCCCTATGACACACCTTATTTTGTCTCCTCTTTATGTCGGTCGAAATAGCTCAGTTGGGAGAGCGTTAGACTGAAGATCTTAAAGGTCCCTGGTTCAATCCTGGGTTTTGGCAGTGGAGGTGGCCCTTCTTTTGTGTCCCATTATCACCTCGCTTTGCCTTGCACCATCATCCCTTTTTCTGGCTTAATCACCCCTGCACTCCACTCTATCCTTTAGTCTTCCTTACTGTCTCCATCCCTTTTTCATTCTTAGATAATAAACAATTGTTAAAACATTAAGAGGCAAAGTTCAGGAAAGCTGCAAGAAAGAGAAAACTTGTGACTTTGCTGTTACAAACTTCCTCTTGCATCTTTTTTCAGTGAATCATAGAAATTTACAGCACAGAAGGAGGCCATTCGGCCCATCTTGTCAGTGCCGGCCAACAAAGAGCTATCCAGCCTAATCCCACTTTCCAGCTCTTGGTCCGTAGCCCTGTAGGTTACGGCACTTCAAGTGCATATCCAAGTACTTTTTAAATGTGATGAGGGTTTCTGCGTCTACCACCCTTTCAGGCAGTGAGTTCCAGACCCTCACCACCCTCTGGGTGAAAACATTTCTCTTCAAATCCCCTCTAAACCTCCGACCAATTACTTTAAATCTATGCCTCCTGGCTATTGACCCTTCTGCTAAGGGAAATAGGTCTTCCTATCCACTTTATCTAGGCCCCTCATAATTTTGTACACCTCAATTCGGTCTCCCCTTAGCCTCCTCTGTTCCAAAGAAAACAACCCCAGCCTATCCAATCTTTCCTCATAGCTAAAATTCCCCAGCCCAGGCAACATCCTCGTAAATCTCCTCTGCACTGTAGAATTCGCAATATTATCGCGATTTTATAAATAAGGAGGAGACACATAGTTTCGTACAAACAGCTTTATTTCAGCAGAATGCTGTCAGGTTTTCAAAGTGGACACAAGCAGCCTGTAAAATGGCCGCCACGCCTCGTGGCAGAACATTCTAGACTTTTCGATAAGCAGACAAGATGGCGTTCCAATAAACATTTGTGCGAGATCGGACAAGACTCAGCACATTTGAGATAAATCACAAGTCATAATGGCCCAAAAATTCATCGCGGTGCGCGAGAGTACGCACTGCGTACTCTCGCGTATTCCCTCTGCAATTGCCGGTTTTCTGCATGCCCTGCGCATGCGCTGAAAACCGGCAATTGCTCTTTTGAAAAGGGGGCCGTTCCTCGGTGCATCGTGTGCGCGCTACAGGCTGCGCGCACGCTGTGCACTTCATGCTTTGGACGCGCAGGTAAGTACTGAAGATTTTAGAAATGTAAAAAGGAGGAGTAAGACCCACTTTTAACAAGGTAAGTAGTGAATTAAGTATTTTTTTCAATTTTTTTTTACAGGTATATCTTTTTTAGAGACTTTAAAGACAGGTAAGTTTATTTTTATAACTTTTTAAAAGATTTTAAATTTTTTCAAAAATTTAATTTTTTATTTAAAATGGTTAATTTATTTAACTATACTTACGCCGGTGGGATACGCAAGCACTGCCCAGCAGCTGTCCAGAACATCAAGTTCGTGCGAGCTGGATCTGAAAAAGCACAAGCGAGGTGAGACATCGCGGGGAAGGCTTACCCCCGCGGGAACAGAGCGAGATCAATTTCTGGGCCAATGGGTTTGCATTTTACACATAAATACTGGAATCGGTCTCCCAGGTGCGAATAAGGGCTATTGTACCAAGCGATCAAGAACCCATCCAAAGACATTAATATGCAAAATCCCCACGACTCTACGATGAGAGAGCCGTTTGCGGGTAGTTACAGAAACATTTGGAAGCCCCAAAAGCCCTCCAGGGAGAATACTGACCGGTTACACAATGGGAGAAGTATTAACGGGTACTCAGACAGTTACAAGTATCACCGAAACCCATTAAACGGAGATCACCCTATACAAGAAGTTTGAGCGCCAAAACCCTCACAAAAGAAAAGACATTAAGATTGGGCGGGAAAAGAGGAATCACAGCACTATAACTGTAAGGGTACAACCGTCCATCTTTATCTTTCTTCGCCTGCGACTCTTGACTCTTGGATCCTGACTCCTTGCTGCTCGACTTGCTAGAAGACTATTGAACTTTCTGATCCGCCAGGATCTACCTCGTGGCTTGCCGCGAAGATCTGTGTGGAACTGGGCTGTGAAGCCTTGAACCGGGCACACCATCCCGAGAAGTCGGTAAACGGTGTTGGAACCGAAGGCCCGAGATGAGATGAGATGAGATGAGATGAGAAGAGAAGAAGACGACCATACGTATCGCCACGGTCAGTAAGCCCCGACCGCATCTGTAGGTCGAATAAACATTTTCCTTGCCCAGGAAGACTATTTTTTGAGTTTTACAGAACTGGCATCGGAAGACCATTCTTCAAATTTTATCGCATCGGTCTGAGGGCACAGGAAGACTCTTCTTTGAGTAGTGTCGGAACTCCGAGGACAACACAGATCTTCATGACAGCAGACGGTCCAGCCTGCTAGCCGGAGCAGAAACGAGTAAACAAGTGGGGTACAAAGACCCCTGATCAACACGTGGGTGGTCAGGTGCTGCGGTAAAAACATCCGAGCAGAGTTTCGGAATTCTCCGAGTTATCACGAGTGGTGAGCATGAGTCTCGATCCTACAAATCTAGTTTAGGTCAGGTATTGATAGGGGAGGGTTTAAGTTTTAAGGATAATTGTAATGTGTGTCCCCTTTTTCGATGTGTCGTGCGCTCCTCGTTTCCCTAAAATTAGCTACATAACTGCGTGTAAGATTGTACTGTCATTAATCTGTGCTTATGACATGTATTTCGTAATCTTGAATAATATGCAATAAAGATTTTCCATTTCGCACTATTCAACCGGGTCTACCTGAGTTTTCTCTGCATTATTGCTCTCGCATCTAAGTCCAATGTCAGAACCGTAAGGGCGAGTGGGTCGAACCACTCACAGGTGTCTGGTGCTACCAGACTGGCTGGAGACCAGAACAGGCAACAAGGCCTAACCTCGCACTAGCACCCAGGCTAAGCACAGAGCCTCAAGCGTGTCACACACACCACGCAAAACCCTTACAGAAAATGGCGACCGCGGCAGGACATTGGCAGCGAGAGAATAATGTGTTAGACCCTGGTATGAATGGGCGAAATGTCATGGAAGAGAGAATAGCAGATTATGTGTTTGGAAAGGTGAATTTGACCAAGAAATGGATAAGTGACCTGCTGGTGGATAAGCGTCCACTAGAGGCAGCCGAGAGGTGGACAGATATCAAGGAACATAAAAAGGCAGTGGAGAAAGCGGTCTGGCTGATGTGCTATAAAAGACAAGTCCAAATTTCGGACCAGGTCATCTTAGCGCAGGCAGCTCAGATCAAGAGTTTAGAGGTGGAAATGGACGAGAAGGTCGCGGGGGGGCAGCAGCTCATCACGACTTTAAATGCGTTGCATCAAGAACGCCAGTTAGTCGCCAACCACCATGAGGCAAAAATAGATTACCTCGAGTGCCAGGTTACTGAGGCAAAGTTAAGTGAGGGTAGATTAAAGGAACGATGTGCCCGCCTAGCTGCCCAAATAAAAGCCCAGGAAGAGAGCTTAACGGGGGTTAGGGCGGCATATAAGATGGCCCTCGAGGATAAATTTCAGGGGGCCGATCACAGCGTCTGCCAAAAGGAGATAGGGAACCTTAAAAAGGCCTTGAACAAAGCGCACGGCATGGTGTGCCTTATCAGCCCGTCAGCACACCAGCTGTTAGTGGATGAGGGATTTCAGAAATCCCCACCGAACAAAGCAGAGGAAGTATTAGCCACCATGCCCTCCGCGCCACCCAGCTATTCGGCAACCTGGGTGAGGGAGGAAGTGGTAGAGGTAAAGAAAGAGCCCACTGAGGTAGAAGTGAAGCCGGGACCGTTGTGTCCGGTCACGGGTATCAAAAGGGGCCCGAACGGAATCAATGGGGCAGAGGGGGATCTCCTCAACCAGCTTGTGTTGCCTCACAGTGCACACCAGCTGAGGGTTATGATCAGTCACGTACGGAAGCTGGCCGAGTCAGACGACCCTTCCGTACATTTCAGGGAAGTAGAGCAAACCGCAGCCATTAACGGCTGCGACGATGGGGAACAAGCAAAAATGCTGTTATTCTCACTAGATAGTTCGATCCTTCAGTGTCTCTCAGACGAGAGCAAGAGGGGAACTAATACCTATGGGGAGCTAAGAGATGAGGTCCTAGAAGTGTTGGGAATGGACGATGAAGGTCCGTTCATTAGACTAGGACAAACAGTGCAGATGGAGGGAGAACCCCCGAAGGTTTTCGCCGACAGGCTGTGGCCAGTATACCAGCGTAGCTGCCCAGCTGCGCCAGAGCGCACCGATTTGGACGGCGCCGGTTTAACTCACTGGCTCAGGTGTATAGTAGCCAACAGTTTGCCAGCCGTCAGGGAGCAGGCAAAAGCGTGGTTTGATCCCACTGACCCCGCCACTACAGAGGAGTCGGTCCTAAATCGACTCACGGTAGGGTACCGTAATACCAGGAGTACGGGAGCACGTCCCCTTAAGGGAAAGGTGCATGAGGCACGACCCGCAGCCCCGGCTCAAAAGGAGTGGCATCAGGAGGGTAACCGCGCTCCGCAGGCCAGCAATGCTTGTTACGGGTGTGGGAAGACAGGGCACTGGCATAAGAACTGCAGGAACCCTTGGAAGGATTCCAGGGATAAAAATCCCGCGGTCCGAGCCCAGGCGCCTGTCTCTGATAGGGGAGCTAGTGCACCCATCCATCCCGACGCGATCGAATCAGTGTTGGGAGCCATGCGCACCCTCATGAGTGCGCATGGAAGGGTGGCGGTTGCTACCGGCCCCGCAGGTGCCACAGCCCCGTCCAATAGTACCCAATGACTAGAGCCCGCACAGCCCGTCTACCTGTGTCCGCTCAGCTATGATGCGTGGAAGCGACCCCTGGTGGAGATGGAGGTAGAGCAACAGAAGGGTAGTTATTTGTTGGACACGGGAGCTTCTTGCACCGTGATTCATACAGATAGCCCTTTTGACTCACCGCTATCTACCAAGGTCCCATTCACATTAGCGGGGTTCACGGGAAAAGAGCAGGCTGGCGCGTTCTCCCTTCCGCTATCCATTCATTTAGGAGCACTCCACACCACGTGGAAGTGCATACTGATGAAATGGCAAGAGGGGGGTGGGAGAGGTATCCTCGGGTCCGATCTCCTATCAGGGCACGGGATCCTCGTGGACCTCAGGAATCACTGTCTCTGGGGGGCCAAGGGTGGAGACGGCGAGGTAGTGGTAATTCCGGGGGAGGAAGAAACAGGGACCCTGTGTACCATGAAGCAATCCGGAGGCTACGACCTCGGGCTTATGGTCGCGGATGTCCCAACGGACATGCAAACGTACGTGTCAGATAATATGCACGCGTTTGCAACCCACAAGCACGATTGTGGGAGGGTTACCGGGTTTGAGGTCAGCGTAGATGGGGACCCCATGACCCGGCCCCAAAAGCAGTATAACTTCCCCAAAGAAGCAGAACCCGACATGGAGACAGCAATGTCCTCCTTGGTGCAGCAGGGCGTGTTGAGGCCGATAGCCACACATGTGAACTCCCCATTATGGCCGGTTAGGAAGCCGGATAATTCGTGGAGGGCCACGGTGGACTACAGAGTCCTTAACAGTAACATTCCCGCCTGCGCGCCCACGGTAGCAGCAGTCGCTGACCTAATAGGGAGTATCCCAGCGTCCGCGACCACGTTCACGGTGCTGGATATCTCGAATGGTTTTTGGTCCATCCCGCTGCGGCGAGAGGACCAGTACAAGTTTGCCTTTACTTTCAAAGGACAACAGTACACATGGAACTGTCTGCCACAGGGTTTCCACAATAGCCCCAGTATTTTCCATCAGTGTATGGCAGGAAGTTTAAAGGAGTTTAGTCAGCCCAATCAGATAGTACAGTACGTGGATGATTTGCTCCTATTTACGGATTCAAGGGAGGAGCATGGACCACTGCTGGCCGAGTTATTGGAGCTGCTAGCGAGAAAGGGTTTTAAAGTGAACCTTAAGAAAGCGCGTATTGGTCAGGAGGAAGTAAAATTCCTGGGGCTGACCATTTGCGCTGGGGAAAGAGTCATAGATAAGGCTAGGAGGGAGTCGGTGCAAGAGTTACCGCTTCCCAACACCATAAGGGGTGTGAGGTCCTTTCTGGGACTGACCGGTTACTGCAGGGATTTTATCGAAGACTATGCGGCCACAGCGGCGCCGCTGCTCCGACTCCTCCATAAGGGAGTGGAGTGGTCTTGGGACGAGGGCTGCCAGGCAGCCTTCGAGAAGTTAAAAAGGGATTTGCAGACCGCGCCAGCTTTAGGGGCCATAGATGGGGGGAAGGAGTTTTTCCTGGAGGTAGCTGCCAGCGGGGACAGCTTGAGCGCTGTGCTGCTCCAAGAGCGTCACGGCAAGCTGAGGCCGGTTGTCTATTCGTCCAGGGTGTTAACGGATGTGGAGAGAAGTTTCTCCAATTGCGAAAGGCACCTTTTAGCCACGCATTGGGCTGTGAAAAGATCAGCGATCTTCACAGGGCTCTCTCCCATCACTCTCCTCACCCATCACACACCAACTAAGATGCTTCTAGATGGGAGGATTAAAGATGGGACCGTAAGCAGCGTGCGTATTGCGCGCTGGACCCTTCTTCTTTCCCAGATGGATCTTAGAGTTAAAGGTCTTTGCGAGCCCAGGCTTGCGGCCAATTTGGTATACCCCGGTACAGCCCACCAGTGTTCGGTGGAAGGGGTGTGGGAAGTCAACATAGGTTTGCGGGCCGGGATACATCCCACTGGGCGCGAGATTTATGTTGATGGTTCCAGCACAGTGTCCGCTGGCGAACGACTCACAGGGTGTGGAGTTTATGGCCCTGCGGCAAACCTTGCCCTGGCGATTAAGCTCCCCAGCACCATGAGCGCGCAGCAGGCTGAGCTGTCTGCAGTGGTGTACGTCGTTACCCACCCAGAAATTTTCCCAACCCCATACACGATTTGCTTGGACAGTATGTTCACATGCAATTCGTGTACGGAATACCTGGCCATTTGGTCCCGCCGTGGATACACCTCCGCGGACGGGCGACCTTTAATGGTGAAGCCCTTGCTGGAAAAGATCCTAGCTGCAGTAGGGGAGGAAGGGGAGATTTTCATCCATAAGGTGAAGGCTCACTCCTCCACAGAGCCCCGTGGGGAGGGCAACCAGCAGGCGGATGCGCTAGCCAGGGAGGGTGCCCGCAACGGCATTTTCTGGGACCCCTATGGGCCCAGACCCATGGCAGCGATCCAAGGCAGGGACGGGAATCCCGGGAACACCAGGGTAGCATTGCCCCTAGACCTTAAGACCGTCCAGAACCAGGATCCCGCCCTAAAAGCGGTCCTCAAAACCCTTGCGGAGGGGAAGCAGGTAGAGGGTCCATACAGTACGGCAACCCTCTCCGTTAAGGAAGGCATGCTGTTCCGCAAGGAGCAGTGGGTTGTGCCGCAGCAGCACAGGAGGGAATTCCTCCAGTTGGCTCACGAGGGACCGGGGGCAGGGCACCCCGGGCCCGAGGTTACCTGGCAACGGGTAGAGCAAGCGGGATGGTGGCCGGGGCTCAGGGAACAGGTCCGCGAGTTCTGTGCAAGCTGTCTTGTGTGCGTTGCAAACAACCCAGACCCCCAGAAAAGGAAAGTGCCCATGGGGCACGTCAAGAGGGTAGAGGGACCATGGCAGTCGATACAGATCGACTATATAGGGCCCCTGCCCACCACCCAGGGAGGCTATAAATACTGCCTCATCTTGGTGGATGTGTTTTCCAAATGGGTGGAAGCCTTCCCCTGTAGAACAGCTACGGCACTGGGTACTGCAAAAATCTTGGACCGGACCCTGAAGGAAAAATTGAGGAAAGAGACTATGAACTCGCCCCAAAAATGGGCGGAGGTTCTGCCTTTAGTCCTCATGGGGGTCCGGGCCAGTCAGTCGAAAAGTACGGGGTATTCCCCGCACGAGGTGATGACTGGGAGGATCATGCGAACCCCCACCCATGTGCTAGCGCCGGTGCTCGCTGAGGGTCAGCTCCAAGAGATAAGCAAGGACAAGTTCGTCCAGACCCTCTTGGAGCGCCTGAAGCAGGTTTATGAGCAGGCGGCTGGGAACATGGGAAGGCAGCATCAGGGCAATCGCCTGTTGCTGGAACCCCGCAAAACGCGGGAGTGGGAAGTAGGAGACCAGGTCATGGTCAGAAACTACGCCAGAGTAGGGAGTCTGGAACCACTGTATATGGGACCCTACAACATTGTAGATAAGGCGAGTCCCATGGTATACGCCATAAAGGTACCTCGGCGCACTAAGTGGTTCCACGTAAATCAGTGCAAACTGTACAAGCCAGGTGCACAAGGGCCAACCACAGGGGCCAAACCTGCGAGTGGGGACTCGCAGCCCCAGGTAGGGCCACTGGGCACACAGGCAGGCAAAGCAGCTTGCATCAGGGGAGAGGACATCCTGGAAAACTGTGAGACATTTTTGTGGGGTTGGGAGTCAGATGAGGATAGTGAAGATAATGAGGATAGTGAAGATAGTGAAGATAGTGATAGTGAGGATAGTGAAGATAGTGACACAAGCGAGGAGGAGCTGGAATCGGAGGACGAAAGGGTCGCCCCCGATTCAGGTATAGGGAGGACAGGGGCTGCAGACAGAGATCCACAAAGGGTGGAGGCCGAAGCTGCAGGTCCCGAAAGCAGGGGGGAGGAGCTAGGGGAGGCGGAGCCAGCCGCTGTGGTGGGACCACAGGGCGTGGCGATGGAAGCCTCAGAGCCCGAGCCGCCCGCCTTGAACGTCTTGCCCTCGAGGGAGGTAGGGACTGCGAGTGAAGGGCCGCCTACTGGGCCGAGTAGGGCGGTGCCACAAGCTGCAGATCCCGAGTTCAGGGAGGCGGAGCCAGGAGAGGCGGAGCCACAGGTAGCCACGGTGGAAGTCTCGGAACCCGGTCCGTCGGTCCTGGAGTTCCTGCCCCCGGTAGCTCTCCGTAGGTCAAGTCGGATACCCCAACCCAGGAAGATATGGTCAAGTCCCCAGACTGTCCCAAGGCGCAGGCGCAAGGCTCAGGCAGCCCAGGGAGAGCCCAGTCCCAGCGCAGCAGCAACAGGCTGCGGCAGATCAAAGGGAAGGGTCAATGCCCTCCCACCGTCGGGAAAGGCTCGTGGCAGCCTTTTCAGAATTTAAATGGACGTTGCCTGGGCTGGTGAATTTTAGCTATGAGGAAAGATTGGATAGGCTGGGGTTGTTTTCTTTGGAACAGAGGAGGCTGAGGGGAGACCTAATTGAGGTGTATAAAATTATGAGGTTGCCAAGATAGGAAGGACCTATTTCCCTTAGCAGAAGGGTCAATAACCAGGGGGCATAGATTTAAAGTAATTGGTTGGAGATTTAGAAGGGATTTGAGGAGAAATCTTTTCAACATGAGGGTGAGTGGGGGTCTGGAACTCAATGCTTGAAAGGGTGGTGGAAGTAGAAATCCTAATCACATTGAAAAGTACTTGAATATGCACTTGAATGCCATAACCTACAGGGCTCCAGACAAATTGCTGGAATGTGGGATTAGACTGGATAGCTCTTTGTCGGCCATCACGGACAAGATGGGCCGAATGGCCTCCTTCTGTGCTGTAAATTTCTATGATTCTATGAAACAGATGAAAGCAAAAAAAGCCACGTAAAAGAAAGGCAAAAAAATTAACACGAAAACATCACCCTATGATATACCTTATTTTGTTTCCTCTGTCTATCGGCTGAAATAGCTCAGTTGGGAGAGCGTTCGACTGAAAATGTAAAGGTCCCTGGTTCAATCCTGGGTTTTGGCAGTGGAGGTGGCCCTTCTTTTGTGCCCCATTATCACCTCCCTTTGCCTTGCACCATCATCCCTTTTTCTGGCTTAATCACCCCTGCACTCCACTCTATCCTTTTGTCTTCCTTACTGTCTCCATCCCTTTTTCATTCTTAGATAATAAACAATTGTTAAAACATTAAGAGGCAAAGTTAAGGAAAGCTGCAAGAAAGAGAAAACTTGTGACTTTGCTGTTACAAACTTCCTCTTGCATCTTTTTTCAGTCAATCATAGAAATTTACAGCACAGAAGGAGGCCATTCGGCCCATCTTGTCAGTGCCGGCCAACAAAGAGCTATCCAGCCTAATCCCACTTTCCAGCTCTTGGTCTGTAGCCCTGCAGGTTGCGGCACTTCAAGTGCATATCCAAGTACTTTTTAAATGTGATGAGGGTTTCTGCCTCTACCACCCTTTCAGGCAGTGAGTTCCAGACCCCCACCACCCTCTGGGTGAAAACATTTCTCTTCAAATCCCCTCTAAACCTCCGACCAATTACTTTAAATCTATGCCTCCTGGCTATTGACCTTTCTGCTAAGGGAAATAGGTCCTTCCTATCCACTTTATCTAGGCCCCTCATAATTTTGTACACCTCAATTAGGTCTCCCCTCAGCCTCCTCTGTTCCAAAGAAAACAACCCCAGCCTATCCAATCTTTCCTCATAGCTAAAATTCCCCAGCCCAGGCAACATCCTCGTAAATCTCCTCTGCACCCACTCTAGTGCAATCACATCCTTTCTGTAACGTGGTGAGCTGAACTGCACGCAGTATTCTAGCTGCGGCCTAACTAGTGTTTTATACAGTTCAAGCATAACCTCCTGCTCTTATATTCTATGCCTCGGCTAATAAAGGCAAGTATCCCACATGCCTTCTTAACCACCTTATCTACCTGTCCTGCTACCTTCAGAGATCTGTGGACATGCACTCCAAGGTCACTCTGATCTTCTGCACTTCTCGGTGTCCTACCATTTAATGTGTATTCCCTTGCCTTGTTAGCCCTTCACAAATGCATTACCTCACACTTCTCCAGATTGAATTCCATTTGCCACTGTTCTTCCCACCTGACCAATCCATTGATATCTTCCTGCAGTCTGCAGCTTTCTTCTCATTATCAACCACACGGCTAATTTTTGTATCATCTGCAAACTTCTTAATCATACTTCCTACATTCAAGTCCAAATCATTGATATATACCACAAAAAGCAAAGGACCCAGTACTGAGCCCTGTGGAACCCCACTGGAAACAGCCTTCCAGTCTCAAAAGCACCCTTCGACCATTATCCTTTGTTTCCTGCCTCTGAGCCAATTTTGGATCCAACTTGCCCTGGATCCCATGGGCTTTTACTTTCGTGGCCAGTCTGCCAAGCGGGACTTTCTCAAAAGCCTTGCTAAAATCCATATAGACTACATCAAACGCACTACCCTCATCGACACTCCTTGTTAGCTCCTCAAAAAATTAAATGAAGTTAGTCAGACACGACCTTCCGTTGACAAATCCCTGCTGACTGTCCCTGATTAATCCGTGTCTTTCCAAATGAAGATTTATTCTGTCCCTCAGAATTTTTTCAAATAATTATCCCACCACCGAGGTTAGGCTGACTGGCCTGTAATTAACAGTCTATCGCTTTCTCCCTTTTTAAACAACATTGCACCCCCACCACCCCATGCATTTCCACCAATTTCTGTTTCAAATCTGCAGAGTATGCGGGGTTTATTACTTCTGATGTTGTTGGACGGTTCATTTTAAAAACCAACCCTGTAAAATAAGCATTGAGGTTTTCCTGATGTTAGGAGTGAGCACACAACCCAGGGAGCGTGTGTCCAGGAATGTGGTGCAGGGATCCTTGCTTTAAGAAACATTGCAGCCTGGTGATGGAGTCAAGACCATGTGCAGAAGCCTGAGTGTGGTGTAGACAGACTCTGCGGGCAGTGCAACACAGCGCTGCGGAATTGCTCATCTGCAGGTCTCTGTGGCGCAATCGGTTAGCGCGTTCTGGCTGTTAACCGAAAGGTTGGTGGTTCGAGCCCACCCAGGGACGCGCATTTTATGAAATGTATTAAAGGTATCTGCCGAAATAGCTGAGTTGGGAGAGCGTTAGACTAAAGGTCCCTGGTTCAATCCTGAGTTTCGGCAGATGGGTTTTTTCTTCTCTTGCAGTATTTTACACAATTTTACGAGTCTAAGATTAAGGAGAAACAGGCAAGAGAAAGTTTGTTAAAAACAAAGTCACAAGTTTGCAAATTTATTAAGGAAGTCATGCACTGAAAAAACATGCAACAGAAAGCTTGAACTGCATAAAACACTAGTGAGGCCGCAGCTAGAATACTGCGTGCAGTTCTGCTCACCACATTACAGGAAGGATGTGATCGCACCAGAGAGGGTGCAGAGGAGATTTACGAGGATGTTGCCTGGGCTGGGGAATTTTAGCTATGAGGAAAGATTGGATAGGCTGGGGTTGTTTTCTTTGGAACAGAGGAGGCTGAGGGGAGACCTAATTGAGGTGTATAAAATTATGAGGTTGCCTAGATAGGCAGGACCTATTTCCCTTAGCAGAAGGGTCAATAACCAGGGGGCATAGATTTAAAGCAATTGGTTGGAGGTTTAGAGGGGATTATGAGGGGGAATGTTTTCACCCAGAGGGTGGTGGGGGTCTGGAACTCACTACTTGAAAGGGTGGTAGAGGCAGAGACCCTCATCACATTTGAAAAGTACTTGGATATACACTTGAAGTGCCGTAACCTGCAGGGCTTTGGGCCAAGAGCTGGAAAGTGGGATTAGGCTGGATAGCTCTTGGTCGGCCGACACGGAAAAGATGGGCCGAATGGCCTCCTTCTGTGCTGTAAATTTCTATGATTGACTGAAAAAAGATGCAAGAGGAAGTTTGTAACAGCAAAGTCACAAGTTTTCTCTTTCTTGCAGCTTTCCTTAACTTTGCCTCTTAATGTTTTAACATTTACTGTTTATTATCTAAGAATGAAAAAGGGATGGAGACAGTAAGGAAGATAAAGAGATAGAGTGGAGTGCAGAGGTGATTAAGCCAGAAGAGGGATGATGCTGCAAGGCAAAGGGAGGTGATAATGGGACACAAAAGAAGGGCCACCTCCACTGCCGAAACCCAGTATTGAATCAGGGACCTTTAGATCTTCAGTCTAACGCTCTCCCAACTGAGCTATTTCGGCTGGCATGTGTAATGGACAAAATAAGTTTTGCCATAGAGTGAACTTTTCTTGTTATATTTTGCCTCTCTTTCACTTGGCTTTATTTGCTTTCATCTGTTTCTCTCTCCACAGATGAGGCCTCACTTGCTGCTTGTTTCCAGCATTCTCATAGAATCTTACAGCACACAAGGAGACCATTTGGCCTGTGCCGGCTCTTTGAAAGAGCTCTCCAATTAGTCCCACTGCCCCCCTGCTCTTTCCCCATTGCATTCGGCTCAGCCTCGATTTTTCGTCCTTCTGCTTTGGTGAAGCAGCTTGGGATGTTTTTCTACCTTAAAGGCAAGTTGTTGTTGTAAAGGAGATGGTGACCCAAGGGTCCGCTGGCATGGACTTGCCCGGAAACTCTTTCTTCCCCTGGTGCATTAATGACGGTATGGACCAGGAGGTCCCAGGTTCAATCCCGAGTCAGTGCTGAGCTTGCTGTTTTCAGCTGGGGCAAAGTGAAGGTCTTACAATTGGCCTCAGTATTACCAAGCTGGAGAATAAATCAACTTGAGTTCAAGAATGATGCCAAAGATGAGGGACTATAGTTATGAGGAGAGACTTCAGATTCTAAGGCTATTTCCAGAGCAGTGATTTTTCAATAGAGGTTTTTTCATTTATAAAGAGTTTTGATACACAGTGGGCTACGTGACACTTTCTTTTGATCAACTTTATCTCTGAATCACGCTGAGGTTTCCTCTGGACCTGCTCGGATTCCTTCTTTAGGTCATCTGGCCTCGTCCCTACCTACCTCCTTCAGCAGATTTTATTTCCCCAACTGACCTCCAACTCGTGAGTTTTGTATTCTCCCACGACAGGAGGTTTCTTAGATTTTCCCATGACTTTCCTGTCCAGGGATTGGCCAGTAGATCTGTCAATTATACTGGCGACCTCTGTCCCAAGAGTGAATTTCTACCAGACAACCCTATGCTGGGAATGCAAGAGCAGAGTTTCTCTCACTATCTCATGTATGAGTGCCCACAGGAAGACTCCAAAACTAGATAACGGGCTCCTTATTGTCCCAGATTGTCATTGTTTTCAGTTTTAATGACAGGCTCATTAATATACAACGACAACTTGTATTTATATAGCGCCTTTAGCGTAGTATAACGTTCACAGGAGCGTTATACAACAAAATTTGACACTGAGCCACATAAGGTGAAATTAGGGCAGATGACTAAAAGCTTGGTCAAAGAGATAGGTTCTAAGGAGCAGTAGGCCACAGTTGGAAGACTGAAGGGTACAGATTGGGACACAGGGCTGGAGAGGTTGGCTGGTATAAGACCATGGAGGGATTTGTAAACAAGAATGAGTTTTTTGAATTGAATGCATTGAGGGGGTGGGGGGGAGAGAGGCAGCCAGTGGAAGTCAGCAAGAGCAGGGCAATGGTCGAATGGAACTTTGTAACGCGGAATAACGGGATCATTGCCCCCGCCACCGCATGCATTTCCACCATTTTCTGTTTCAAATCTGCAGAGTTTGCGGGGTTTATTACTTCTGATGATGTTGGACGGTTCATTTTAAAAACCAACCCTGTAAAATAAGCATTGAGGTTTTCCTGATGTTAGGAGTGAGCACACAACCCAGGGGGCGTGTGTCCAGGATTGTGGTGCAGGGATCCTTGCTTTAAGAAACATTGCAGCCTGGTGATGGAGTCAAGACCATGTGTAGAAGCCTGAGTGTGGTGTAGACAGACTCTGCGGGCAGTGCAACACAGCGCTGCGGAACAGTTGATGTGCAGGTGTCTGTGGCGCAATTGGATAGAGCATTCGGCTGTTAACCGAGAGGTTGGTGGTTCGAGCCCACCCAGGGACGCACATTTTATGAAATGTCTCAATGGTATCCGCCGAAATAGCTCAGTTGGGAGAGCGTTAGACTGAAGGTCCCGGGTTCCATCCTGAGTTTCAGCAGATGGTTTTTTTTCTTCTCTTGCAGTATTTTACACAATTTTACGAGTCTAAGATTAAGGAGAAACAGGCAAGAGAAAGTTTGTTAAAAACAAAGTCACAACTTTGCAAATTTATTAAGGAAGTCATGCACTGAAAAAACATGCAACAGAAAGCTTGAACTGCATAAAACACGAGTTAGGCCGCAGCTGGAATACTGTATTACAGGAAGGATGTGATCGCACTAGCGGGGGTGCAGAGGAGATTTACGAGGATGTTGCCTGAGCTGGGGAATTTTAGCTATGAGGAAAGATTGGAAAGGCTGGAGTTGTTTTCTTTGGAGCAGAGGAGGCTGAGGGGAGACCTAATTGAGGTGTATAAAATTATGAGGTTGCCTTGATAGGAAGGACCTATTTCCCTTAGCAGAAGGGTCAATAACCAGGGGGCATAGATTTAAAGTAATTGGTTGGAGATTTAGAAGGGATTTGAAGAGAAATCTTTTCAACATGAGGGTGAGTGGGGGTCTGGAACTCAATGCTTGAAAGGGTGGTGGAGGTAGAAATCCTAATCACATTGAAAAGTACTAGAATATGCACTTGAATGCCATAACCTGGAATGTGGGATTAGACTGGATAGCTCTTTGTCGGCCATCACGGACAAGATGGGCCGAATGGCCTCCTTCTGTGCTGTAAATTTCTATGATTCTATGAAACAGATGAAAGCAAAAAAAGCCAGGTAAAAGAAAGGCAAAAAAATTAACACGAAAACATCACCCTATGATATACCTTATTTTGTCTACTCTGTCTATCGGCTGAAATAGCTCAGTTGGGCGAGCGTTCGACTGAAAATGTAAAGGTCCCTGGTTCAATCCTGGGTTTCGGCAGTGGAGACGGTCCTTCTTTTGTGTCCCATTATCACCTCCCTTTGCCTTGCACCTCATCCCTTTTTCTGGCTTAATCACTCCTGCACTCCACTCTATCCTTTTGTCTTCCTTACTGTCTCCATCCCTTTTTCATTCTTAGATAATAAACAATTGTTAAAACATTAAGAGGCAAAGTTAAGGAAAGCTGCAAGAAAGAGAAAACTTGTGACTTTGCTGTTACAAACTTCCTCTTGCATCTTTTTTCAGTCAATCATAGAAATTTACAGCACAGAAGGAGGCCATTCGGCCCATCTTGTCAGTGCCGGCCAACAAAGAGCTCTCCAGCCTAATCCCACTTTCCAGCTCTTGGTCTGTAGCCCTGCAGGTTGCGGCACTTCAAGAGCATATCCAAGTACTTTTTAAATGCGATGAGGGTTTCTGCCTCTACCACCCTTTCAGGCAGAGAGTTCCAGACCCCCACCACCCTCTGGGTGAAAACATTTCTCTTCAAATCCCCTCTTAACCTCCGACCAATTACTTTAAATCTATGCCTCCTGGCTATTGACCCTTCTGCTAAGGGAAATAGGTCCTTCCTATCCACTTTATCTCGGCCCCTTAGAATTTTGTACACCTCAATTAGGTCTCCCCTCAGCCTCCTCTGTTCCAAAGAAAACAACCCCAGCCTATCCAATCTTTCCTCATAGCTAAAATTCCCCAGCCCAGGCAACATCCACGTAAATCTCCTCTGCACCCCCGCTAGTGCGATCACATCCTTTCTGTAACGTGGTGACCAGAACTGTACGCAGTAATCTAGCTGCGGCCTAACCTCCTGCTCTTATGTTCTATGCCTCGGCTATAGAATCGGTTTCATTCTTGGACACACAAATCTCCATCAAAGACGGACGCCTCAGCACTTCACTCTACCACAAGCCCACGGACAACCTCACGATGCTCCACTTCTCCAGCTTCCACCCTAACCACGTTAAAGAAGCCATCCCCTATGGACAAGCCCTGCGAATACACAGGATCTGCTCAGACGAGGAGGAACGCGATGGACACGTACGGACACTGAAAGACGCCCTCGTAAGAACGGGATATGACGCTCGACTCGTCGATCGACAGTTCCGACGGGCCACAGCGAAAAACCGCATAGACCTCCTCAGAAGACGAACACGGGACACAACCAACAGAGTACCCTACGTCGTCCAGTACTTCCACGGAGCGGAAAAACTACGCCATGTTCTTCGCAGCCTTCAAGATGTCATCGATGACGACGAACACCTTGCTAAAGCCATCCCCACGCCTCCACTACTCGCCTTCAAGCAGCCGCCTAACCTCAAAAGTACCATCGTTCGCAGCAGATTACCCATCTTTCAGGAGAACAGCAACCACGACACCACACAACCCTGCCACGGCAACCTCTGCAAGACATGCCAGATCATGGACACAGATACCATCATCACACGTGAGGACACTACCCACCAGGTACATGGTACATACTCATGTGACTCGGCCAACGTTGTCTACCTGATACGTTGCAGTAAAGGATGCCCCAGAGCATGGTACATCGGCGAGACCATGCAGACACTGAGACAACGTATGAACGGACACCGTGCAACAATCGCCAGGCAGGAGGGTTGCCTCCCAGTCGGGGAACACTTCAGCAGTCAGGGGCATTCAGCCTCGGATCTGCGGGCAAGCGTTCTCCAAGGCGGCCTTCGGGATACACGACAGCGCAAAATCATAGAGCAGAAACTGATAGCTAAGTTCTGCACTCATGAGGATGGCCTCAATCGCGATATCGGGTTCATGTCACGATACAGAACGCGACTTGACATCATGGCCGGTCTTTCCAGGTTTTTAAAAAAAAAAACTAACACAAGAACCAAAACAAATGGAGAGGATATGCAGCCAGCAGGTGTTTTGACACGTTGGACCCCCTGGGACACATCTCATTGTCTTGGCTGTGCTCTTAGTGTGTCTTTGATGTAGGGAAAGATTTGAATACATTTTTTCTGTGTTTATATTGTGAATTCTGGGAGATTCTCTCACAGCTACCCTACCTGAAGAAGGAGCGACAGCTCCGAAAGCTTGTAAAATAAAATAAATCTGTTGGACTATAACCTGGTGTTGTGCGACTTCTCATTTTCGGCTAATAAAGGCAAGTATCCCGTATGCCTTCTTAACCACCTTATCTACCTGTCCTGCTACCTTCAGGGATCTGTGCACATGCACTCCAAGGTCACTCTGATCTTCTGCACTTCTCGGTGTCCTACCATTTAATGTGTATTCCCTTGCCTTGTTAGCCCTTCACAAATGCATTACCTCACACTTCTCCAGATTGAATTCCATTTGCCACTGTTCTTCCCACCTGACCAATCCATTGATATCTTCCTGCAGTCTGCAGCTTTCTTCTTCATTATCAACCACACGGCTAATTTTTGTATCATCTGCAAACTTCTTAATCATACTTCCTACATTCAAGTCCAAATCATTGATATATACCACAAAAAGCAAAGGACCCAGTACTGAGCCCTGTGGAACCCCACTGGAAACAGCCTTCCAGTCTCAAAAACACCCTTCGACCATTACCCTTTGTTTCCTGCCTCTGAGCCAATTTTGGATCCAACTTGCCCTGGATCCCATGGGCTTTAACTTTCCTGACCAGTCTGCCAAGCGGGACTTTATCAAAAACCTTGCTAAAATCCATATAGACTACATCAAACGCACTACCCTCATCGACACTCCTTGTTACCTCCTGAAAAAATTCAATGAAGTTAGTCAGACACGACCTTCCGTTGACAAATCCATGCTGACTGTCCCTGATTAATCCGTGTCTTTCCAAATGAAGATTTAGCCTGTCCCTCAGAATTTTTTCAAATAATAATCCCACCACCGAGGTTAGGCTGACTGGCCTGTAATTAACGGTCTATCGCTTTCTCCCTTTTTAAACAACATTGCACCCCCACCCCCCCATGCATTTCCACCAATTTCTGTTTCAAATCATCAGAGTTTGCGGGATTTATTACTTCTGATGTTGTTGGGCAATGCATTTTAAAAACCAACCCTGTAAAATAAGTATTGAGGTTTTCCTGATGTTAGGAGTGAGCACACAACCCAGGGGGCGTGTGTCCAGGATTGTGGTGCAGGGATCCTTGCTTTAAGAAACATTGCGGCCTGGTGATGGAGTCAAGACCATGTGCAGAAGCCTGAGTGTGGTGTAGACAGACTCTGCGGGCAGTGCAACACAGCGCTGCGGAACAGTTGATCTGCCGGTCTCTGTGGCGCAATTGGTTAGCGCGTTCGGCTGTTAACCGAAAGGTTGGTGGTTCGAGCCCACCCAGGGACGCAGATTTTATGAAATGTATCAGAAGAATCTGCCAAAATTGTTCAGTTGGGAGCGCGTGAGATTGAAAATCGAAAGGTCCCTGGTTCAATCCAGGGTTTCAGCTGATGTTTTTCTTGCTTCTCTTGCAATATTTTTATTCAAATTTACGAGTACAGATTAAGGAGAAACAGGCAAGAGAAAGTTTGTTAAAAACAAAGTCCCAAGTTTTCACATTTATTAAGGAAGTCATGCACTGAAAAAACATGCAACAGAAATCTTGTAACAGCAAAGTCACAAGTTTTCTCTTTCTTGCAGCTTTCAATAACTTTGCCTCTTAATGTTTTAATAATTATTGATTTTTATCTAAGAATGAAAAAGGGATGGAGACAGTCAGGAACCCAAAGGGATAAAGTGGAGTGCAGGAGTGATTAAGCCAGAAAAAGTGATGATACTGCAAGGCAAAGGGAGGTGATAACGGGACACAAAAATAGGAGCACCTCCACTGCCGAAACCCGGGACCTTTAGATCTTCAGTCTAACGCTCTCCCAACTGAGCTATTTCGGCTGGCATGCATGATAATGGAAATTAATGGTGGGAAACATGGAGATGGCAAAAATGCTGAACAAATATTTTGTTTCAGTCTTTACGGTAGAGGACACTAAGGATATCCCAACACTGGACAAACAGGGGGCTCTAGGGGGGGAGGAGCTAAATACGATTAAAATCACTAAGGAATTGGTACTCAGTAAAATAATGGTACTCAAGGCGAATAAATCCCCTGGACCTGATGGCTTACATCCTAGGGTCTTGAGGGAAGTGGCAATAGGGATTGTGGATGCTTTGGTAATAATTTTCCAAAATTCCCTGGAATCAGCAAAGGTCCCGGCAGATTGGAAAACTGCTAATGTAACACCCTTATTTAAAAAGGGTAGTAGGCAGAAAGCTGGAAATTATAGACCAGTTAGTCTAACATCTGTGGTGGGTAAAATTTTGGAGTCTATTATTAAGGAGACAGTAACGGAACATTTAGATAAACATAATTTGATAGGACAAAGTCAGCATGGCTTTATGAAGGGGAAATCATGTCTGACAAATTTGCTTGAGTTCTTTGAGGACATAACGTACAGGGTGTATAAAGGGGAACCAATGGACGTAGTGTATTTAGACTTCCAGAAGGCATTCGACAAGGTGCCACATAAAAGATTATTGCTCAAGATAAAAAATCACTGGATTGGGGGGAATATTCTGACATGGTTGGAGGATTGGTTATCTAACAGGAAGCAGAGAGTTGGGATAAATGGTTCATTCTCGGACTGGCAACCAGTAGCCAGTGGTGTTCCGCAGGGGTCGGTGCTGGGTCCCCAACTCTTTACAATCTATATTAACGATTTGGAGGAGGGGACCGAGTGTAACATATCAAAGTTTGCAGATGATACAAAGATGGGAGGGAAAGTAGAAAGTGAGGAGGACATAAAAAACCTACAAGGGGATATAGACAAGCTGGGTGAGTGGGCAGAGATTTGGCAGATGCAATACAATATTGGAAAATGTGAGGTTATGCACTTTGGCAGGAAAAATCAGAGAGCAAGTTATTATCTTAATGGCGAGAAACTGGAAAGTACTGCAGTACAAAGGGATCTGGGGGTCCTAGTGCAAGAAAATCAAAAAGTTAGTATGCAGGTGCAGCAGGTGATCAAAAAGGCCAACGGAATGTTGGCTTTTATTGCTAGGGGGATAGATTATAAAAACAGGGAGGTATTGCTGCAGTTATATAAGGTATTGGTGAGACCGCATCTGGAATACTGCATACAGTTTTGGTGTCCATACTTAAGAAAAGACATACTTGCTCTCGAGGCAGTACAAAGAAGGTTCACTCGGTTAATCCCCGGGATGAAGGGGTGGACATACGAGGAGAGGTTGAGTAGATTGGGACTCTACTCATTGGAGTTCAGAAGAATGAGAGGCGATCTTATTGAAACATATAAGATTGTGAAGGGGCTTGATCGGGTGGATGCGGTAAGGATGTTCCCAAGGATGGGTGAAACTAGAACTAGGGGGCATAATCTTAGAATAAGGGGCTGCTCTTTCAAAACTGAGATGAGGAGAAACTTCTTCACTCAGAGGGTAGTAGGTCTGTGGAATTTGCTGCCCCAGGAAGCTGTGGAAGCTACATCATTAAATAAATTTAAAACAGAAATAGACAGTTTCCTAGAAGTAAAGGGAATTAGGGGTTACGGGGAGCGGGCAGGAAATTGGACATGAGGCTGAGTTCGGATCGGTCGAGGCCCTGTGGGTGGCGTAGCGGGCCCAGGGGCTGAGTGGCCTGGTCCTGCTGCTACTTCTTGTGTTCTTTAGATTTGAGGTGAGGATCAGATCAGCCATGATCTTATTGAATGGCGGAGCAGGCTCGAAGGGCCGATTGGCCTACTCCTGCTCCTATTTCTTATATTCTTATAACTAAAATAAGGTGTGTCATAGGGTGAAGTTTTCTTGTTATATTTTGCCTCTCTTTTACTTGGCTTTATTTGCTTTCATCTGTTTCTCTCTCCACAGATGAGGCCTCACTTGCTGCTTGTTTCCAGCATTCTCATAGAATCTTACAGCACACAAGGAGACCATTTGTCCTGTGCCGGCTCTTTGAAAGAGCTCTCCAATTAGTCCCACTGCCCCCCTGCTCTTTCCCCATTGCATTCGGCTCAGCCTCGATTTTTCGTCCTTCTGCTTTGGTGAAGCAGCTTGGGATGTTTTTCATCCTTAAAGGCAAGTTGTTGTTGTGAAGGAGATGGTGACCCAAGGGTCCGCTGGCATGGACTTGCCCGGAAACTCTTTCTTCACCTGGTGCATTAATGACGGTATGGACCAGGCGGTCCCAGGTTCAATCCCGAGTCAGTGCTGAGCTTGCTGTTTTCAGCTGGGGCAAAGTGAAGGTCTTACAATTGGCCTCAGTATTACCAAGCTGGAGAATAAATCAACTTGAGTTCAAGAATGATGCCAAAGATGAGGGACTATAGTTATGAGGAGAGACTTCAGATTCTAAGGCTATTTCCAGAGCAGTGATTTTTCAATAGAGGTTTTTTCATTTATAAAGGGTTTTGATACACAGTGGGCTACGTGACACTTTCTTTTGATCAACTTTATCTCTGAATCACGCTGAGGTTTCCTCTGGACCTGCTCGGATTCCTTCTTTAGGTCATCTGGCCTCGTCCCTACCTACCTCCTTCAGTAGATTGTATTTCCCCAACTGACCTCCAACCCGTGAGTTTTGTATTCTCCCACGACAGGAGGTTGCTTAGATTTTCCCATGACTTTCCTGTCCAGGGATTGGCCAGTAGATCTGTCAATTATACTGGCGACCTCTGTCCCAAGAGTGAATTTCTACCAGACAACCCTATGCTGGGAATGCAAGAGCAGAGTTTCTCTCACTATCTCATGTATGAGTGCCCACAGGAAGACTCCAAAACCAGATAACGGGCTCCTTATTGTCCCAGATTGTCATTGTTTTCAGTTTCAATGACAGGCTCATTAATATACAACAACAACTTGTATTTATATAGCGCCTTTAGCGTAGTATAACGTTCACAGGAGCGTTATACAACAAAATTTGACACCGAGCCACATAAGGTGAAATTAGGGCAGATGACTAAAAGCTTGGTCAAAGAGATAGGTTCTAAGGAGCAGTAGGCCAGAGTTGGAAGACCGAAGGGTGCAGATTGGGACACAGGGCTGGAGAGGTTGGCTGGTATAAGGCCATGGAGGGATTTGTAAACAAGAATGAATGCATTGAGGGGGTGGGGGGAGAGAGGCAGCCAGTGGAAGTCAGCAAGAGCAGGGCAATGGTCGAATGGAACTTTGTAACGTGGAATAACGGGATCATTGCCCCCGCCACCGCTTGCATTTCCACCATTTTCTGTCTCAAATCTGCAGAGTTTGCGGAGTTTATTACTTCTGATGATGTTGGACGGTTCATTTTAAAAACCAACCCTGTAAAATAAGCATTGAGGTTTTCCTGATGTTAGGAGTGAGCACACAACCCAGGGGGCGTGTGTCCAGGATTGTGGTGCAGGGATCCTTGCTTTAAGAAACATTGCGGCCTGGTGATGGAGTCAAGACCATGTGCAGAAGCCTGAGTGTGGTGTAGACAGACTCTGCGGGCAGTGCAACACAGCGCTGCGGAATAACCAATCTGCAGGTCTCTGTGGCGCAATCGGTTAGCGCGTTCAAGGTTGGTGGTTCAAGCCCACCCAGGGACGCAGATTTTATGAAATGTATTAAAGGTATCTGCCGAAATAGCTCAGTTGGGAGAGCGTTAGACTGAAGGTCCCTGGTTTTGGCAGATGGTTATTTTCTTCTCTTGCGGTATTTTACACAATTTTACGAGTCTAAGATTAAGGAGAAACAGGCAAGAGAAAGTTTGTTAAAAACAAAGTCACAAGTTTGCAAATTTATTAAGGAAGTCATGCACTGAAAAAACATGCAACAGAAAGCTTGATCTGCATAAAACACTAGTTAGGCCACAGCTAGAATACTGCATTACAGGAAGGATGTGATCGCACTTGCGGGGGTGTAGAGGAGATTTACGAGGATGTTGCCTGAGCTGGGGAATTTTAGCTATGAGGAAAGATTGGATAGGCTGGGGTTGTTTTCTTTGGAACAGAGGAGGCTGAGGGGAGACCTAATTGAGGTGTATAAAATTATGAGGTTGCCAAGATAGGAAGGACCTATTTCCCTTAGCAGAAGGGACAATAACCAGGGGGCATAGATTTAAAGTAATTGGTTGGAGATTTAGAAGGGATTTGAGGAGAAATCTTTTCAACATGAGGGTGAGTGGGGGTCTGGAACTCAATGCTTGAAAGGGTGGTGGAAGTAGAAATCCTAATCACATTGAAAAGTACTTGAATATGCACTTGAATGCCATAACCTACAGGGCTCCAGACAAATTGCTGGAATGTGGGATTAGACTGGATAGCTCTTTGTCGGCCATCACGGACAAGATGGGCTGAATGGCCTCCTTCTGTGCTGTAAATTTCTATGATTCTATGAAACAGATGAAAGCAAAAAAAGCCACGTAAAAGAAAGGCAAAAAAATTAACACGAAAACATCACCCTATGATATACCTTATTTTGTCTCTTCTTTGTATCAGCTGAAATAGCTCAGTTGGGAGAGCGTTAGACTGAAGATCTAAATGGTCCCTGGTTCAATCCAGGTTTTCGGCTGTGGAGACGGTCCTTCTTTTGTGTCCCATTATCACCTCCCTTTGCCTTGCAGCATCATCCCTTTTTCTGGCTTAATCACCCCTGCACTCCACTCTATCCTTTTGTCTTCCTTACTGTCTCCATCCCTTTTTCATTCTTAGATAATAAACAATTGTTAAAAGTTCAGGAAAGCTGCAAGAAAGAGAAAACTTGTGACTTTGCTGTTACAAACTTCCTCTTGCATCTTTTTTCAGTGAATCACAGAAATTTACAGCACAGAAGGAGGCCATTCGGCCCATCTTGTCAGTGCCGGCCAACAAAGAGCTCTCCAGCCTAATCCCACTTTCCAGCTCTTGGTCCGTAGCCCTGTAGGTTACAGCACTTCAAGCGCATATCCAAGTACTTTTTAAATGTGATGAGGGTTTCTGCCTCTACCACCCTTTCAGGCAGTGAGTTTCAGACCCCCATCACCCTCTGGGTGAAAACATTTCTCTTCAAATCCCCTCTAAACCTCCGACCAATTACTTTAAATCTATGCCTCCTGGCTATTGACCCTTCTGCTAAGGGAAATAGGTCCTTCCTATCCACTTTATCTAGGCCCCTCATAATTTTGTACACCTCAATTAGGTCTCCCCTCAGCCTCCTCTGTTCCAAAGAAAACAACCCCAGCCTATCCAATCTTTCCTCATAGCTAAAATTCCCCAGCCCAGGCAACAGCCTCGTAAATCTCCTCTGCACCCACTCTAGTGCAATCACATCCTTTCTGTAACGTGGTGAGCAGAACTGCACGCAGTATTCTAGCTGCGGCCGAACTAGTGTTTTATACAGTTCAAGCATAACCTCCTGCTCTTATATTCTATGCCTCAGCTAATAAAGGCAAGTTTCCCGCATGCCTTCATAACCACCTTATCTACCTGTCCTGCTGCCTTCAGAGATCTGTGGACATGCACTCCAAGGTCACTCTGATCTTCTGCACTTCTCGGTGTCCTACCATTTATAGTGTATTCCCTTGCCTTGTTAGCCCTCCACAAATGCATTACCTCACACTTCTCCAGATTGAATTCCATTTGCCACTGTTCTGCCCACCTGACCAATCCATTGATATCTTCCTGCAGTCTGCAGCTTTCTTCTTCATTATCAACCACACGGCTAATTTTTGTATCATCTGCAAACTTCTTAATCATACTTCCTACATTCAAGTCCAAATCATTGATATATACCACAAAAAGCAAAGGACCCAGTACTGAACCCTGCGGAACCCCACTGGAAACAGCCTTCCAATCTCAAAAGCACCCTTCGACCTTTACCCTTTGTTTCCTGCCTCTGAGCCAATTTTGGATCCAACTTGCCCTGGATCCCATGGGCTTTTACTTTCGTGACCAGTCTGCCACGCGGGACTTTATCAAAAGCCTTGCTAAGATCCATATAGACTACATCAAACGCACTACCCTCATCGACCCTCCTTGTTACCTCATCAAAAAATTCAATGAAGTTAGTCAGACACGACCTTCCGTTGACAAATTCATGCTGACTGTCCCTGATTAATCCGTGTCTTTCCAAATGAAGATTTAGCCTGTCCCTCAGAATTTTTTCAAATAATTATCCCACTGTGGCGGATCGCCACCTAAAACGGGCATAATCCACTCTTCCGTCTGTGGACAAATTTCCAGCACCTTCCCCTTTAAGGCACATTACCTTTAAGGCAGAAGGGGGCGGGGCCTCAGGTTTTACCCGGAGAATTCTGAGAATTTTTCCAGAGAATTCTGGGAGCAGCTTTCTCAGCCATTTTGTGTGCCATGCAGTGAATAAAAGTTTCTTGTTTTCCACATATGGATTCAGCCTCCATTTGTGTTTCGCGGCAGCCTCAACATTGGTGACCCTGACGCTCAGAACGTATTCCGAGCACTGCAATGGCGGACACGAACGCAGTTTCCGTGAAACTGCCGGAGTTTTGGGAAAACCAGCCCGAAGCCTGGTTTCTCCAAGCTGAATCTCGCTTCCGGCTGCGAAATATCACCACAGATGGGACGAAGTACGACTATCTCGTCACATCACTCAGTAGTGCTGCAGTTTCCAAGGTTTGGACAACGCTGCAGAACCCACCAGAGGAAGGCAAGTACGCACATCTCAGAACAGCGCTCCTTAAAAAATTTTCGGCCTCGGCATATCAGCGAAACTGCCACCTCCTTGACCTTCCAGGCCTCGGTGATGCCTCACCGTCAGACCTCCTCTCCCACATGCTCTCCCTCACCGACGAGAGCCCACCCGGATCCCTCTTCCGCACGCTGTTCATCCGCCAGCTCCCTCTCAGCCTCCGCCCAGCGATCGTAGCGTCCGGCCTCACGAACCTGGAAGCCCTGGCCGATGAGGCCGACAAGCTGCTGTCCGCTCACTCCAGCCGCGACGTCACTCCGGACCTGGCAGCCAATGCCTGGGCGCGCCCCTCACCGGCCAGCACACGGCCACAAGGGCCTGTCACCAGGCCCATGGGGCCTTCACGCCCCACTAACCCGGGCCACTGTTACTACCACGCACGGTTCGGCGCCAGGGCACAATGGTGCACACCTCCCTGCTCTTTCAAGTCCACCCCTGTTCCTGCCCCCGCGATGGCCGTGGGCCACGCGGGCTCCCTGCTGTCCGTCACGGATGACAAAACCGGCCGCCGGTTCCTTTGCGACACTGGGGCTCAGCACAGTATCATCCCGGCCTCCTCCCTCGACATCCAAAAGGGCGAACGAGGACCGGCGCTGGCTGCTGCTAACGGCTCGGAAATCCGGACGTATGGCACCCGGACAGTCACCCTCGACCTCCTGGTCACCGCTACCGATGGGAGTTCATCACTGCCAAGGTGCTCTCCCCTCTCATCGGCGCAGATTTCCTGTGTGCCCACGGCTTACTGGTAGACATCCCTCGTCACCGCCTCGTGGACATGAACACCATGTTCCCCATCCTGGGCGCCATGGACCCCGTCAACCCGCCGACATGGCGTCACAGTGCCACGCCCGGGCCACGGATGACTACTCGGCACTCTTGGCCGAATTCCCGGCCCTTACCAATCCGACCTTCTCTGCGGAGGCCGCCAAACACGGGGTGGAACACTTCATCCCCACCACAGGCCCCCCAGTGTACGCCCACGCCCGCAGGCTGGACCCGGCCAAACTGGAGATTGCGCGGACCGAGTTTGCCACCATGGAACAGCTCGGCATCATCCGCCGCTCCAACAGTCCCTGGGCCTCCCCACTCCACATCGCCCCCAAACCAGGCGGAGGTTGGCGCCCCTGCGGGGATTACCGCCGCCTCAATGACGCCACCACCCCTGATCGGTACCCCGTGCCGCACATTCAGGACTTCTCGGCTAGACTGGCCGGCCGCTCAGTCTTTTCCAAGGTCGACCTGGTGCGCGGCTACCACCAAGTCCCCGTCCACCCCGCGGACGTCCCCAAGACGGCCGTAATCACCCCCTTCGGCCTGTTCGAGTTCCTGCGGATGCCCTTCGGCCTCAAAAACGCGGCCTAGGCATTCCAACGGCTCATGGACTCGGTCCTTCGGGACCTGAAGTTCCTGTTCGTCTACCTGGACGACATCCTGGTAGCCAGTTCCTCCAAGCAGGAACACCTCGAACACCTTCGCATCCTGTTCGGGCGCCTCAGCGACCATGGGCTCATCCTCAGCCCAGCCAAATGCCAGTTCGGCCTGGACAAGATCAACTTCCTCGGCCACCACATCACCCATGCTGGGGCCATTCCCCTGCCCACCAAGGTGCAGGCCGTCCAACAATTTCCCCGCCCCACCACCATCAAAGGCCTCCAGGAGTTCCTCGGGATGGTGAATTTCTATAACCGCTTCATCCCCAAAGCGGCGTCCCTCATGAGGCCCCTGTATGAAGCCCTCCGGGGCAGGAGCGGCAAGATGGCGGTCGAATGGACGGCAGACGCGTCCACCGCCTTCGACTCCACCAAGACCGCGCTCGCCAACGCCACCCTGCTCGCGCACCCACGGCCCAATGCCAGGGTAGCGCTCACCACGGATGCCTCCGACCACGCGGTCGGCACCGTGTATGAGCGGTGGGTCGACGGCGCCTGGCAACCACTTGCCTTCTTCAGCCGCCAACTACGCCCCCCGGAGGTCAAGTACAGCACCTTCGACCGCGAGCTCCTCGCGCTGTTCCTGGCGGTCCGCCATTTCCGGTTTTTGCTTGAGGGCCACCCCTTCACTGCGTTTGTCGACCACAAGCCCCTGACGTTCGCAATGGCAAAGACAACTGACCCCGGTCCGCCAGGCAGCAGCGCCAGCTCGCGGCAGCGTCCGAGTTCACCACGGACATCCAACACGTCTCCGGCCGAGACAATGTGGTAGCCGACTGCCTCTCCCGCCCCGCCATCCATGCCGCACACCTAGCAGTCGACTACGCTCAACTCGCAGCAGACCAGATCACCGACCCTGATCTGCTCTCCGCACCCACCAACCTACCAGGGCTTCGCCTGGCCGACGTCGCCTGTGGCCTGACCGCAGTCACGGTCAAGTGCGACATATCCCTATGTCAACCTCGGCCCGTCGTCCCAGATCCTGGCGCCGCCGGGTATTCGACATTCTCCACAACCTCTCCCACCCCGGCGCCCGCGCATCCATCAAATTGGTAGCCAACCGCTTTGTCTGGCGCGGCCTTCGCAAGGATGTGCGTACTTGGGCCAACTCCTGCCTAGCCTGCCAACGGGCCAAGGTACAGCAACACACGAAAGCACCCCTCGAGGAGTTTACCGTCCCCTCGCGGAGATTCGACCACATCCACGTGGACATCGTTGGGCCCCTGCCGCCGTCGCAAGGCCACACGCACTTGCTGACCATCGTTGACCGCACCACACGCTGGCCTGAGGCAATTCTACTGACCTCTACCACCACTGCCGACATCGCCAGAGCCTTCGTCAGCACCTGGGTCGCACGATTCGGCGTCCCTTCCGACATGACGTCGGACAGAGGTCCGCAATTTACCTCTGAACTCTGGACCGCCGTCGCACGCAATCTCGAGGTGACCATTCACCGCACCACAGCGTACCACCCCCAAGCCAACGGACTGTGTGAGCGGTTCCACAGATCCTTGAAGGCATCTCTTCGAGCCAGCCTCCAAGACGGCGCCTGGACCGACCGACTTCCTTGGGTCCTCCTCGGCCTGCGCACCGCGGTTAAAGAAGACCTCCACGCATCGGCAGCAGAGCTCGTGTACGGTCAGCCGCTGCGCGTACCCGGCGAGTTCATAGATACATAGATACATAGAAGATAGGAGCAGGAGTAGGCCATCCGGCCCTTCGAGCCTGCTCCGCCATTTAATGAGATCATGGCTGATCCTCCAATTCAGTATCCCGTCCCCGCCTTCTCTCCGTAACCCTTAACCCCTTTTGCCTGTAGAAATATATCTAATTCCCTCTTAAATATATTTAATGAGCTGGCGTACACTGCCCTCTGTGGCAATGAGTTCCACAGGTTCACCACCCTCTGAGTGAAGAAATTCCCCCTCATTTCTGTCCTAAATGGTTTAGCCCTTATCCTTAAATTATGTCCTCTAGTTCTGTTCTCACCCGCCAAGGGAAACACTCCTTCTGCATCTAGTCTGTCTAGACCTGTCAGAATTTTATACACTTCTATGAGGTCCCCTCTCAATCTCCTAAACTCCAGTGTGTACATCCCTAAACTACATAGTCTCTCCTCATAGGTCAATCCCGCCATTCCTGGTATCAGCCTGGTGAATCGCCGCTGCACCCCCTCCATGGCAAGAACATCTTTCCTCAGATGAGGCGACCAAAACTGTACACAGTACTCGAGGTGTGGTCTCACCAGTGCCCTGTACAGCTGCAGCAAGGTATCCCTGTTCCTGTATTCCAACCCTTTTGCTATGAAGGCCAGCATACCGTTTGCCTTCTTGATCGCCTGTTGCACCTGCATGCTCGCCTTCAGTGACTGGTGTACAAGAACACCCAGGTCTCTCTGTACTTCCCCCTCTCCCAATTTATTGCCATTTAAATAATAATTTGCCCTCCCGTTCCTGCACCCAAGGTGGATAACTTCGCACTTGTCCACATTATAGTGCATCTGCCATTTATCCGCCCAATCACCCAGTCTGTCCAAATCGCTCTGGAGCTTCCTGGTCTCCTCCTCTGAGCCCACCCCCCCTCCTAGTTTAGTGTCGTCTGCAAATTTGGAAATGCTGCATCCGACTCCCTGATCCAGGTCATTAATGTAAATTGTGAACAGCTGGGGACCCAGGACAGATCCCTGTGGTACCCCACTTGTTACTGCCTGCCATTCAGAAAAGGAGCCGTTTATTCCAACTCTCTGTTTTCTATCTGACAGCCAGTTCTCTATCCACGTCAATACTTTCCCCTTTATCCCATGAGCTTCAATTTTCCCTGCTAATCTTTTATGTGGGACCTTATCGAAGGCCTTTTGGAAGTCCAGGTACACCACATCTACTGGCTCTCCCCCATCTATTTTACCAGTTACTCCCTCAAAAAATTCCAATAGATTAGTCAAGCACGATTTACCCTTTGTAAATCCATGTTGACTCTGTCCTATCCTGTCCCCATTTGCTAAGTGCTCCGCTATTTCATCCTTAATGATGGACTCCAGCATTTTGCCCACAACTGATGTAAGGCTTACAGGTCTGTAATTACCTGCTTTTTCCCTACCCCCCTTTTTGAATAGTGGGGTAACGTTAGCTACCCTCCAATCCATGGGCACTGTTCCCGAGTCTAATGAATTCTGAAAAATCATACTTAGTGCATCCGCTATCTCTAGGGCCACCTCCTTCAGCACCCTAGGATGCATGTTATCAGGCCCTGGGGATTTGTCCGCCTTCAATCCCTTTAGCTTCCTTAACACCATATCCTTAGAGATATTGACTTGCGTCAGTTCCTCCTTTGCAAATGTCCCTATTTTTCCCGATATCCCAGGGAGGTTTTTTGTGTCTTCCTTCGTAAAGACTGACCCAAAGTATGCATTTAGTTGGTCTGCCATTTCCTTATTTCCCGTTATATATTCCCCCGTATCTGACTGCAATGGGCCAACTTTGGTTTTCACCAGTCTTTTCCTCTTGATATACTTATAAAAGCTTTTGGAGTTAGTTTTTATATTTTCCGCCAGCTTGCTTTCGTAAGCTATTTTGCCCCTCTTGATTAAGCCCTTTGTCCTCCTTTGCTCTATCTTAAACTGTTCCCAATCTTCCGCTCTGGCGCTTTTTTTGACTATTTTATACGCCCTATCTTTGGATTTTATGCTGTCTCTAATTTCCCCTGTTATCCACGGTTGAGTCACCTTTTTAGATTTCCTTTTATGCCAGATTGGTATAAACAATTTTTGCAATTTTGTCATTCTATCTTTAAATGCTTGCCATTGTTTATCCACCTCCAGTCCTCCCAGGAACGTTGTCCAATCAGACCTACTCAGTTCCCATCTAATGGCATCATAATTCCCCTTGTTTAAATTCAGGACCTTAGTATCTGAGTCAATTTCTTCGCTCTCCATTTCGAGTGAGAAATCGATCATGTTATGATCGCTCTGACCCAAGGGTCCCCGTACAACAAGATTACTAATTAGTCCCTTCTCATTGCACAGTACCCAGTCCAATATAGCCTGTTCCCGAGTTGGTTCCTCGACATATTGATCCAGATAACCATCCCTTAAACACTCAAGGAATTCCTCCTCCTCATTATTTTTACTGATTAGGCTATTCCAATCTATATGTAAGTTAAAGTCACCTATGATGACAGCTGTGCTCTTATTGCACGCTTCTCTAATTTCCCTCGTGATGCCCTCCCCAACCTCTATTTTACTATTTGGAGGCCTATATACCACTCCTATTAATGTTTTTCGCCCCTCGCTATTTCTTAGCTCCACCCATATAGATTCTGTATTAACTGAGTTAATATCCTTCCTTTCAATTGCATTTATCCCTTCTTTTACCAGCAATGCTACCCCTCCTCCCTTTCTTTTTTGTCGATCCTTCCTAAATACTGAATACCCCTGTATGTTAAGCTCCCAGCCCTGCTCACCCTGCAACCATGTTTCCGTAATCCCAATTAGATCATAATTATTAACCTCTATTTCCACAGCTAATTCATCTACCTTGTTCCTGATGCTTCTCGCATTAAGGTATAAAACCCTCAGGCTTTTTTTATGCTCACATTTTTTATGAATTAGTTTGGCCCTTTGTTTTTTGTTCCTCACCCTTTTACCATTTATTTCTGTCTGCCTTTCACTTTCCTCTATTTCACTACATAGGTTTCTAGCCCCCTGCCATACTAGTTTAAATGCTCCCGAACTGCTTTATCAAAAATTACCCCGAGAACATCAGTTCCATCTTTGCACAGGTGTAGACCGTCCCTTTTGTATAGGTCACACCTACCACAAAACTGGTTCCAATGCCTCAAAAATTTAAAACCCTCCCTCTTACACCACTGCTCAAGCCACGTATTTAGCCTAACTATCCTGTTCTCTGTACTCTTACTAGCACGTGGCACTGGTAGTAATCCAGAGATTACTACCTTCGAGGTCCTACTTTTTAGCTTGGCTCCTAACTCCCTAAATTCTACTTGTAGGACCTCTTCCCTTTTTTTAGCTACGTCGTTGGTACCAACATGTATCACGACAACTGGCTGTTCCCCCTCCCCCTCCAGAATGTTCTGCACCCGCGCCGAGACATCCTTGACCCTTGCACCAGGGAGGCAACATACCATCCTGGAGTCTCGGTCGCGACCACAGAAACCCCTATCTATTCCCCTTACAATCGAATCCCCTATTACTATAGCCCTGCCACTCTTTTTCCCTCCCTTCTTTGCAACAGAGCCAGTCATGGTGCCATGAGCCTGGCTGCTGGTGCCTTCCCCCGATGAGTTCCTGCCCACCGCCACGACACCCTGGTCAGCCGACCAGCAACGCCACGACTTCGCCTCACCGGCGCTGCAGTTCGCCCCGGTGCCCATTGCCCGGCACGGCGAATCCACCTCACACGTCCCACTAAGCCTGCACCAGGCATGGTTTGTTTTCGTCCAGCACGACGCCCACCGCGGACCCCTTCAACCCCCGTACGACGGGCCCTACAAGGTGCTACAGGCTGGGGACAAATTTTTCACCCTGCAAGTGGGCGACAGGACTGAAAAAGTGTCGGTTGACCGACTCAAGCCAGCACACTCGGAGCCCGGGGAGCAGGTCCCTGTAACTCGTCCACCTCCACGCGGCCGACCTGCCCTCTAGCCGGTTCACCCAGCTGCTCCACGCCCGGCCGTTCCACGTCCACCGGCGTCCTACAAGAGCCGCTCCGGCCGGCCCATCAGACCACCGCACCGTCTCGTCCACACCTCCTAAGCGGATTCTGGGGGGAGCTGTGTGGCGGATCGCCACCTAAAACGGGCATAATCCACTCTTCCGTCTGTGGACAAATTTCCAGCACCTTCCCCTTTAAGGCACATTACCTTTAAGGCAGAAGGGGCGGGGCCTCAGGTTTTACCCAGAGAATTCTGGGAGTTTTTCCAGAGAATTCTGGGAGCAGCTTTCTCAGCCATTTTGTGTGCCATGCAGTGAATAAAAGTTTCTTGTTTTCCACATATGGATTCAGCCTCCATTCGCGGCAGCCTCAACACCACCACCGAGGTTAGGCTGACTGGCCTGTAATTAACAGTCTATCGCTTTCTCACTTTTTAAACAACATTGCACCCCCACCCCCCCATGCATTTCCACCAATTTCTGTTTCAAATCTGCAGAGTTTGCGGGATTTATTACTTCTGATGTTGTTAGGCAATGCATTTTAAAAACCAACCCTGTAAAATAAGTATTGAGGTTTTCCTGATGTTAGGAGTGAGCACACAACCCAGGGGGCGTGAGTCCAGGATTGTGGTGCAGGGATCCTTGCTTTAAGAAACATTGCGGCCTGGTGATGGAGTCAAGACGATGTGCAGAAGCCTGAGTGTGGTGTAGACAGACTCTGCGGGCAGTGCAACACAGCGCTGCGGAATAGCTATCCCACAGGTCTCTGTGGCGCAATTAGTTAGCGCGTTCGGCTGTTAACCGAAAGGTTGGTGGTTCGAGCCTACCCAGGGACGCACGTTTTATTAAATGTATCAGAAGAATCTGCCAAAATTGTTCAGTTGGGAGCGCGTGAGATTGAAGATCTAAAGGTCCCTGGTTCAATCCCGGGTTTCAGCTGATGCTTTTCTTGCTTCTCTTGCAGTATTTTTATTCAAATTTACGAGTCCAGATTAAGGAGAAACAGGCAAGAGAAAGTTTGTTAAAAACAAAGTCCCAAGTTTTCACATTTATTAAGGAAGTCATGCACTGAAAAAACATGCAACAGAAAGCTTGTAACAGCAAAGTCACAAGTTTTCTCTTTCTTGCAGCTTTCCTTAACTTTGCCTCTTAATGTTTTAATAATTATTGATTATTATCTAAGAATGAAAAAGGGATGGAGACGGTCAGGAACCCAAAGGGATAAAGTGGAGTGCAGGAGTGATTAAGCCAGAAAAAGTGATGATACTGCAAGGCAAAGGGAGGTGATAATGGGACACAAAAATAGAGCCACTTCCACAACCTGGGATTGAACCAGGAACCTTTATATCTCCAGTCTGACGTTCTCCCAACTGAGCTATTTCAGCTGGTATGCATGATTACTAAAATAAGGTGTGTCATAGAGTGAACTTTTCTGGAGAAGGACGATGTTGGCACAGAAATCAGGCAGGGGGATTGTGATATTCTTGAACAAATTACTATTGAGAGGGAGGAGGTACTAGCGGTTTTAACGGGCTTAAAAGTGGATAAATCCCCAGGCCCAGACAAGATGTATCCCAGGCTGCTGTGTGAGGCAAGGGAGGAGATTGCTGGGGCTCTGACATAAATTTTCAGAACCTCTCTGGCTACAGGGGAGGTACCAGAGGACTGGAGGACAGCTAATGTAGTACCATTATTCAAGAAGGGTAGTAGGGATAAACCAGGGAATTACAGGCCAGTGAGCCTAACATCAGTGGTAGGGAAATTATTGGAAAAAATTCTGAGGGACAGAATTAGTCTCCACTTGGAGAGGCAAGGATTAATCAAGAATAGTCAGCAGTGCTTTGTCAGGGGGAGATCATGTCTAACCAATTTGATTGAATTTTTTGAGGGGCTGACTAGGTGTGTGGATGAGGCTTGTGCAGTTGATGTAGTCTACATGGACTTCAGTAAGGCTTTTGACAAAGTCCCGCATGGGAGACTGGTCAAGAAGGTAAGAGCCCATGGGATCCAGGGCAATTTGGCACATTGGATCCAAAATTGGCTGAGTGGCAGGAGGCAGAGGGTGATGGTCGAAGGTTGTTTTTGTGACTGGAAGCCTGTGTCCAGTGGTGAACCGCAGGGATCAGTGCTGGGTCGTTTGCTGTTTGTAGTGTACATTAATGATTTAGATATGAATGTAGGAGGTATGATCAGTAAGTTCGCAGATGCCACGGAAATTGGTGGAGTGGTAAATAGCGAGGAGGGAAGCCTCAGGCTACAGGAGGATATAGACGGGTTGGTCAGACGGGCAGAACAGTGGCAAATGGAATTTAACTCTGAAAAGTGTGAGGTGATGCATTTTGGGAGGATTAACAAGGCAAGGGAATACACAATGAATGGTAGGACCCTAGGAAGGACAGAGGATCAGAGGGACCTTGGTGTGCATGTACATAGATCCCTGAAGGCAGCAGGACAGGTAGATAAGGTGGTTAAAAAGGCATATGGGATACTTGCCTTCATTAGCCGAGGCATAGAATATAAGAGCAGGGAGGTTATGATGGAGCTGTACAAAACGCTAGTTAGGCCACAGCTGGAATACTGTCAGCAGTTCTATCACCACACTATAGGAAGGATGTGATTGCATTGGAGAAGGTGCAGAGGAGATTCACCAGGATGTTACATGGGCTGGAGCGCTTTAGCTATGAAGGGAGACTGGACAGGCTGGGGTTGTTTTCCTTAGAGCAGAGAAGGCTGAGGGGGGACCTGATTGAGGTGTACAAAATTATGAGGGGCATAGATAGGGTAGATAGAAAGGAACTTTTCCTCTTAGTAGAGGGGTCAATAATCAGGGGGCATAGTTTCAAGGTAAGGGGCAGGAGGTTTAGAGGGCATTTGAGGAAAAATGTTTTCACCCAGAGGGTGGTTGGAATTTGGAACTCACTGCCTGAAAGGGTGGTAGAGGCAGGAACCCTCACAACATTCAAGAAGCATTTAGATGAGCACTTGAAACGCCATAGCATATAAGGCTACGGACCAAGTGCTGGAAAATGGGATTAGAATAGACAGGGCTTGATGGCCGGCACGGACACGATGGGCCGAAGGGCCTCTTTCTGTGCTGTATAACTCTATGACAGATTTTTGAACGATAAGGGAGTCAAGGGTTATGGGGGAGCAGGCAGGGAAGTGGAGTTGAGGCCAAGATCAGATCAGTTATGATCTTATTGAATGGCAGAGCAGGCTCGAGGGGCCAAATGACCTACTCCTGCTCCTACGTCTTGTGTTCTTATGTTCTTATGAGCCCACCTATCAACTGTATTCCCTTGGTGCGTTTCTAATAACCCTGAATCCCATTTGTTGATAAAAACCTGTCTAGTTCCTTCTTGAAGCTCATTCAGGTTTCTTGTTCCATTATCCCGTGCTTTTAAAATCATCTAGCTGTTTGATTTAGGTGCCTGCCTGGCTCAGTGGTAGCACGTACTCTAAGCTGACACTTCAGTGCCGCACTGAGGGAGTGCTGCACTGTCGGAGGTGCCGTCTTTCGGATGAGACGTTAAACCCAGGCTCCGTCTGTCCTCTCAGGTGGACGTAAAAGATCCCATGGCCACTATTTCGAAGAAGGGTAGGGGTGTTCTCCTGGGCCAACATTTATCCCTCAACCAACATCACTAAAAAAAATAGATTATCTGGTCATTATTTCATTGCTATTTGTGGGAGCTTGCTGTGCGCAGATTGGCTGCTGTGTTTCCTACATTGCAGCAGCGATTACACTTTAAGGAAGTGCTTCATTGGCTGTAAAGTGCTTTGGGATGTCCTGATGTTGTGAAAGGTCTATCAATGCAAGTTCTGGATGCACCACTGAGAAATTGGAGGGCGTAAATCAAAATTGCCTTGTTTACCTGGTATCAACATTGGAAAGTTGGTCTTTGCTGAATTCAGCACCAACCTTTCAGTCGGTCCTTTTTCCTTCAACATTGTCCTTGTAATGACCAGACCCTAAACTATTCACCCATTTTTGACGGCAGCACATGGATTGGATCTCGCAGTGCAATATCCTCACTGTTCAAAAAAAGTATCAATTTGTTTGTGTTTCTAGGTGACACGTGTGAGCATGTTTGCCTATCAAGCTCCAATAGCTCACGTTTGCAGATAGAAGACGATGGGGTAATAAAACCAAGTAATTTAATGTCGGGAGCAGGATAAGAAACAAAAAGGAGAATAAATCTCAGGATTATCATCCAGGGTCATTTCTCACCTTGAAGAAGGAGCTGGCTTGACATCTGTTGAGAGGGCGGATTGAAGGTTATCGTCAGCAGCTGTCCAGTGAAGGTGCAGTGTTACTTGTGTCCATTGCTTCTTTCTTAGTATTGCTATTTGGCATCTCATTCTACTCTCTAAAGTGCCTCGGGGCACTAACGATGTGAACAGTGTGTTATAAACCCAGGTTATCTGGGGAAAATCCTGGCGCTAAACCGGGAAGGTGGTTCCCAAAATAGTCATTCTGGAGCTTTCATCACGTGACCTGCTGGATCCAACCGCCTTTCCCCCCCGTCTCCAATATTTTTATAAATGAACGAAAGTGGTCAAAGAAAATGGGGAAAAAAATCACTTTCTTTAGTGCCCTGTTGACTTTTATCCCAGGTTTGCTCACAACTGCAATTGGGAATGGTAGCATAGTGGTTATGTTACCAGACTAGTAATCCAGGGACAAACTTAGATTAAACTAATACTGTGAGACATGAGACATGAGTTCAAATCCCACACACAGGTAGCTGGGGAATTTAAATTCAATCACTTAAATAAATCTGGAATAAAAAACTACCATCAGTAATGATGACCATGAAACTATTGGATTGTATTAAAATCCCACCGAGTTCACTAATGTCCTTTAGGGAAGGAAACCTGCCGTCCTTACCCAGTCTGGCCAATATGTGACTCCTGAACCACAACAATGTAGTTGACTCTTTAACTGCCCTCTGAAATGGCCGAGCAAGTCGCTCAGTTGTACCAAACCGCTACTGTGGAAGTACCTTCACCTCACGGACTGCCGTGGCTCACCACCACCTTCTTGAGGGCAATTAGGGATGGGCAATAAATGCTGGCCTTGCCAGTGATGCCCACATCACATGAACAAATATCCTGGAGATTAAATTCCTGGAGACTCCAGGACATCCTGCAGAGTTGGAAACCCAACACACGACTCTGCCTCTTAGTACATGCCAAGTGTTGTCTTGTTTCCCCCACTCAATTCTTCACCCCAGCCCTTCCCCACTAGTATTTGTTTTTGTACAAATTCACAACTTTGTTGTTTAATTGTGTTTGGAGGAGCTCCTTGACGTGGCCTGGGACTTTGAAAGTGCCACTGGTGCTTTAGTGACTGAATAAGCCCAATCCAGGTTTTACTGACAGGGGATTTGACGGTTTAGTTACTGGAACTTTGGGGATCACATGACAGAATTCCACCAACTTATAATTCCATCCACTGTAACTTTCAGAAGGGAATTGGGTAAATGCTTGAAAAGGAAAAATTTGCTGGGCTACGGGGAAAGAGCGGGAGAGTGGGGCTAATTGGAGAGCAAACGTGTGCAACATGTGGTGAGGGTGGGGTCACTACAGCTCTTTAAAGTGGATCTTGACCATTCCCTGAGAGGACATTGCCAGTTACAGCGAGAGTTCGTGGTTAGTTTAGATTGTCATGTGTCGGGAGTTGGAGAGCAATTGGCCAGAGGTTTTTCCTGAATTGGCCATGTTTCTTTGTCTGTTTCCAGAGATAGTGTAACTGGTAGGTGGGACGGCAGCGTGTGAGGCCATACTATCTACTGGATGGGGTGAGCTTGATGGGCCTGATGGTCTTCATCTACTGACTGTCTTTTTATATGTTTGTATGAGCAGGCTGGGGAATCAATCTGGGTCCAGCCTAGTGTGTGGCTCAGAGAGTTCACCCAGTCAGTGACTGAAGCCCAGGGACAATCCCCAGTCTGCAATCCCCCATGGCAGAACTCATCTCTTCCCCTTTCTGTTCCCTTCAATGATCCGTGCACAAATCAAGAGACACACAGTAAGTTTGTTCATTTTCAATCCACATTTATTTTCAGATGTTAAACTTCTCACATTTCAGTTATTGAAACATGACTTGTAATATACGAAATATCACGGACAGGAAAAGACTCTCTGGTCCATCCAGCCTTGTCCATCGCAATATATAGACCCCCCACCCCACCCAAGACCATGTGATCTCCTGGGAGAGGCGAAAAACCAGACATAAAAACCCAGGCCAATTTGGGAAAAAAATCTGGGAAATTCCTCTCCGACCCCCTTAGGCGATCGAAACTCGTCCAGGAGATCATTCTGGCCCAAATATTCTAAAGACAATTACTTTCCCACTTCAACTCTGCTAACATCAATTGAACTCAGTCCCGGTCTTCAACAATCTCCAGTCTAGTTCTGTACCAAACTTTTCTTTAAAGTGCTAACTGTGACACCGTTTAATTTGCTGGGAACATCCGTTCCTAAACATTGACAAGCCGAATTGGGGGGTGGAATGTGGCTCTAATTACCGGGATGCATCGGCACAATTTGCCTGGGGAAAATCTCTTAAGGCATGACCTCCCCTGTTCAGACATTTTGTTAAGACGTCCTCACTTTGAAGGGCACACCCACTTGTTTTTCCCCTCCCTCCCCGACTCCCGTGCAGTCTTAACTTTTAGCACGCCCCAGAACCCAGTTTGTTGACACCCAAAGACAACCCAGAACGAGGAAAAGACATACCAACACTCCCCACTAGACCCAAGAGACAACCAGGTGGGTGGCAAATGCCGCGTCACTTGAAGAATGAAGAGGAGCTTACAAGGGAACAGCTGACACGGGAACAGCTGACAAAGGTGCTGTGATCTTCATTCAGGCATTCTGCACACACTGCTGGCGACTAACCAAGTAGTACTGAGTACGAGGAGGGTGGAGGTACTTGTATGGGAACAGAGGCTTCAATGACCAGGACAGACACAATAAAGTGAGCATTACCCATGAGTGCCGCACTGCTGGTCTACCCTAATCTGACGGGCATTCCAGCTCAACTGCCAGGCCACCAATCAGAAGCTGGCAGGATCCAAATCCAGATCCTGACGGTTCAGCTTACTGTTTGGATCTGGCGCTGGCACCCGTGAATAACACCCACTTTGATCTATTTGTCCTGGGAGCCGGAGAGTCTGTTCGCTTGCAGGTACGGTCCGCCCTTCTCACCCTGAGTACCAGTTGGACAGTGTCCAGCAGTGTGTGGAGGATGTCAGAATGAAAAATTCCCTAAAAAAAGTAGGGTCCTCTATACTCTAAAACTGACTTGGATTTCTCCCGTGGGCTCCTGAAATCAAAGTGTGTATTCAACACCCGGGTGTCCCTGAAGCACGGTTTGTGAGGTAACCAAAGGGTTAACCAGAACCACCACCTGCTGCAATTTCCTGGAGCATCCTGGAGATCAGGCAACCCTGAGCAACAGAATCCAGAAACAAAAGAACGCAAGACTGTTGGGCCTCCGCCCTGACTGCCTGAGGTCCTCCAGCAGATTGGTGATTGTCCGGTGATGCGAGCAAGTCGATCGACCTGGTTATCCCCTCCAAGAACTGAAGATGTTCTGGACTACCTCAGTGTGGATCATTCACTAGTTAGGGTGGACTACAGAGCAGCTGAGTGTGCCGACTGTTGTGTTGTCCTCCCCGGGCCAAATGTGGCACCAAGAGTGTCACCCCGTCGTTCAAGCACCAATGGGAAGCAACGCGTCATCCTGACAGAGGGACCCAGGAAGGAGGGTCCCACCCTGCTTGTTGACTTACCGGACCCTTGTCATATTGTCTGTCTGCAGACTCACTGACTTACCCCGCACCGAGTCTGAAAGTGGAAATGTCCTATTATACCGTTCACACCCCGAGCCTGTTGAAATGCCAAGTGAAATCACTGGCCGAGAAGACCAGTCATCCTGAATGTGGCTCCCATCCATATGTCAAAGCATTAGCTGAAGAGCCTGATGGCTGTAGCACCAATGTCTGGAGAACACTGTGCTCCCAGGACCACCAGCTCTAGTTCAGATCCTGCGACAAAGGAGACCTGTGGAAACATTACTGGCAGAGTGATGGTCACCCAGAAGCCTCAACTGGAGAAATATCCCCAACAGTTGAGCCTTCTGGATGACTATCACTCGCTCTCAGTGTGGATGGTAGAAGACCTGCCAATATGCCCACTAGTAGATGATTCCTCTGATGGTCAAACCAAAGCATGTTATGAAAAACATGGAGGCTCAAGATGCAAATGCAAAGGATACTCACTACTTCTGGTCTCCTGGTCTCAAGCGTCCAGAGTGATCCACAGGGAAGTACTGGAAATAGCCCACCCACACAACTCTGAGGTGGGCTATCCAGGCATGATCACTACTGGGGGAGGTGGAGCTGGACAGGGTCTCGAAGGTTACTTGTTGCGAACTACCTGCATTCCAGGTCCTAATCTGGAATGACGGGCTAGCAAGATACAAAGGACATCGTGCTCCGGATAAAGCCTTGAATAGGCTGGTGGAGGTGAATGGATTGGTGGTGGTGAGTGGATGGTGGTGATGAATGGATTGGTGATGGTGAGTGCGTTGGTGATAGTGGATAGGTGGTGAGTGGATTGGTGTTGGCGAGTGGAAGGGGCCTATAGATGGGGTGGGCTAAGCTACAAAGTGAGCTGTGCCCCCCACCCTTGTGTGTCAATTCGGGAATGCCTGAAGGTTCTGCTACAGCAGCTCCTCCACTTGCTCGCCAAAGAAGCCTCGGCACCAATGGGCATCTGCAGTACCTGAAGGATCCCCAAGGTGTGAGGACAAACTGAGTGGCGATGCAAGATCCACTGGACGATAGATCCTGCTCCTACATTGAGAGCACCCACACAGCCTGCTGCTGCAGCAGATGCTCTCTGAAGGTGGTCCTCTCTGGCAGGGATTGCTCCCTCAACTCACCTGCTGGTCAGTGAAGCCAGCCACAGTGGATTTGATGGCAGGGAATTCGGGATATGCGCCAAACCCTGCAGGAAGGCCACCAGACCCACATGTCCCACCATTTGGATTCTGGTGGGTGGAACAGGACTAGTTTCCTGGGCAGTTCCCTTCCTTCTGAGGCTTTCACGACTGAAGTTCGCCAGCTGTACCAGCGAACCTTAAGTTGTGAGGCAGGGTGGCGGGGCTGTCTACCTTGGCCATAACTGGGGCGCGCCTATCAATTCCGCCCAAACCGCCTTGGAAATTGGGAGGGGGAATCCAACAAAGGTCGATGCCTGAGGCCTTCGCAAGACCCCAGATAAAGACTCAACCCCCACAAGTGATGGGACTTCCGGAACTCACAGTTTCAGACTCGAAGTCACCCTTGTTTTGAATACATGGAAAAGCCTCAACGCACGGAAGCCGTGGTCGACTCAGGCTCCCAGTTTGGTTTCTGGAGCGCACGCACCCTCCCTGGGAGTGCCTCTCGAGTGTCGTAGGGAGCGGCTGAAGGTGGGTCCACAGTGGTGGGTGGGAGCCACAGATCTATAAATAGAGATCTGCGGCTGCACTCACCAAAGTGGACATCACCCGCAACATAGGTGACCCTGTGTAGGGTCGAGTCCACCGAGGGTGGTGCCCCCAAATGAGCTGGCGCCAACTGGAGACCAATGTCCCGGGGCTGCGTTGGTGTCACCAGAGGGGACGGATGCCTCTGGTGAAGGACACACCAACAGTAGCTGGTGGCGCTTGGGGGAACCAGCCTGATTCTGGCACCAGTAGGCACGGACACCTCCGAACCAGCTGGTGCCAGAGGAGGACTCTTCCTCTATCCTGGGAGGCCTCGGTACAAGTGGTACCGGGGTTTCACCCGATGTTGTTGACTGGGATGGATTGGCTTTAACCAGCTCGTCCCACTCCACACCATCGGGGCAACAACCGGAGCGTCCACCCTTGAGACTGTCCTGTTCAGTCCCAACACTTGGACCACCGGTCGACATCGGTCGGAGATGACTGTATGGACTGGGCCCTATCCAGTGCCAGTGCAGTTAACCCCGAGCAATGCCGAACTGAGCCTGGAGTTGGAGCAGGGTTGGTGCTTGATGCCGATGCGGGGACCTGAGGGCTGGACGTGAAGGTCCAGCCCAGGGGAGAACTAGGGAGGAGGGAGAGGGGCGTGGGAAATTTTTTAAAATGGGAAAGAAACATGCCAGAAGGGAAAGAGTTGGTTTAACACCATCTCTAATCATTGGCTGCACATTTAAATGGATCTGTTATTGGCCGTCAAATAAAGAAATTAAAAGATGTACAGTTGATACTAAAGAAATGGATGGGACACGGGGGGATGGGCGTGAGGGGTATTTCAGTGTTACTGTTTACTTCTTTGTGGTATTTCTGCTGGCATTGATGTGATTTTGGTCAGGATGTGTGATCCAGTTGTCTTTGTCGTTTTGATACTCACAACTTTAGTCTGTTGGTAGTTTGATGAAACCGTCCATTTCCTCTCACTCATCCTGACACCAACCGTGTACCTGTGGCAGAAGAAGAAATTACACAAAAATCACTGGATTGCAACAAGGACAATGACAGGCATTTTATCGCTCCCCTCGAATAGTAACCCATATAACCTGTAACGGTATTTATCAAATTCCCTTTAAAAAGTCTGAGAAGTCGCACAACACCAGGTTCTAGTCCAACGGTTTTATTTGACTTCACCTGACGAAGGAGCAGCGCTCCGAAAGCTTGTGATTTCAAATAAAACTGTTGGACTATAACCTGGTGTTGTGCGACTTCTCACATTTGTCCACCCCAGTCCAACACCAGCATCTCCACATCATGGCTACTTTAAAAAGTCAACACCTGGGCCAGCGTCGAGCTGTGTGGGCAGGTACCAAGCTGGTCAAGACAGCTCCAGTGGCATTACTGCCCAGGAGTACAGTCTTCGAGTCTTAACCCTGAGCTCTCAGTACTGGTGAACACTTTGAGAAACTGATTATTCAGTTGTTCTTTCTCCCTGTCAGCCTCTTCTCCTCTTATTTAGTCCCGTTCATTCAACACCAATCAACACTTTCAAGAGGGACGCTCTCGACTTTTTAAATGGTCGGGCTGAGCTGTCCCACAGACTATCCCCGGGTCCAGGACAAGCTGATCAGAACAACCAGCGTGTACTGACCTGGTTTCAGTTTCCAGGATTTGAGCCTTTATATCTGCACGGATTTTGCTGTTACTCACTCTGACTACCTATCAGCAACGCTATGGAAGAGCTACCAATAACAAAGTGAACTATTCCACCCGACTGTGCATCAATATTACTGTATCTGATAAACTGTTCATATTGCTCATTATGACTTTCACTAATAATACAAGATAAACAGGTTAACACAAACCTTTCAAAGTTCACGAAGTTCTGTCCACGCCGCTGGTTGATGATGTTTTCATTATTAGTGTTGTCTTCACCAAGCAAAACTGTTCAGATGTTCGAGCCGACCGCATTCAGCCCTAAACAGATCAGACAGTTAGCCAGAGTCAGTACGCTGCCTTTCCTTTGCTTAAACTGGCTGTTTTGGCTTTTGCCTCATATTTATCAAGTTTAAAAAGCTATTGTGATGTCACATCTCAGTGTGATGCGCAGTGTGAGGGTGAGGCTTGCTCTGTGATGTCACGGTTTGACCCATCCAGTTACAGGGGTCTCACCTTGAAACCATATTTGGTAAAAACCATTGGGCTTTACTTTACTTTACACTGACTTGTTTCGCTAGAAGCAATAATAGGTTTCCATGTGGTTACGACCCAGAGCACAGGGTGCGTAGGCGATGGACAGTGATGGGATTGTTTGCCTTCTACCAATTATGTTAAGTAATTGTATACATTTAAAGCAGCAGGAGTCGGCCATTCAGCCCCTCGAGCCTGCTCCAGCATTCAATTAGACCATGGCTGCTCTGCACCTCAAATCCATTGACCTGTCTTTGATCAATATCCCTTGATCAACTTAGGAACAGGAGGAGGCCTTTCAGCCCCTCGAGTCTGTTCCATTCAGTTCAAGCATGGTTGACCTGTATGTTAACTCCATTTACCGGCCTTGCTTCCACATCCCTTAAAACTCTTGCCTAACAAAAATCTACCAATCTCATTTTTGAAGTTTACAATTGACCCCCAGCCTCAATTCCGCAAGCCTTTGGGTGAAGAAGTGCTTCCTGACATCACCCCTGACCAGGCTAACTCTAATTTTAAGCTCATGCCCCTTTTCACCGTTTAATATTCTATACTCGAGGGAATACAAGCCCGGTCTCTGCAACCTGTCCTCATAATTTAACCCTCTGGAAGTCCACACAGACAAGATCCAGAGACACTCCCTTGTCCATGTTACTGACCTCCTCCGAAAGGTTATTAGATCAGTCAGACATGACCGTCCCTTCACAAATCCATGCTGACTCTCATTGACTACCTATTCCGCCCAAACCGCCTTGGAAATTGGGAGGGGGATTCCAACAAAGGTCGATGCCTGAGGCCTTTGCAAGACCCCAGGTAAAGACTCAACCCCCACAAGTGATGGGACTTCCGGAACTCACAGTTTCAGACTCGAGTCACCCTTGTTTTGAATACATGGAAAAGCCTCAATGCAGGGAAGCCGTGGTCGACTCAGGCTCCCAGTTTGGTTTCTGGAGCGCACGCACCCTCCCTGGGAGTGCCTCTCGAGTGTCGTAGGGAGCGGCTGAAGGTGGGTCCACACAGGTGGGTGGGAGCCACAGATCTATAAATAGAGATCTGCGGCTGCACTCACTGTAAGGGTTTTGCGTGTGTGACACCGCCTGTGGCTCCGTGCTCAGCCTGGGTGCTAGTGCGAGGTTAGGCCTTGTTGCCTGTTCTGGTCTCCAGCCAGTCTGGGAGCACTAGACACCTGTGAGTGGTTCGACCCACTCGCCCTTACGGTTCTGACACTGGACTTAGATGCGAGAGCAATAATGGAGAGAAAACTCAGGTAGACCCGGTTGAATGGTACGAAATGGAAAATCTTTATTGCATATTATTCAAGATTACGAAATACATGTCATAAGCACAGATTAATGACAGTACAATCTTACACGCAGTTATGTAACTAATTTTAGGGAAACGAGGAACGAACGACACATCGTAAATGGGGGCACACATTACAGTTATCCTTAAAACTTAAACCCTCCCCTATCAATACCTGCTCTAAACTAGATTTGTAGGATCGAGACTCATGCTCACCACTCGTGATAACTCGGAGAATTCCAAAAACTCTGCTCGGATGTTTTTACCGCAGCACCTGATCACCCACGTGTTGATCAGGGGTCTCTGTACCCCACTTGTTTACTCGTTTCTGCTCCGGCTAGCAGGCTGGACCGTCTGCTGTCATGAAGATCTGTGTTGTCCTCGGAGTTCCGACACTACTCAAAGAAGAGTCTTCCTGTGCCCTCACCCTGATGCGATAAAATTCAAAGAATAGTCTTCCGATGCCAGTTCTGTAAAACTCAAAAGATAGTCTTCCTGGGCAAGGAAAGTGTCTATTCGACCTACAGGCACGGTCGGGGCTTACTGACCGTGGCGATACGTATGGTCGTCTTCTTCTCTTCTCATCTCATCTCATCTCATCTCATCTCATCTCATCTCGGGCCTTCGGTTCCAACACCGTTTACCGACTTCTCGGGATGGTGTGCCCGTTTCAAGGCTTCACAGCCCGGTTCCACACAGATCTTCGCGGCAAGCCACGAGGCTGATCCTGGCGGATCAGAAAGTTCGATAGTCGAGCAGCAAGAGGCAGATGCAAGAGTCAAGAGGCAGGAACAAGACGGCGAGCGAATAAGAGAAAGATGGACGGTTGTAGCTTACAGTTATAGTGCTGAAACTCTTCTTTTCCCGCCCAAACTTAATGTCTTTTCTTTTGTCAGAGTTTTGGCGCTCAAACTTCTTGTATAGGGTGATCTCCGTTTAATGGGTTTCGGTGATACTTGTAACTGTCTGAGTACCTGTTAATATTTTTCCCATTGTGTAACCGGTCAGTATTCTCCCTGGAGGGGTTTTGGGGCTTCCAGATGTTTTCTGTAACTACCCGCAAACGGCTCTCTCATCGTAGAGCCGTGGGGATTTTGCATATTAATGTCTTTGGATGGGTTCTTGATCGCTTGGTACAATAGCCCTTATTCGCACCTGGGAGACCGATTTCAGTATTTATGTGTATACTGCAAACCCATAATGTCTCGTGTATTATCTCAAATGTGCTGAGTCTTGATCGATCTCGCACAAATGTTTATTGGAACGCCATCTTGTCTGCTTATCGAAAAGTCTAGAATGTTCTGCCACGAGGCGTGGCGGCCATTTTACAGGCTGCTTGTGTCCACTTTGAAAACCTGACAGCATTCTGCTGAAATAAAGCTGTTTGAACGAAACTATGTGTTTTCTCCTTATTTATAAAATCGCGATTATATTGCGAATTCTACAGCCTGTAAAAAAGGTACGGTAATAATCATGGGTGATTTTAATCTCCATATTGATTGGACAAATCAAGTTGGCCATGGTAGCCTAGAGGAGGAGTTCATAGAGTGCATCGGGGATGTTTTCGTAGAACAGTATGTAATGGAACCAACCAGGGAGCAGGCTATCTTGGATCTGGTACTATGTAATGAGACAGAATTAATAAATGATCTCATAGTAAAGGATCCTCTAGGAAAGAGTGATCATAGCATGGTTGAATTTCAAATTCAGTTGGAGGGTGAGAAAGTTGTATCTCAAACCAGTGTCCTGATCTTAAACAAAGGCAATTACAATGGCATGAGGGCAGAACTGGCTAAAGTGGACTGAAAAACAAATTAAAGGGTAAGAAAGTTGAAATGCAGTGGCGGACATTTAAGGAGATATTTCATAACTCTCAGCAAAAATATATTCCAGTGAGAAAGAAAGATTTTAAGAGAAGGGAGCACCATCCGTGGCTAACTAAGGAAGTAAAGGATGGTATCAAATTGAAAACAAAGGCATACAATGTTGCCAAGATTGGTGGGAGACCAGAGGATTGGGAAATTTTTAAAAACCAGCAAAGGATGACTAAAAAAATAATAGAGAGAGAAGATGAATTATGAGATTAAGCTGACAAGAAACATTAAAACAGATAGTAAGAGCTTCTACAGGTATATAAAAAGGAAGAGTGTAGCTAAAGTAAATGTTGGTCCCTTAGAGGATGAGACTGGGGAATTAATAATGGGGAACGGGGAAATGGCAGAGACTCTGAACAAATATTTTGCATATGTCTTCACTGTAGACGACACTAACAATTTCCCAATAATGGATAATCAAGGGGCCACAGGGAGTGGGGAAGTAAAGACAATCACTATCACTAAGGAAATAGTACTCGGTAAAATAATGGGACTAAAAGACGACAAGTCCCCTGGACCAGATGGCCTGCATCCCAGGGTCTTAAAAGAAGTGGCTGCAGAGATAGTGGATGCATTGGTTGCAATATACCAAAATTCCCTGGACTCTGGAGAGGTCTCAGTGGATTGGAAAACCGCTAATGTAACACCTCTATTTAAGAAAGGAGGGAGACAGAAAGCAGGGAACTATAGACCAGTTAGCCTAACATCTGTCGTTGGGAAAATGCTGGAGTCCTTCATTAAGGAAGCAGTAGCAGGGCATTTAGAAAAACATACTGCAGTCAAACAGAGTCAGCATGGTTTTAGGAAAGGGAAATCATGTTTAACAAATTTGCTGGAGTTCTTTGAGGATGTAACAAGCAGGGTGGACAAGGGTGAGCCAGTGGATGTGGTGTATTTGGATTTCCAGAAGGCATTCGATAAGGTGCCATATAAAAGGTTACTGCACAAGATAAGAGCTCACGGGGTTGGGGGTAATATATTAGCATGGATAGAGAATTGGCTAACTAACAGAAAGCAGAGAGTCGGGATAAATGGGTCATTTTCTGGTTGGCAAACGGTAACTAGTGGGGTGCCACAAGGATCGGTGCTGGGGCCCCAACTATTTACAATCTACATTAATGACTTGGATGAAGGGATCGAGTGTAATGTAACCAAGTTTGCGGATGACACAAAGATGGGTGGGAAAGCAAGTTGTGCAGAGGACTCAATGGGGGAAAATTTCAGCTGCTTGCGCCTCCCGTTAGCGCCTTAAGAGGGCGCTAATGGGGCGTAAAGCAGCTAACGCCCGGGCGCAGCGCCGCCCACGCCTCCCGAAAAATTTAGTGGGAGGTTAGCGGCGGCGGCAGCCGGTAGCGCCCTGTGGCGCTGCGCCGCCGGCGATGACGTCATCGCCGTGCGCAGCACCCCGCTCGCGCCCCAGCCGTGATCTTCAGTCGCGCCCCCTGATTTACCGCCAGACGCTATGTCCGACGGGTTCAGGGCGGCGATATTTAAAGGGGAGGTGGCAGGCGGCCATTTTTGTTGCTGGCCGCCTGCCAACACCTGCCCCCGTTGCTGTCCCCGGCCCCCGTGAAGCCCCCCCACCGTGAAGTGCCGGCTGCGCGCCAAGAGCCCGGCACTTCTCTTGAGTGCCGGGCTCTTTTGCCGGCACTCCCGATCCCTGGGGGCCCAGCTGGGCCCCGGTTCGCGCTGCGCAGGGTCCCTCCCCTTTAAGAAGGGGAGGAAGGCCTGCAATACCGCGGCGCGACGTGCCGCAGCGTGTGGCGCTGCAGCACGTAGCGCCAGGATATTCACTCGCAGCGCCCCAAGAGGGATGCGGGGTGCTTCCAGTGGCGCCCCGCTTCCCTCTTGGGGCGCAACCACTGAAGTTCCGGCGCGGGGCCGCTAATTTTTTCGGGGCGCTAAAAGTCGCGCCCCGGCGAGGTTAGCGCCCCAAATGGGGCGCGACTCAATTTTTACCCCAAAGAATCTGCAAAGGGATATAGACAGGCTAGGTGAGTGTGCAAAACTTTGGCAGATGGAGTATAATGTGGGAAAGTGCGAGGTTATCCACTTTGGCAGGAAAAATAAAAAAGTAAATTATTATTTAAATGAAGAGAGATTACAAAATGCTACAGTTCAGAGGGACCTAGGGGTCCTTGTGCATGAAACACAAAAAGTTAGCATGCAGGTACAACAAGTAATCAAAAAGGCAAATGGAATGTTGGCCTTTATTTCAAGGGGGTTGGAGTATAAAAGCAGGGAAGTCCTGCTACAACTGTACAGGGTATTGGTGAGACCGCACCTTGAGTACTGCGTACAGTTTTGGTCTCCTTATTTAAGGAAGGATATACTTGCATTGGAGGCAGTTCAGAGACGATTCACTAGGTTAATTCCAGAGATGAGGGGTTTGACTTATGAGGAAAGGTTGAGCAGGCTGGGCCTATACTCATTGGAATTTAGAAGAATGAGAGGTGATCTTATCGAAACATATAAGATACTGAGGGGGCTCGACAGGGTAGATGCAGAGAGGATGTTTCCCCTCGTGGGGAAATCTAGAACTCGGGGGCACAGTCTCAGAATAAAGGTTCGCCCTTTTAGAACTGAGATGAGGAGGAACTTCTTCTCTCAGAGGGTCGTAAATTTGTGGAATTCTCTGCCCCAGAGAGCTGTGGAGGCTGGGTCATTAAATACATTTAAAGTGGAGATAGACAAATTTTTGCAAGATAAGGGAGTGAAGGGTTATGGGGGGCGGGCAGGGAAGTGGCTTTGAGCCCAAGATCAGCCATGATCTTATTGAATGGCGGAGCAGGCTCGAGGGGCCAAGTGGCCTATTCCTGCTCCTATTTCTTATGTTCTTATGTATGAGTGCCCACAGGAAGAGTCCGAAACTAGATAACGGGCTCCTTATTGTCCCAGATTGTCATTATTTTCCGTTTCAATGACAGGCTCATTAATATATAACAACAACTTGTATTTATATAGCGCCTTTAGCGTAGTATAACGTTCACAGGAGCGTTATAAAACAAAATTTGACACCGAGCCACATAAGGTGAAATTAGGGCAGATGACTAAAAGCTTGGTCAAAGAGATAGGTTCTAAGGAGCAGTAGGCCAGAGTTGTGAAGACATCGCAAAGTCTCTGTTTGAAGAATGGACTCAGTCGAGCATATTTTGTGGACTTTATGGGATTTCTCTGAGGGTATTTTCCCTGTGATGGGATCGGCCTGTGCAGATACGTGAAAAACTGGTTTGTTAAAACTCCATAGAACGCATGGCAGTTGGCTGTGACAAAAGAACTGTCAGTCATCCAGAATGTATGGGTTCGCCCGACAGTCCTGGAAAAAGGACGAAGGGGCTGCGGACCCTGAGGCACCCGTTGAACTTGAACCTATTAGAAAGCCACTCTACTATGCAAAAGCACTTCTCACCTCCATCTCAGAAGAGAAGCAGAACAATGAACCCACTAGCCTAGCCAGCCGAAGAGGAGACAGTTTTTCCCAACGCAAAGACCGAAATATGTCCCAGACTTAGGGCCATTAGTCCAATCACGGAATACTCATGGGTCTGATGATGGCCCATCACTGATTAAGCACTGGAGTGCTTAGAAACAAAAGGATTTTAAAGATTGGCAGGAAAGATAGGGGTAGCGAGACTCCTATAAAGATAGATCCTTTCCCACCATTCTCTCTCTCGCTCTCGCTCTCGCTCCACCAAGATCAACCTAACAAGAAGAAGTACCAGAGGAAGAAGCCGCTGAGACTGAGAACCGCATACCCCTCACAGGGAACGGCCTCCAGGCAGTGACTTCCCACAGCTGAGCGGAGCGATTGAGACCGACTGTGTGTGGTGGTAAGCATGGTCTCGAGTGTCCCAAGCTGGATATTTTCTCAGAAGTGAAGACTTTTTGGGCTATTCCGGGGTGGAAGCTTTGTTTGGATCCGCCAGGCGAAGGGGCTTATGCGACTGGGTAATTCGTTGGTAGGGGTGGAGTTAGAGTCCACCGTAGCAACAAAGGAATTATTGCATGTTATAGTCCCCAGTTGTGTACTGTATGTATGTTGTTTGTAACCTGGATCTTATTCTCCACAGAGACAGTGATTTCGTTTAGTAGTGCATGTTTTAGCCAGTGTATGTTAGACCAAATAAATATAAGTACGATTTTTCACCGAAGCATTCCTGTCCGTGACTTATTTCATTTACACTCTGAATAATAATTCCCGGGTATAGAACTTTCGTAAGGCGGGGGTGATTCGAACCGTCCGTCCAGCAATTGGGCTAGGATCAAAACCGCTTACAGCATTGAGGTTTTCCTGATGTTAGGAGTGAGCACACAACCCAGGGGGCGTGTGTCCAGGATTGTGGTGCAGGGATCCTTGCTTTAAGAAACATTGCGGCTTGGTGATGGAGTCAAGACCATGTGCAGAAGCCTGAGTGTGGTGTCGACAGACTCTGCGGGCAGTGCAACACAGCGCTGCGGAACAATTGATCCGCAGATCTCTGTGGCACAATCGGTTAGCGCGTTCGGCTGTTAACTGAAAGGTTGGTGGTTCGAGCCCACCTAGGGACGCATATTTTATGAAATGTATTAAAGGTATCCGCTGAAATAGCTCAGTTGGGAGAGCGTTAGACTAAAGGTCCCTGGTTCAATCCTGAGTTTCGGCAGATGGGTTTTTTTCTTCTCTTGCAGTATTTTACACAATTTTACGAGTCTAAGATTAAGGAGAAACAGGCAAGAGAAAGTTGTTAAAAACAAAGTCACAAGTTTGCAAATTTTTTAAGGAAGTCATGCACTGAAAAAACATGCAACAGAAAGCTTGAACTGCATAAAACACTAGTTAGGCCGCAGCTAGAATACTGCATTACAGGAAGGATGTGATCGCACTAGCGGGGGTGCAGAGGAGATTTATGAGGACGTTGCCTGGGCTGGGGAATTTTAGCTATGAGGAAAGATTGGATAGGCTGGAGTTGTTTTCTTTGGAACACAGGAGGCTGAGGGGAGACCTAATTGAGGTGTATAAAATTATGAGGTTGCCTAGATAGAGTGGATAGAAAGGACCTATTTCCCTTAGCAGAAGGGTCAATAACCAGGGGGCATAGATTTAAAGCAATTGGTTGGAGGTTTAGATGGGAGTTGAGGAGAAATGTTTTCACCCAGAGGGTGGTGGGGGTCTGGAACTCACTGCCTGAAAGGGTGGTAGAGGCAGAGACCCTCATCACATTTAAAAAGTACTTGGATATACACTTGAAGTGCCGTAACCTACAGGGCTACGGACCAAGAGCTGGAAAGTGGGATTAGACTGGATAGCTCTTTGTCGACCGGCACTGACAAGATGGGCCGAATGGCCTCCTTCTGTGCTGTAAATTTCTATGATTTACTGAAAAAAGATGCAAGAGGAAGTTTGTAACAGCAAAGTCGCAAGTTTTCTCTTTCTTGCAGCTTTCCTTAACTTTGCCTCTTAATGTTTTAACATTTACTGTTTATTATCTAAGAATGAAAAAGGGATGGAGACAGTAAGGAAGACAAAGAGATAGAGTGGAGTGCAGAGGTGATTAAACCAGAAGAGGGATGATGCTGCAAGGCAAAGGGAGGTGATAATGGGACACAAAAGAAGGGCCACCTCCACTGCCAAAACCCAGGATTGAACCCGGGACCTTTAGATCTTCAGTCTAACGCTCTCCCAACTGAGCTATTTCAGCTGGCATGTGTCATGGACAAAATAAGTTTTGTCATAGAGTGAACTTTTCTTGGTATATTTTTGCCTCTCTTTCACTTGGCTTGATTTGCTTTCATCTGTTTCTCTCTCCACAGATGAAGCCTCACTTGCTGCTTGTTTCCAGCATTCTCATAGAATCTTACAGCACACAAGGAGACCATTTGTCCTGTGCCGGCTCTTTGAAAGAGCTCTCCAATTAGTCCCACTGTCCCCCTGCTCTTTCCCCATTGCATTCGGCTCAGCCTCGATTTTTCGTCCTTCTGCTTTGGTGAAGCAGCCTGGGATGTTTTTCTACCTTAAAGGCAAGTTGTTGTTGTAAAGGAGATGGTGACCCAAGGGTCCGCTGGCATGGACTTGCCCGGAAACTCTTTCTTCCCCTGGTGCATTAATGACGGTATGGACCAGGAGGTCCCAGGTTCAATCCCGAGTCAGTGCTGAGCTTCCTGTTTTCAGCTGGGGCAAAGTGAAGGTCTTACAATTGGCCTCAGTATTACCAAGCTGGAGAATAAATCAACTTGAGTTTAAGAATGATGCCAAAGATGAGGGACTATAGTTATGAGGAGAGACTTCAGATTCTAAGGCTATTTCCAGAGCAGTGATTTTTCAGTACAGGTTTTTACATTTATAAAGGGTTTTGATACACAGTGGGCTACATAGCACTTTCTTTTGATCAACTTTATCTCTGAATCACGCTGAGGTTTCCTCTGGACCTGCTCGGATTCCTTCTTTAGGTCAACTGGCCTCGTCCCTACCTACCTCCTTCAGTAGATTGTATTTCCCCAACTGACCTCCAACCCGTGAGTTTTGTATTCTCCCACGACAGGAGGTTTCTTAGATTTTCCCATGACTTTCCTGTCCAGGGATTGGCCAGTAGAACTGTCAATTATACTGGCGACCTCTGTCCCAAGAGTGAATTTCTACCAGACAACCCTATGCTGGGAATGCAAGAGCAGAGTTTCTCTCACTATCTCATGTATGAGTGCCCACAGGAAGAGTCCAAAACCAGATAACGGGCTCCTTATTGTCCCAGATTGTCATTGTTTTCAGTTTTAATGACAGGCTCATTAATATACAACAACAACTTGTATTTATATAGCGCCTTTAGCGTAGTATAACGTTCGCAGGAGCGTTATACAACAAAATTTGACACTGAGCCACATAAGGTGAAATTAGGGCAGATGACTAAAAGCTTGGTCAAAGAGATAGGTTCTAAGGAGCAGTAGGCCAGAGTTGGAAGACTGAAGGGTGCAGATTGGGACACAGGGCTGGAGAGGTTGGCTGGTATAAGACCATGGAGGAATTTGTAAACAAGAATGAGTTTTTCGAATTGAATGCATTGAGGGGGTGGGGGGGAGAGAGGCAGCCAGTGGAAGTCAGCAAGAGCAGGGCAATGGTCGAATGGAACTTTGTAACGCGGAATAACGGGATCATTGCCCCCGCCACCGCATGCATTTCCAGAATTTTCTGTTTCAAATCTGCAGAGTTTGCGGAGTTTATTACTTCTGATGTTGTTGGACGGTTCATTTTAAAAACCAACCCTGTAAAATAAGCATTGAGGTTTTCCTGATGTTAGGAGTGAGCACACAACCCAGGGAGCGTGAGTCCAGGATTGTGGTGCAGGAATCCTTGCTTTAAGAAACATTGCGGCCTGGTGATGGAGTCAAGACCATGTGCAGAAGCCTGAGTGTGGTGTAGACAGACTCTGCGGGCAGTGCAACACAGCGCTGCGGAATAAACACTCTGCAGGTCTCTGTGGCGCAATTGGTTAGCGCGTTCGGCTGTTAACCGAAAGGTTGGTGGTTCGAGCCCACCCAGGGACACGGATTTTTTGAAATGTATTAAAGGTATCCGCCGAAATAGCTCAGTTGGGAGAGCGTCAGACTGAAGGTCCCTGGTTCAATCCCGGGTTTCGGCAGATGGATTTTTTTCTTCTCTTGCAGTATTTTACACAATTTTACGAGTCTAAGATTAAGGAGAAACAGGCGAGAGAAAGTTGTTAAAAACAAAGTCACAACTTTGCAAATTTATTAAGGAAGTCATGCACTGAAAAAACATGCAACAGAAAGCTTGAACTGCATAAAACACGAGTTAGGCCGCAGCTGGAATACTGTGTGCAGTTCTGGTCACTACATTACAGGAAGGATGTGATCGCACTAGCGGGGGTGCAGAGGAGATTTGCGAGGATGTTGCCTGGGCTGGGGAATTTTAGCTATGAGGAAAGATTGGATCGGCTGGGGTTGTTTTCTTTGGGACAGAGGAGGCTGAGGGGAGACCTAATTGAGGTGTATAAAATTTTGAGGTTGTCTAGATAGGAAGGACCTATTTCCCTTAGCAGAAGGGTCAATAACCAGGGGGCATAGATTTAAAGTAATTGGTTGGAGATTGAGAAGGGATTTGAGGAGAAATCTTTTCAACATGAGGGTGAGTGGGGGTCTGGAACTCAATGCTTGAAAGGGTGGTAGAGGTAGAAATCCTAATCACATTGAAAAGTACTAGAATATGCACTTGAATGCCATAACCTACAGGGCTCCAGACAAATTGCTGGAATGTGGGATTAGACTGGATAGCTCTTTGTCGGCCATCACGGACAAGATGGGCCGAATGGCCTCCTTCTGTGCTGTAAATTTCTATGATTCTATGAAACAGATGAAAGCAAAAAAAGCCACGTAAAAGAAAGGCAAAAAAATTAACACGAAAACATCACCCTATGATATACCTTATTTTGTCTGCTCCTTATATCGGCTGAAATAGCTCAGTTGGGAGAGCGTTAGACTGAAGATCTAAAGGTCCCTGGTTCAATCCAGGGTTTTGGCAGTGGAGGTGGCCCTTCTTTTGTGTCCCATTATCACCTCCCTTTGCCTTGCACCATCATCCCTTTTTCTGGCTTAATCACTCCTGCACTCCACTCTATCCTTTAGTCTTCCTTACTGTCTCTATCCCTTTTTCATTCTTAGATAATAAACAATTGTTAAAACATTAAGAGGCAAAGTTCAGGAAAGCTGCAAGAAAGAGAAAACTTGTGACTTTGCTGTTGCAAGCTTTCTCTTGCATCTTTTTTCAGTGAATCATAGTGTTGTAGGGGCTAATCGGAGCCTTAAGCGGACCAACCGTGAAGGAGAGTCGACGCGTTACCCGACTTAGCCCGACTGAGCAATAAAACTCAAACACCAATTTACACTGTTAAATGTGGGAGTACACTTTATTCAGAGCGCTCTGGGAGAGCAGTGATGCACCCGCGTGCAGTCACCGACCTCTCAGATAAGTCACTCCGGGGCACAGTATTTTATACATCCATCATTGATCACATCGTGCTCACATGAGCGCGTGATAGTTATTAGACTCCAATCAATTTTATGTATACAATTGTTAAGCATGGTAAATAAATTCAATTAACGTCAGGGTACAATTGATGTGATCAGCCTCGTCTATGTGACAGTGTTATCTCGAGCCCTGTATGTTGTAACGTTGTCTGACAAGGCAGACTGCCAACCCATTGCAGCATGTTAAAGTCCTGTGTCAGCGAATTTAAAGTTCATTACCTGGATGAGTTTTTCTTCTCCGACATTTCTTTAATAATTTTCTTCTCCAACACTCCCTTCTGTTGGTCCGGGGGCACGACCTTCTTGCTCCCAGGAAACCACTGCTCCGTGCCTCTTCACGGGGTCGACGCTACAGCCACTGGCTCATCTCTTGAGGGCTGGCTACCCCGGCGACGGTGTCAGTGTTTCCTCCCTGGGCTGGAGATCGGTGTATCCTTCCTTTTCTTTGTCTTTGAGCAACGGCTCCTCTTCCTGTACGGCGCTGACTGACATTAGTTGGGTTGTGGCAATCTTACAACATGTCTTTAACAAGGTTATCAAGCAACATACAGCGACACATATCATCACTATCACAACCATTACGTGCATAATCCAGGGGCCCCATTCTGTTAGCCCCAACCATTCTAGCCATGACTGTGTCGGTTCCCGGTGTAATTTCTTAATCTCTTCCTTCATGTGATTTACCAAGTTGGTGATGTTTTCCGAACTATCAGGGATGTAAGTACAACACTCTTGCCCGATCACCGCGCAAGTGCCTCCTTCCTTTGCAAGCAGGTAGTCCAGTGCCATCCTGTTTTGCATGGCCACTGTCCTGAGGGCTACCATTTCTGCGTTTATTTCTGCAAGGGCTTCTGTGGTGTCGTTGGCTACATTCTCGAGAATTTGGGCATTGTTAATGATTTCCCGTGCTAATTTACCCACCCTCCCAGTGGGGGAAGGCGACGGCGAAGAATCGCTCAGTCTCCGTAATTCCTCGCCTGGTTCGATAACAATGGTGCTCCGTGAGGGATTTGAGATGGTATACATAAGGCATGACGTATCCCAGGTAACATGACCCGGTCCAATCTCTGGGCAGCCATGGGTACGCCTTGTTCCCGCATATAAAATATGTTCCATTGTAGGCCGTCATATCCATGTTTGCCCGAAAGATAGTGAAACCCATCTGACTATCTGTGGCCCGTCGGGTCCCATTCCACGGTTGGTTACTCGTTAAGTTTAGCAGACCAGTGGTATTGAACCACCAGCTTTCAAATGCCGTGTTCCCCATCTCATATGTCACAAAGGTTTGGGTGCAATTACTATTTCCTGCCTCTAGGTTCACCTTCACCCCTCTACTTACACTCCTTGTCCAACATATTTCCCCGACGGGTCTTCCGACCCCGGTTGTGTTTGTTAGGGCGAAGAAGGGTGGATCTTTACTAGAGTTGTACTTGGGTTTGTAACATCCCTTAAATCGTTCCAATGGGTACCCTCCACCTCGGAACTCCTCCCTCGTGACGTCATGATAGCTGTTCTGGTCATTAAGCGCAAATTCTGCTAGTTCCGTGAGATTCAGGGGTATGGGCCGCAGTGGTATCCCACCCTTACTATGGATCGGAATATGGCTGCACACCCAACAGCTACTTTGCCCTGTCTCCTTTACGTATTCATACGACCTATATACAAAGGTATCCACCTGGAGCTCTCTTCGCTTACGGGAGCCCCTTTCCATTCCCGAAACAATGCATGTTAACGCTATTAAACGCAGTGGTATCCCCATTTTTACTTGGAAGCAGGCACTGTCTATCACCGCGTCGTTGCCGCTTCTGGTAGCACTCTTGTATTAACATACAAACATAAAAACACAGTAGTACACCAAATGCAATAAGCCAAAGCACGAATGCAAACAGGTAAGGTAATTGGACATTTACGGGTCACTTGATCTGTAGGTAAAAGAAACACAAAGAAGCGCCCATTAGTTCATCTTTTCTCCATACATTTTTAATTGTGTCCAATGTTTCCAGACTCCCTTCCCCCTTATGTCCAGACAGGCACAGGTATCACCACTAATTATAATTTCGTAGGGTCCGCTCCATTTTGGGGCGAAGCCTGGTTTGTCAGGCAGGACCTTCAGCATCACTTTGCTGCCCGCTGACGGCACGGAGGGTGTCATGACCCCCTCCTGTGCCTGATCCTGAAGTTCCCGATTGTCTCGTACGGCTTGGCTCATCCCCTTCAGTTGGGTGCTAAGCTCTAAGACATAACGCCGTAGTCTGTCCTTTAAGGGGCCCACATCAGCCCCACCTGTTATGATGCCTTCTGGTAATTGCATCGCCCTTCCTGTCATTAGTTCATAAGGGGTCAGGCCTGTCGTACGATTCGTGGTGGCTCGTAACTTCATTAGGATAAGGGGTAAAACCTCAACCCATGTTTTCCCAGATTCCTGTATTGCTTTTGCTAAAGCGTTTTTGAGTGTTCGATTCATTCTTTCAACCATTCCCGAGCTCTGGGGGTGGTAAGGGATATGGAACTTCTGTTTAATCCCCATCAGCTGACAAATATTCTTTACTACACTGCCTGTAAAGTGCGTTCCTTGGTCAGAGTCGATTTGCAAGGGCACTCCCCACCGCGGGATTACTTCCTCGGCCAGGATTCTGGCTACCGTTAAGGCCGTGCAATTCCACGTTGGGAAAGCTTCTACCCACCTTGTGAACTGGTCAATTATCACAAGGCAGTATATTTTTCCGTGGGACTGGGGAAGTGGTCCCGTAAAATCAATTTGTATGTGCTCCCAAGGACCTCGGGGTCTTGGCTGGTGGCCCATTCTAATTTTAATAGGCCGGCCAGGATTATGCTGAGCACAAGTGATACATCGCTGACAGTGCCTCGCGATGTCTCTTCCCATCCCCTTCCACCACCAATCCTTACTTATTAAGGAGCTCATTGCCTCTCTCCCTGTATGTGAAATACCGTGATGTATCTCTAGCAGAGTCTGTTGTATGCACTCCGGTGCTCCTACTTTACCTTCTTTTCGCCAGACTCGATCGGATCCTACTCCAGCTCCATTTCTTACCCATGTTTCCTTTTCCGTGTCCGATGCTTCGTCTTGGACTTCCCAGATCTTTATTTCGTTCTCTGGGTTGTCTACGCTGCCCACCGGTACTTCGTTTATCTCCTCCTGTTCTAGAGCTGCCTGTGCTGCCCAATCAGCCGCCTGGTTCCCCTGGTGGCTGTCCCAGTCTGGGCTTGTCTTGTCTGGTTCTTTCTGATGGGCCTTAATTTTGATAACTGCCACCTGTTTAGGTCTTTTGCTTGCTTCTAGCAAGGCCTCTATTCGTCCCTGATGTTTGATGGGGTTACCTTTACCTCCTGTGGTTATATACCCTCTACGTCCCCATGCTGTCATGTAGTCATGCACTACCCCGAAGGCATACCGGCTATCTGTGTATATATTGACTACCTGGTTCTTTGCTTCATTCAATGCTTGAGTCAACGCGACCAACTCTGCTACTTGGGCTGATAAGCTACCGTCTAACCGTCCAGATTTAACTACTTCCATCTTACTATTAACTACTGCCCACCCGGTTCGGGGTTGTCCATTAATATATTTACAGGATCCATCTACATAGAATGTTTCCTCCACTTCCTCTAGAGGGGTGTCTTTGATAATCTCTTCTCCAATGTCCTCGTCTATTTTTTTTTACAACTGTGTGGGGCTCCTGTTCCCAGGATCCCCTCAGCTGGGTTCTCCCCTATGTTTCCTTTTACGGGGGCCGCTGACTGTCACTGTGTCTCTTTCCACTGTTGATATTGTCTCTTTTCTTCGGGGGTCATGGTGACGTGGGTCGTCTCAGGTCTGCCATGTTTACTGAAACAAGTGGCCTCAGTATGGCCCTTCTTATTACAGTAAGTACATGTCTTCTTAGCCTTACAATCTCTAATAAAATGTCCAGGCTTCCCGCAACCATGACATGCCCCCTTGGGTCCCGCTGCCTGTTTTACTGCACTTACACTTTCCTGTTTAACCTTGACCGTACCTTCCTCTTTGGCCTTTAACCCGTCTACCCCACAAGCCCACTCTACTAGGTCGTCGTAATTCCTGGTTGTTACTACGCCCATCTTGATGATAGCCTGGTGTGCGGGAGACAAGCCATCTTTAAAGGCCTGAATGAAAGCGGGGTCAGTTCTTGCCGGCCCTGGTTGGCCTGATGACTCTCCATAAACAATAAACAGCCTTTCTCCATATTCGGAGGCCCCCTCGCCCTTTTGCTGCTTACAGGACGTTATCTTACTCCAATTAGTCGGGGCCTCTCCTAACACCCGCTGGATTTCTGTTTTAAACCGATTAAAGGGAGCCTGTTGTCGGTCTATTGTATCTGCCAATGGACATTGTTCAGTCCATCGACCGGTCTTATAATCCGTATTGGCCTGATTGGGGGTGGTCTGCGTGAGGCGCCATCGGTCGACCGGACATGCTGCCCGGACCAACTGATGAACGTCACGCAGGTGGAGGCTGTGTCCCAGCCAAACCATATCTAGGTTTGCCCAGAACTTGGTGTTGGCACTTCGTGTTTGTAAGTTCCCCAGGTCTTTCAAAATCTGTTGCCTTTCTCCCGGGGTAAAAGGCTGAAAATCTGCCCTTGCCCCGGCGGCACCAGGCTGGCCCCTCATTCTAACGGGGGCCGCAAAATATTCTTCTGTTGTATCTCCGACTGTTTCTTCAGTTGGGGCTGTTGGTCCGGAAAGTCCGTACGGGGGGAGTGGATCTGTGTTACACCCCGTCCACCTTCCGGGACACATTCTACTTTGTTCTTGATTTATTCCCTCTAGTATTTCTACCTTCTTTTTTAAATCTGCTATTTCTCTGTTTTTGGCCTTATCAGTCTCTCGGACCTTATCTACTTGCTCGATTAGTCCCGCCAATTGGTGTACCAAAAGAACTCCCGTTTTCTTGGTTTTCTCCCTTTTTTGCTTACGTACCCACTCTCGTTGTGACTCTAATGACTGGCTAACATCCCAGCCATCTTTCTGCATTCTGTCTATCAGCGAACGTCTATCTGTCATGTAACTATTAATAAGGGACCCTGGGGGCCCCATCTTAACGTCCTTACCTGACATCGCCCGTCCGCTCTCCGATCACACTCTCCAGTAAACACTCACTGCCTCTCTTCACTCTCCCGTCCTTCTGGACTCGCGAACTCGTTTACCGACGTGTCTAGTTGCCTGGAGTTCCGGATCTCGCAAGCACCGCCCGCAGACTTTATCACAGGTTTTACTCTGTACCTTTAACCTACGGCCCAAAAATTTGACATTGTAATGCAGAATACTCACAACGATTCCCCCTCTGCCTTCCGAGAATACCCGGACCAAAAACCCCTATAAAGTGTACTCTCGCAAATCCCCTCAGATTCTTTCGGTTACTCGAGCCCGTTAACACTTGATCAGGGTGTCAGTACTCAGTAACCCTGCTCGCAGCGCCAATTGTTGTAGGGGCTAATCGGAGCCTTAAGCGGACCAACCGTGAAGGAGAGTCGACGCGTTACCCGACTTAGCCCGACTGAGCAATAAAACTCAAACACCAATTCACACGGTTAAATGCGGGAGTACACTTTATTCAGAGCGCTCTGGGAGAGCAGTGATGCACCCGCGTGCAGTCACCGACCTCTCAGATAAGTCACTCCGGGGCACAGTATTTTATACATCCATCATTGATCACATCGTGCTCACATGAGCGCGTGATAGTTATTAGAATCCAATCAATTTTATGTATACAATTGTTAAGCATGGTAAATAAATTCAATTAACGTCAGAGTACAGTTGATGTGATCAGCCTCGTCTATGTGACAGTGTTATCTCGAGCCCTGTATGTTGTAACGTTGTCTGACAAGGCAGACTGCCAACCCATTGCAGCATGTTAAAGTCCTGTGTCAGCGAATTTAAAGTTCATTACCTGGATGAGTTTTTCTTCTCCGACATTTCTTTAATAATTTTCTTCTTCATAGAAATTTACAGCACAGAAGGAGGCCATTCGGCCCATCTTGTCAGTGCCGGCCAACAAAGAGCTATCCAGCCTAATCCCACTTTCCAGCACTTGGTCTGTAGCCCTGTAGGTTGCGACACTTCAAGTGCATATCCAAGTACTTTTTAAATGTGATGAGGGTTTCTGCCTCTCCCACCCTTTCAGGCAGTGAGTTCCAGACCCCCACCACCCCCTGGGTGAAAACATTTCTCTTCAAATCCCCTCTAAACCTCCGACCAATTACTTTAAATCTATGCCTCCTGGCTATTGACCCTTCTGCTAAGGGAAATAGGTCCTTCCTATCCACTTTATCTAGGCCCCTCATAATTTTGTACACCTCAATTAGGTCTCCCCTCAGCCTCCTCTGTTCCAAAGAAAACAACCCCAGCCTATCCAATCTTTCCTCATAGCTAAAATTCCCCAGCCCAGGCAACATCCTCGTAAATCTCCTCTGCACCCACTCTAGTGCGATCACATCCTTTCTGTAACGTGGTGAGCAGAACTGCACGCACTATTCTAGCTGCGGCCTAACTAGTGTTTTATACAGTTCAAGCATAACCTCCTGCTCTTATATTCTATGCCTCAGCTAATAAAGGCAAGTATCCCGTATGCCTTCTTAACCACCTTATCTAGCTGTCCTGCTACCTTCAGAGATCTGTGGACATGCACTCCAAGGTCACTCTGATCTTCTGCACTTCTCGGTGTCCTACCATTTATAGTGTATTCCCTTGCCTTGTTAGCCCTCCACAAATGCATTACCTCACACTTCTCCAGATTGAATTCCATTTGCCACTGTTCTTCCCACCTGACCAGTCCATTGATATTACATAGAATACATAGAATACATAGAACAGTACAGCACAGTACAGGCCCTTCGGCCCTCGATGTTGTGCCGAGCATTGTCCGAGACCAAGATCAAGCTATCACACTCCCTATCACTCTGGTGTGCTCCATGTGCATATCCAATAACCGCTTGAAAGTTCCTAAAGTGTCGGACTCCACTATCACAGCAGGCAGTCCATTCCACACCCCAACCACTCTCTGAGTAAAGAATCTACCTCGGACATCCCTTCTATATCTCCCCCCATGCACCTTATAGTTATGCCCCCTTGTAACAGCTGCCTCTACCCGAGGAAATAGTCTCTGAACATCCACTCTATCTATCCCCCTCATCATCTTATAAACCTCTATTAAGTCGCCTCTCATCCTCCTCCGCTCTAAAGAGAAAAGCCCCAACTCCCTCAATCTTTCCTCATAAGACCTCCCCCCCAAACCAGGCAGCATCCTGGTAAATCTCCTTTGCACTCTTTCCAATGCTTCCACGTCCTTCCTATTGTGAGGTGACCAGAACTGCACACAATATTCCAAATGTGGTCTCACCAAGGTCCTGTACAGTTGCAGCATAACCTCACGGTTCTTAAACTCAAACCCTCTGTTAATAAACGCCAACACACCATAGGCCTTCTTTACTGCTCTATCCACTTGAGTGGCAACCTTCAGAGATCTGTGGATATGAACCCCCAGATCCCTCTGCTCCTCCACGTTCCTCAGAACCCTGCCGTTGACCCTGTAATCCTTATTCAAATTTGCCATACCAAAATGAATCACCTCGCACTTATAAGGGTTAAATTCCATCTGCCATTTTTCGGCCCAGCTCTGCATCCTATCAATGTCTCTTTGCAGCCTACAACTGCCCTCCACCTCATCCACTACTCCACCAATCTTGGTGTCATCAGCAAATTTACTGATCCACCCTTCAGTCCCCTCCTCCAAGTCATTGATAAAAATCACAAACAGCAGAGGACCCAGCACCGACCCCTGTGGCACACCGCTGGTAACTGGTCTCCAGTCCAAAAATGTTCCATCCACCACCACCCTCTGCCTTCTATGAGATAGCCAGTTACTTATCCAATCGGCCAAATTTCCCTCTATCCCACAACTCCTTACTTTCTTCATGAGACGACCATGGGGAACCTTATCAAACGCCTTACTAAAATCCATGTATACGACATCAACTGCTCTACCTTCATCTACACACTTAGTTACCTCCTCAAAGAATTCAATCAAATTTGTTAGGCAAGACTTACCCTTCACGAATCCGTGTTGACTATCCCTGATTAAGTTGCCCCTTTCCAAATGGTCATAAATCCTATCCCTCAGGACCTTTTCCATTATCTTACCAACCACCGAAGTAAGACTAACCGGCCTATAATTACCAGGGTCATTCCTATTTCCTTTCTTGAAGAGGGGAACAACATTCGCCACTCTCCAGTCCTCTGGCACCATCCCCGTGGACAGTGAGGACCGAAAGATCAAAGCCAGAGGCTCTGCAATCTCCTCCCTTGCCTCCCAAAGAATCCTAGGATATATCCCATCTGGCCCAGGGGACTTATCGACCCTTATCGATATCTTCCTGTAGTCTGCAGCTTTCTTCTTCATTATCAACCACACGGCTAATTTTTGTATCATCTGCAAACTTCTTAATCATACTTCCTACATTCAAGTCCAAATCATTGATATATACCACAAAAAGCAAAGGACCCAGTACTGAGACCTGCGGAACCCCACTGGAAACAGCCTTCCAATCTCAAAAGCACCCTTTGACCATTACCCTTTGTTTCCTGCCTCTGAGCCAATTTTGGATCCACTTTGCCTTGGATCCCATGGGCTTTTACTTTCATGACCAGTCTGCCAAGCGGGACTTTATCAAAAGCCTTGCTAAAATCCATATAGACTACATCAAACGCACTACCCTCATCGACCCTCCTTGTTACCTCATCAAAAAATTCAATGAAGTTAGTCAGACACGACCTTCCGTTGACAAATTCATGCTGACTGTCCCTGATTAATCCGTGTCTTTCCAAATGAAGATTTATCCTGTCCCTCAAAATGTTTTCAAATAATTATCCCACTGTGGCGGATCGCCACCTAAAACAGGCATAATCCACTCTTCCGTCTGTGGACAAATTTCCAGCACCTTCCCCTTTAAGGCACATTACCTTTAAGGCAGAAGGGGGCGGGGCCTCAGGTTTTACCCAGAGAATTCTGGGAGTTTTTCCAGAGAATTCTGGGAGCAGCTTTCTCAGCCAGTTTGTGTGCCATGCAGTGAATAAAAGTTTCTTGTTTTCCACATATGAATTCAGCCTCCATTCGCGGCAGCCTCAACACCACCACCGAGGTTAGGCTGACTGGCCTGCAATTAACAGTCTATCGCTTTCTCACTTTTTAAACAACATTGCACCCCCACCCCCCCATGCATTTCCACCAATTTCTGTTTCAAATCTGCAGAGTTTGCGGGATTTATTACTTCTGATGTTGTTGGGCAATGCATTTTAAAAACCAACCCTGTAAAATAAGTATTGAGGTTTTCCTGATGTTAGGAGTGAGCACACAACCCAGGGGGCGTGTGTCCAGGATTGTGGTGCAGGGATCCTTGCTTTAAGAAACATTGCGGCCTGGTGATGGAGTCAAGACCATGTGCAGAAGCCTGAGTGTGGTGTAGACAGACTCTGCGGGCAGTGCAACACAGCGCTGCGGAATAGCTATCCCACAGGTCTCTGTGGCGCAATTGTTTAGCGTGTTCGGCTGTTAATGGAAAGGTTGGTGGTTCGAGCCCACCCAGGGACGCCGATTTTATTAAATGTATCAGAAGAATCTGCCAAAATTGTTCAGTTGGGAGCGCGTGAGATTGAAGATCTAAAGGTTCCTGGTTCAATCCCGGGATTCAGCTGATGTTTTTCTTGCTTCTCTTGCAGTATTTTTATTCAAATTTACGAGTCCAGATTAAGGAGAAACAGACAAGAGAAGGTTTGTTAAAAACAAAGTCCCAAGTTTTCACATTTATTAAGGAAGTCATGCACTGAAAAAACATGCAACAGAAAGCTTGTAACAGCAAAGTCACAAGTTTTCTCTTTCTTGCAGCTTTCCTTAACTTTGCCTCTTAATGTTTGAATAATTATTGATTATTATCTAAGAATGAAAAAGGGATGGAGACAGTCAGGAACCCAAAGGGATAAAGTGGAGTGCAGGAGTGATTAAGCCAGAAAAAGTGATGATACTGCAAGGCAAAGGGAGGTGATAATGGGACACAAAAATAGGACCACCTCCACTGCCGAAACCCGGGACCTTTAGATCTTCAGTCTAACACTCACCCAACTGAGCTATTTCGGCTGGCATGCATGATAACTAAAATAAGGTATGTCATAGAGTGAACTTTTCTTGTTATATTTTGCCTCTCTTTTACTTGGCTTTATTTGCTTTCATCTGTTTCTCTCTCCACAGATGAGGCCTCACTTGCTGCTTGTTTCCAGCATTCTCATAGAATCTTACAGCACACAAGGAGACCATTTGGCCTGTGCCGGCTCTTTGAAAGAGCTCTCCAATTAGTCCCACTGCCCCCCTGCTCTTTCCCCATTGCATTCGGCTCAGCCTCGATTTTTCGTCCTTATGCTTTGGTGAAGCAGCCTGGGATGTTTTTCTACCTTAAAGGCAAGTTGTTGTTGTAAAGGAGATGGTGACCCAAGGGTCCGCTGGCATGGACTTGCCCGGAAACCTTTCTTCCCCTGGTGCATTAATGACAGTATGGACCAGGAGGTCCCAGGTTCAATCCCGAGTCAGTGCTGAGCTTGCTGTTTTCAGCTGGGGCAAAGTGAAGGTCTTACAATTGGCCTCAGTATTACCAAGCTGGAGAATAAATCAACTTGAGTTCAAGAATGATGTCAAAGATGAGGGACTATAGTTATGAGGAGAGACTTCAGACTCTAAGGCTATTTCCAGAGCAGTGATTTTTCAATAGAGGTTTTTACATTTATAAAGGGTTTTGATACACAGTGGGCTACGTAGCACTTTCTTTTGATCAACTTTATCTCTGAATCACGCTGAGGTTTCCTCTGGACCTGCTCGGATTCCTTCTTTAGGTCAACTGGCCTCGTCCCTACCTACCTCCTTCAGTAGATTGTATTTCCCCAACTGACCTCCAACCCGTGAGTTTTGTATTCTCCCACGACAGGAGGTTTCTTAGATTTTCCCATGACTTTCCTGTCCAGGGATTGGCCAGTAGATCTGTCAATTATACTGGCGACCTCTGTCCCAAGAGTGAATTTCTACCAGACAACCCTATGCTGGGAATGCAAGAGCAGAGTTTCTCTCACTATCTCATGTATGAGTGCCCACAGGAAGACTCCAAAACTAGATAACGGGCTCCTTATTGTCCCAGATTGTCATTGTTTTCAGTTTCAATGACAGGCTCATTAATATACAACAACAACTTGTATTTATATAGCGCCTTTAGCGTAGTATAATGTTCACAGGAGCGTTATACAACAAAATTTGACACCGAGCCACATAAGGTGAAATTAGGGCAGATGACTAAAAGCTTGGTCAAAGAGATAGGTTCTAAGGAGCAGTAGGCCAGAGTTGGAAGACCGAAGGGTACAGATTGGGACACAGGGCTGGAGAGGTTGGCTGGTATAAGGCCATGGAGGGATTTGTAAACAAGAATGAGTTTTTCGAATTGAATGCATTGAGGGGGTGGGGGGAGAGAGGCAGCCAGTGGAAGTCAGCAAGAGCAGGGCAATGGTCGAATGGAACTTTGTAACGCGGAATAACGGGATCATTGCCCCCGCCACCGCATGCATTTCCACCATTTTCTGTTTCAAATCTGTAGAGTTTGCGGAGTTTATTACTTCTGATGATGTTGGACGGTTAATTTTAAAAACCAACCCTGTAAAATAAGCATTGAGGTTTTCCTGATGTTAGGAGTGAGCACTCAACCCAGGGGGCGTGTGTCCAGGATTGTGGTGCAGGGATCCTTGCTTTAAGAAACATTGCGGCCTGGTGATGGAGTCAAGACCATGTGCAGAAGCCTGAGTGTAGTGTAGACAGACTCTGCGGGCAGTGCAACACAGCGCTGCGGAACAGCTGCTCTGCAGGTCTCTGTGGCGCAATTGGTTAGCGCGTTCGGCTGTTAACCGAAAGGTTGGTGGTTCAAGCCCACCCAGGGACGCAGGTTTTATGAAATGTATTAAAGGTATCCGCCGAGATTGCTCAGTTGGGAGAGCATTCGACTGAAGGTCCCGGGTTTCGGCAGATGGTTTTTTCTTCTCTTGCAGTATTTTACACAATTTTACGAGTCTAAGATTAAGGAGAAACAGGCAAGAGAAAGTTGTTAAAAACAAAGTCACAAGTTTGCAAATTTATTAAGGAAGTCATGCACTGAAAAAACATGCAACAGAAAGCTTGAACTGCATAAAACACGAGTTAGGCCGCAGCTAGAATACTGTGTGCAGTTCTGGTCACCACATTACAGGAAAGATGTGATCGCACCAGAGAGGGTGCAGAGTAGATTTATGAGGACGTTGCCTTGGCTGGGGAATTTTAGCTATGAGGAAAGATTGGAAAGGCTGGGGTTGTTTTCTTTGGAATAGAGGAGGCTGAGGGGAGACCTAATTGAGGTGTATAAAATTATGAGGTTGCCTAGATAGGAAGGACCTATTTCCCTTAGCAGAAGGGTCAATAACCAGGGGGCATAGATTTAAAGTAATTGGTTGGAGATTTAGAAGGGATTTGAGGAGAAATCTTTTCAACATGAGGGTGAGTGGGGGTCTGGAACTCAATGCTTGAAAGGGTGGTAGAAGTAGAAATCCTAATCACATTGAAAAGTACTTGAATATGCACTTGAATGCCATAACATAGAAACATAGAAGATAGGAGCAGGAGTAGGCCATTCGGCCCCTCGAGCCTGCTCCGCCATTCGATGAGATCATGGCTGATCATCTAAACTCAGTACCCTGTACCTGCCTTCTCCCCATATCCCTTGATACCTTTAGCTTTAAGAAATATATCTAACTCATCCTTGAATATATTTAATGACTTCGCCTCAACTACCTTCTGTGGTAGAGAATTCCACAGGTTCACCACGCTCTGGGTGAAGAAATTCTTCCTCATTTCTGTCCTAAATGGTTTACCCGTTATCTGTAGATTATGACCCCTGGTTCTGGACTCTCCGACCATCGGGAACATTCTTCCTGCATCTAGTTTGTCCAGACCTGTCAGAATTTTATATGTTTCGATGAGATCCCCTCTCATTCTTCTATACTCCAGTGAGTATAAGCCCAATCGACCCAATCTCTCCTCATATGTCATTCCTGCCATCCCAGGTATCAGCCTTGTGAATCTTCGCTGAACTCCTTCCATGGCAAGAACATCCTTCCTCAGATAAGGTGACCAAAACTGCACACAGTACTCAAGGTGTGGTCTCACCAAGGCCCTGTACAACTGCAGCAGGACATCCCTGTTCCTATACTCAAACCCTTTCGCTATGAAGGCCAACATACCATTTGCCTTCTTCACCACCTGCTGCACCTGCATGCTTACTTTCAGCGACTGGTGCACAAGGACACCCAGGTCTCGTTGCACTTCCCCTTCTCTCAATCTATTGCCATTCAGATAATAGTCTGCCTTTCTGTTTTTGACACCAAAGTGGATAACCTCGCACTTATCCACGTTATATTGCATCTGCCACGCTTCTGCCCACTCACCCAACCTGTCCAGATCATCCTGGAGTTTCTCGCTATCCTCCTCGCTGCACACACTCCCACCCAGCTTTGTGTCATCTGCAAACTTGGAGATATTACATTTAATTCCCTTATCTAGATCATTAATGTATATTGTGAATAGCTGGGGTCCAAGGACCGATCCCTGTGGTACCCCACTAGTCACTGCTTGCCACTCGGAAAAAGACCCATTAATTCCTACTCTCTGCTTTCTGTCCGCCAACCAGTTCTCTATCCAAGTCAATACCTTGCCCCCAATCCCATGTGCCTTAACTTTACCCGCTAATCTCTTATGTGGGACCTTATCGAAAGCCTTTTGAAAGTCCAAATACACCACATCTACTGGTTCTCCCTTATCTATTTTCCCAGTTACATCCTCAAAAAATTCCAGTAGATTAGTCAAGCACGATTTACCTTTTGTAAATCCATGTTGACTTTGTCCGATCCTGTCACTGTTTTTCAAATGCTCAGCTATTACATCCTTTATAATGGACTCTAGCATTTTCCCCACTACCGATGTCAGGCTTACCGGTCTGTAATTCCCCGCTTTCTCTCTACCACCCTTTTTGAATAGTGGCGTAACATTAGCTACCCTCCAATCCATGGGTACAGTTCCAGATTCCATCGAATGTTGGAAGATGATCAGCAATGCATCTACTATTTCTAGGGCCACTTCCTTAAGTACCCTAGGATGTAGATTATCAGGCCCTGGGGATTTATCGGCCTTCAATACCGTCAATTTCCCTAACACCATTTCCCTGCAAATACTGATTTCTTTCAGTTCCTCCCTTTCATCAGACCGTATGTTCTCCAACATCTCTGGGAGGTTATTTGTGTCCTCCTTTGTGAAGACAGAACCAAAATATGCATTTAATTGGGCTGCCATTTCTTTGTTCCCCATTATAACTTCCCCCGCTTCTGACTGCAAGGGACCTACACTTGATTTCACTAATCTTTTTCTCTTCACATATCTATAAAAGCTCTTACAGTCAGTTTTTATGTTCCCAGCAAGCTTACTTTCATATTCTATTTTCCCCTTCTTAATTAATCCCTTTGTCCTCCTTTGTTGAATCCTAAACTGCTCCCAATCCTCAGGGCTACCGCTTTTTCTGGCCAATTTATATGCCCTCTCCTTGGATCTTATGCTATCCCTAATTTCCCTTGTTAGCCACGGTTAAGTCACCCTTTTTGTTTTATTCTTATGCCACACTGGGATGTACAAATTCTGTAGTTCATCCATGCAGTCTTTGAATGTTTGCCATTGCCTATCCACCGTCAACCCCTTGAGTGACATTCCCCAATCAATCCTACCCAATTCGCGCCTCATACCATCGTAGTTTCCTTTATTTAAATTCAGGACCCTAGTCTCTGATTCAACTACTTCACTCTCCATCCTAATGAAGAATTCTATCATATTATGATCACTCTGACCCAAGGGGCCTCGTACAACAAGATTGCTAATTAATCCTTTCTCGTTGCATAATACCCAGTCTAAGATGGCCTGATCTCTGGTTGGTTCCTCGACATATTGTTCCAGAAACCATCTCGTAAACATTCTAGGAATTCCTCCTCCACAGTATTTTTACTAATTTGGTTAGCCCAATCTATATGTAAATTAAAGTCACCCATGATGACTGCTGTGCCCTTACTGCATGCTTCTCTAATTTCCCTTTTAATGCCGTCCCCAACCTCCGTATTACTGTTTGGAGGTCTATATACCACTCCCACTAACGTTTTCTGCCCCTTGTTATTTCTCAGTTCTACCCATACAGATTCCGCATCATCAGAGCTAATATCCTTCCTTTCAATTGTGTTAATCCCCTCTTTAACCAGCAATGCTACCCCACCTCCCTTTCTTTTTTGCCTATCTTTCCTAAATATTGAATAACCCTGGATGTTGAGTTCCCAGCCTTGGCCGCCCTGGAGCCATGTTTCTGTAATCCCAATCAAATCGTATTCATTTACCTCTATTTGCGCAGCTAATTCATCCACCTTGTTCCGAATGCTCCTTGCATTAAGACACAAAGCCTTCAGGCTTGTTTTTTTAACGCTCTCAGACCTATATAAATTATTATTTACTGTGACCATGTTTGATTTAAACCGTTGAGTTCTTTGCCTTCTACTTTTGTTTTTCTCCTTCCTGTCTTTAGCTTTTATCCTTATTTCCCTTTCCTCTGTCTCCCTGCTCAGGTTCCCAACCCCCTGCCACTTTAGTTTAAACCCTCCCCAACAGCACTAGCAAACACTCCCCCTAGGACATCGGTCCCGGCCCTGCCCAGGTGCAGACCGTCCCGTTTGTACTGGTCCCACCTCCCCCAGAACCGGTTCCAATGTCCAAGGAATTTGAATCCCTCCCCCTTGCACCATTCCACTAGCCACGTATTCATTTGAAATATCCTCCTATTTCTACTCTGACTAGCACGTGGCACTGGTAGCAAACCTGAGATTACTACCTTTGAGGTCCTCTTTTTTAATTTACCTCCTAACCTACAGGGCTCCAGACAAATTGCTGGAATGTGGGATTAGACTGGATAGCTCTTTGTCGGCCATCACGGACAAGATGGGCTGAATGGCCTCCTTCTATGCTGTAAATTTCTATGATTCTATGAAACAGATGAAAGCAAAAAAAGCCACGTAAAAGAAAGGCAAAAAAATTAACACGAAAACATCGCCCTATGACACACCTTATTTTGTCTCCTCTTTATGTCGGTCGAAATAGCTCAGTTGGGAGAGCATTAGACTGAAGATCTTAAAGGTCCCTGGTTCAATCCTGGGTTTTGGCAGTGGAGGTGGCCCTTCTTTTGTGCCCCATTATCACCTCGCTTTGCCTTGCACCATCATCCCTTTTTCTGGCTTAATCACCCCTGCACTCCACTCTATCCTTTAGTCTTCCTTACTGTCTCCATCCCTTTTTCATTCTTAGATAATAAACAATTGTTAAAACATTAAGAGGCAAAGTTCAGGAAAGCTGCAAGAAAGAGAAAACTTGTGACTTTGCTGTTACAAACTTCCTCTTGCATCTTTTTTCAGTGAATCATAGAAATTTACAGCACAGAAGGAGGCCATTCGGCCCATCTTGTCAGTGCCGGCCAACAAAGAGCTATCCAGCCTAATCCCACTGTCCAGCTCTTGGTCCGTAGCCCTGTAGGTTACGGCACTTCAAGTGCATATCCAAGTACTTTTTAAATGTGATGAGGGTTTCTGCCTCTACCACCCTTTCAGGCAGTGAGTTCCAGACCCTCACCACCCTCTGGGTGAAAACATTTCTCTTCAAATCCCCTCTAAACCTCCGACCAATTACTTTAAATCTATGCCTCCTGGCTATTGACCCTTCTGCTAAGGGAAATAGGTCCTTCCTATCCACTTTATCTAGGCCCCTCATAATTTTGTACACCTCAATTAGGTCTCCCCTCAGCCTCCTCTGTTCCAAAGAAAACAACCCCAGCCTATCCAATCTTTCCTCATAGCTAAAATTCCCCAGCCCAGGCAACATCCTCGTAAATCTCCTCTGCACTGTAGAATTCGCAATATTATCGCGATTTTATAAATAAGGAGGAGACACATAGTTTCGTACAAACAGCTTTATTTCAGCAGAATGCTGTCAGGTTTTCAAAGTGGACACAAGCAGCCTGTAAAATGGCCGCCACGCCTCGTGGCAGAACATTCTAGACTTTTCGATAAGCAGACAAGATGGCGTTCCAATAAACATTTGTGCGAGATCGGACAAGACTCAGCACATTTGAGATAAATCACAAGTCATAATGGCCCAAAAATTCATCGCGGTGCGCGAGAGTACGCACTGTGTACTCTCGCGTATTCCCTCTGCAATTGCCGGTTTTCTGCATGCCCTGCGCATGCGCTGAAAACCGGCAATTGCTCTTTTGAAAAGGGGGCCGTTCCTCGGTGCATCGTGTGCGCGCTACAGGCTGCGCGCACGCTGTGCACTTCATGCTTTGGACGCGCAGGTAAGTACTGAAGATTTTAGAAATGTAAAAAGGAGGAGTAAGACCCACTTTTAACAAGGTAAGTAGTGAATTAAGTATTTTTTTCAATTTTTTTTTACAGGTATATCTTTTTTAGAGACTTTAAAGACAGGTAAGTTTATTTTTATAACTTTTTAAAAGATTTTAAATTTTTTCAAAAATTTAATTTTTTATTTAAAATGGTTAATTTATTTAACTATACTTATTTTATTAATGTGATGGTTTTTAAAAAAAATTTAATTGAGGTTTAGCTGTTATTTTGGGGGGGTGTAAGATTCATAGATTTCACAGCACGTCTGTGAAACTTATGAATGGAAGATGGTGTGCTGCCATTGGCTCTAACTGAGTCACGTGATCCCACAGCTCGCACAAATTCACTACGCCGGTGGGATACGCAAGCACTGCCCAGCAGCTGTCCAGAACATCAAGTTCGTGCGAGCTGGATCTGAAAAAGCACAAGCGAGGTGAGACATCGCGGGGAAGGCTTACCCCCGCGGGAACAGAGCGAGATCAATTTCTGGGCCAATGGGTTTGCATTTTACACATAAATACTGGAATCGGTCTCCCAGGTGCGAATAAGGGCTATTGTACCAAGCGATCAAGAACCCATCCAAAGACATTAATATGCAAAATCCCCACGACTCTACGATGAGAGAGCCGTTTGCGGGTAGTTACAGAAACATTTGGAAGCCCCAAAAGCCCTCCAGGGAGAATACTGACCGGTTACACAATGGGAGAAGTATTAACGGGTACTCAGGCAGTTACAAGTATCACCGAAACCCATTAAACGGAGATCACCCTATACAAGAAGTTTGAGCGCCAAAACCCTCACAAAAGAAAAGACATTAAGATTGGGCGGGAAAAGAGGAATCACAGCACTATAACTGTAAGGGTACAACCGTCCATCTTTCTCTTTCTTCGCCTGCGACTCTTGACTCTTGGATCCTGACTCCTTGCTGCTCGACTTGCTAGAAGACTATTGAACTTTCTGATCCGCCAGGATCAACCTCGTGGCTTGCCGCGAAGATCTGTGTGGAACTGGGCTGTGAAGCCTTGAACCGGGCACACCATCCCGAGAAGTCGGTAAACGGTGTTGGAACCGAAGGCCCGAGATGAGATGAGATGAGATGAGATGAGATGAGAAGAGAAGAAGACGACCATACGTATCGCCACGGTCAGTAAGCCCCGACCGCGTCTGTAGGTCGAATAAACATTTTCCTTGCCCAGGAAGACTATCTTTTGAGTGTTACAGAACTGGCATCGGAAGACCATTCTTCGAATTTTATCGCATCGGTCTGAGGGCACAGGAAGACTCTTCTTTGAGTAGTGTCGGAACTCCAAGGACAACACAGATCTTCATGACAGCAGACGGTCCAGCCTGCTAGCCGGAGCAGAAACGAGTAAACAAGTGGGGTACAAAGACCCCTGATCAACACGTGGGTGGTCAGGTGCTGCGGTAAAAACATCCGAGCAGAGTTTCGGAATTCTCCGAGTTATCACGAGTGGTGAGCATGAGTCTCGATCCTACAAATCTAGTTTAGGTCAGGTATTGATAGGGGAGGGTTTAAGTTTTAAGGATAATTGTAATGTGTGTCCCCTTTTTCGATGTGTCGTGCGCTCCTCGTTTCCCTAAAATTAGCTACATAACTGCGTGTAAGATTGTACTGTCATTAATCTGTGCTTATGACATGTATTTCGTAATCTTGAATAATATGCAATAAAGATTTTCCATTTCGCACTATTAAAACATAGAACATAGAAACATAGAATCTAGGAGCAGGAGTAGGCCATTCGGCCCGTCGAGCCTGCTCCACCATTCAATACGATCATGGCTGATCATCCAAATCCAGTACCCTGTCCCTGCTTTAATCCCCACAGTACACATATCCCACCCTACCCCCGTAACCCCATGTATTTAATTCCCCCTAACATATCCCATCCTATCCCCATAACCCCACATATTTAATCCCCCCCCTAACACTAAGGGTCAATTTATCATAGCCAAATCAACCTAACCCGCACATTTTTGGACCGCACATATTCAACCGGGTCTACCTGAGTTTTCTCTCCATTATTGCTCTCGCATCTAAGTCCAGTGTCAGAACCGTAAGGGCGAGTGGTTCGAACCACTCACAGGTGTCTAGTGCTACCAGACTGGCTGGAGACCAGAACAGGCAACAAGGCCTAACCTCGCACTAGCACCCAGGCTAAGCACAGAGCCTCAAGCGTGTCACACACACCACGCAAAACCCTTACAGAAAATGGCGACCGCGGCAGGACATTGGCAGCGAGAGAATAATGTGTTAGACCCTGGTATGAATGGGCGAAATGTCATGGAAGAGAGAATAGCAGATTATGTGTTTGGAAAGGTGAATTTGACCAAGAAATGGATAAGTGACCTGCTGGTGGATAAGCGTCCACTAGAGGCAGCCGAGAGGTGGACAGATATCAAGGAACATAAAAAGGCAGTGGAGAAAGCGGTCTGGCTGATGTGCTATAAAAGACAAGTCCAAATTTCGGACCAGGTCATCTTAGCGCAGGCAGCTCAGATCAAGAGTTTAGAGGTGGAAATGGACGAGAAGGTCGCGGGGGGGCAGCAGCTCATCACGACTTTAAATGCGTTGCATCAAGAACGCCAGTTAGTCGCCAACCACCTTGAGGCAAAAATAGATTACCTCGAGTGCCAGGTTACTGAGGCAAAGTTAAGTGAGGGTAGATTAAAGGAACGATGTGCCCGCCTAGCTGCCCAAATAAAAGCCCAGGAAGAGAGCTTAACGGGGGTTAGGGCGGCATATAAGATGGCCCTCGAGGATAAATTTCAGGGGGCCGATCACAGCATCTGCCAAAAGGAGATAGGGAACCTTAAAAAGGCCTTGAACAAAGCGCACGGCATGGTGTGCCTTATCAGCCCGTCAGCACACCAGCCGTTAGTGGATGAGGGATTTCAGAAATCCCCACCGAACAAAGCAGAGGAAGTATTAGCCACCATGCCCTCCGCGCCACCCAGCTATTCGGCAACCTGGGTGAGGGAGGAAGTGGTAGAGGTAAAGAAAGAGCCCACTGAGGTAGAAGTGAAGCCGGGACCGTTGTGTCCGGTCACGGGTATCAAAAGGGGCCCGAACGGAATCAATGGGGCAGAGGGGGATCTCCTCAACCAGCTTGTGTTGCCTCACAGCGCACACCAGGAGGTCCCAGGTTCAATCCCGAGTCACACAGACACACTTGGTAATGAAGGCACTGCCCGGTGTGGTACTGAGGCACACGGACCCTCGGTAAGTGAAGGCACTGCCCGGTGTGGTACTGAGGCACACAGACCCCCGGTAAGTGAAGAGCTGCTGCTCAGGGCGTGACCTTGGCTACCCCGACGGATTCTGACGGGACCTCGACCTTCCTACAGAGTAACCAGAAACCCGCGGTTCAATCTCCGCGGAGCGGCCCGATCGTTCACCGTAACCTCCGAGGAAGATCGGCGTAAACACTGTGTCCAGTGAGATGTATCGTACTTGTAATTGTTCGTTGAACACCAGGGGCCCTCTGATGGGAGTAAACTCATTGCAGCCACTAAACTCCAGGGTCTCCTCTTACTCTCAATGTTGTGTCTTTGACAGAACATCCCGGGGTCTCAGATGAAAGCAGCTCTTGTGTCACCACAACAGCTCGAGTGTTCAGTCGGACGGAACGGCCCCGATGCAGTGACATTGACTCCAGGAGAGTCAACATTAGGAACATACGAGAGATGATGGACAGGAATAGCCCAGCTGGCCAATCGAGCCTGACCCAGACGGTCAGGATCCAAAAAACATCGCGATTCGCAGCAGCCCCAATGAATCCCCACCCTTCCCCATCACCATTAGATACAGAGTAAAGCTCCCTCTACACTGTCCCCATCAAACACTCCCAGGGCAGGTACAGCACGGGTTAGATACAGAGTAAAGCTCCCTCTACACTGTCCCATCAAACACTCCCAGTGCAGGTACAGCACGGGGTTAGATACAGAGTAAAGCTCCCTCTACACTGTCCCATCAAACACTCCCAGGGCAGGTACAGCACGGGTTAGATACAGAGTAAAGCTCCCTCTACACTGTCCCATCAAACACTCCCAGGGCAGGTACAGCACGGGTTAGATACAGAGTAAAGCTCCCTCTACACTGTCCCATCAAACACTCCCAGGGCAGGTACAGCACGGGTTAGATACAGAGTAAAGCTCCCTCTACACTGTCCCATCAAACACTCCCAGGTCAGGTACAGCACGGGATAGATACAGAGTAAAGCTCCCTCTACACTGTCCCATCAAACACTCCCAGGGCAGGTACAGCACGGGTTAGATACAGAGTAAAGCTCCCTCTACACTGCCCCATCAAACACTCCCAGGGCAGGTACAGCACGGGTGAGATACAGAGTAAAGCTCCCTCTACATTGTCCCATCAAACACTCCCAGGACAGGTACAGCACGGGTTAGATACAGAGTAAAGCTCCCTCTACACTGTCCCATCAAACACTCGCAGGCCATAGTTCCTGATCAGCACTCCGGGAAAGATTGAGTGAGATTGGGAGAGAGTTTGAGGAGTCTTGATTTTAACACAGTTTGAGGGAGTTTTTGTATGATGGGGGTATTAGAAATTTAAGAGGAACAAGCAAGGAAAACTGAGCATAACAGGCCAAGAGAGAAAAACAGAGTGATTGGAGGGAACAGTTGAGACGATTCCAAGTGTTTCTAACCTTTAATAAATTAAATTTACATCATTTCTAATTAAACAGCATTTATTAACGGTGTATTAAACTTCACTTACAAATCATTATTCGTCAATCGCGACTGTAGAGTATAAAAGATGAATCATGGAGAGGGGCTGAGATCATTGAAATGGAAATACATTTTTACACGTGACCCATGCCCTCCAAAGCAGCAATGACAAAGCAGGCGGAGAGTTTTCAAATCCTGCAATACCGAGCAGACGAGCCGCCGAGAAACCTTCGCCGGATCTGACCGGCCAGTTTAATTCAGGCAAGGGAGGGGATTGCCCAACTATCTCTGTCCTTGTCCTTTTTCTTGTGGTGGATTGACCCCTCTTCCAGTTTACAAGACACGTCGGTTCGAGCTACGAACTCTGGCGGGGGGGGAAGGGTCAGGGGGAGACACTTGCGTTGAGGGGTCTTTGAGTTCCTGGGTCTGATGAGGCTCCATTGGATCTCGGGTTTCAAATGCTGCAAACCGACTCTAGTCATTGAACCCCTCAGTGGCTGATTGGGTACATGGTGTGGCATTGAGGCACACAGACCAGCAAGATCCCAGGTTCCATCTGCAGTCTGGCCGGGTGGCCGAGCTTCGCTGCCATTGGCCTTGGTGCCCCTGGACAGGGGGGACAATGGGCCCGGGGTCCAGCTAGTGGCCACTTCATTGGCTCCTGTTTGGTGAGGACAGGGTTGGGTGGGAATGTTCTACCCTCCCCCGCTGGCACTTCACACCCGCTAATAACGGACCCGAGGCCTGGGCTCCCGAGCACGGGCCAGCACCTTCGGGCGAGGGAGAGCGAGAGAGGCGGAGAGGGAGGGGGAGAGAGAGAGGGAGAGG